>CM069910.1:6435542-7035542 GCA_036172215.1 Camellia granthamiana | reverse complement strand
TTCAGCGGGTTGTTCTTGCCTTTCTTGAACTTAAAACCCTGCCTTTTACCACGCCACTCAGACGTTGGTGTTTCAGATTGTTTCACTGCTTCGATGTTTGACTCAGCCATCAATGCTCGGTCAAGAACACCTACATAGGTCGGTAGCTTTAAAACATTTATTCGGTCAAGTATTGCCACATTAAGGCCACCTTCAAACTTTCTGGCCTTCTTGTAGTCAGTGTCCACCATATGTGGGGCATATCTAGCAAGCTCGGTGAACTTTGTTTCATATTCAGCAACAGACATTGTACCCTGTCTCAGTTGTTCAAACTCAGTTACTTTTCTGTCCCTGACACACTGGGGAAAATATTTTTCAAAAAAGGACTCCTTAAACTAAGCCCAAGTCACTACAGTGTTGGTGTCATGGACCAGCATCCACCACCTTCTGGCCTCTTCTTACAAGGTGAAGGTAGCTAACAATACTTTATTTGCCTCCGAGCACGGAAATACCTCAAATAACTTTTCAGTCTTAAGTACCCAAGCTTCAGCTTTCAACGGTTCAAGGCCTCCCTGAAAGGATGGCGGTTTTATTTTGCTGAACTTCTGGGTGAGAGGAATTATGTCCCCATCATTCATATTCATATTCGATTCCGGCTGTACCGGAGGAGAAGGTTGGGGCTGTTGATTCTGTTGTCGCTCAAGTCTAGCAGTTATCAGTTCCATCATTCTTTTCATTCTTGCCATTCTCGCCTCAGTAGATGAGGATTCAGATTCATTTGCATTATCCATTTCACTATAAGCAGTTATAGCAATTATAACATAAGCAGTTGCATACTTAAACAGTTTATCACATTAGCACATATTCAGTCATGTCATAACCACACACTTTTCATATTCATGCAATGCCCTAATCACCTTTCTAGGACATCCTATAGCTCATTTGGACACGTGTGTGCGGTATAACTCGTGGTTAAGTATCGCTCTGATACCACTCTGTCCCGACCCAAACCCGCCCCTATGGGTTTAGTACCGTAACCGGCCAGTAATCCGAGATTACCGAAGGCCTACTGAACAGTAATACAGTAAAACAGAGTACAGGAATATGGCGGAAGCCAATACAGTAAATAAACAATGTCCAATGAGCTGTGACAGTCTGTATGCCAAAAAGATTTTTCATACATTTATGCAGTCAGAGACAAACAGTATGTACAATATATACAACCAGTCAGAGCAGGGACCAAAATCTCTATTAAACAGTACAATACGGTCTATACAGTATTACAAAAACAGTACAAAGACAGACGGGGAATTTAAAACACCCCTAAGCCATAGCTGGGTAGGCTCGGAACCTCGCAGTGAGGCACAGTGGTTGGCTTGACAAAACTGGAGTTTACCCCGACGCTCCTAGCTGCGGTCTGGTGCTTGTACACCTACACATATATATGAGCAGTGAGCTAAAGCCCAGTGAATAACGTAATGCGTAAAGAGGTTTAGAATGAATGTCCTTACAGTAATGAAAACAGTTCATTAAATCAGTATTTCAATCTTTCAGTCGATCAGTCATATGTGGTACATCCATTAGCATAACAGTACAGTAAGCAGTAAGTCTTAAAGACCGAACAGTAACGATGGCCATCAATCAGTAAATAGTAGTGGTTCCACGAGGGAACCGACAGAGATCTCTGTAACAGTAACAATAAATAGTAGGTGTTAAGGATGCCACAGTACAGTTCAGAATATAGGACATACATTCATTCAGTTAACAGTAAGGGTTCAGAAAACAGTACAGTTCAGTATTCAGAAGATAATCATTTTGAACATATCTTTACACAATTGTTACTTACAGAGTTCTGGGCTACGGTGAGCTAGAGCGTCTCCTCGGAATGCCAACCCTAAACAGTTAACAGATTGAACACACACTAAGTTTCACAGTTGGGAAAGATAATAACTTAATCCCTAAATTTGCCTTGGTGTGTTCTACATCTATACCCTCTTTAAGATGCCTTAAATATGCCCTAGGAATGCCTAGGATGGAAAGAGGATGCAAAGATGCACTTTTGAACACTTTACAAAATTTTCAGAAAACAAGGGTCTCGCTCGAGCGTGGCTTTCTACGCTCGAGCGAACATGCAGACAAAGGAGCTCCGCTCGAGCGTGACTTCCGTCGCTCGAGCAGACTGTATGCTACAGTAAAAATACTGGATGCTCAAAATTCATGCTCGATGGGAGCTCGACCCTCGCTCAAGCGTGAGACGCAAGTCCTCGCTCGAGCGTGGATTCCCCTCGCTCGAGCGGACTGTGGACTCAAGCAAAGTATTGGATGCACGCATTTCACGCTCGAGCGTCACTTCTCTCGCTCGAGCGGGAAGCACGATCACAGAGTGTACGCTCGAGCGTGGACTTCCTCGCTCGAGCGTGGATCCAAAATCTAGAAAACCTAGATTTGAGTCCTAAGCTCAAAACCAAGTTTAAATGTATTAAAACCGATCCTCTTGGGCTAAAAACCTAGAAAACACTTGAAAACACCTAATATTACATGTTTCAAAGATCAATTTGACAAATCAAAGCCCAAGGGTGTTTCCATTAAATTCATTTTCAAACCAATTTTCATGAACAATAAGAACATGCAAACATACATGAATTCAAGTCATTTCAAAGCTTCAATTTGATGCTCTAGTGAGCCAATTGTTCCAAAAACAAGTTGAAAACATGGTTCTTAACATTGACATGGACATGCATGTGAAAATCTTCGGAGAACAACCTCAATAATGTGAGATGTGTACATGCATGCAACAATTTAGCTCTCATTCAACACTTATGAACCAATTCATGCCTTAACTCTTTAAACTACCATGATCCATGCTAGAAGGAACTTAAACACAACAATGAGAAGGTGAATTCTTTACCTAAGTCTTGAATTACAAGGTGAGGGAGCTCAATTAACAATCTATACTTCAATTCCCTCAATTTCCAAGCCCAAAACAAGCAAGATGAGATGAAAACTAACTCTCTCCCTTATCTCCCTCTCTCTAGTCGGTAGAAACAAGAAATGAGGCTGAGGAAAGTGTTGTATAATGCAAGACCAAGTCTTGGACAAGGCATGGTGTAGTGATCCACTAGATGGCATGATTGTAAATAAAGCAACTATTACAATTTAACTCATTTTAATCTAATTTAATCATACCAAAACACATTTCAGATAAATATACCATAAAATCACATAAATTATGGTGATCACAAAACACTAATCGATTTCGGGCTTGGTCGCCGATAAGGCCTTCAATTAACAGTTTAAACATAAAAATACAAACAGATAATTAAACGGCAAACAGATAGATATGCAATTTAACTAACATATACTCAGTCAATCAGTTTCAGATTTCAGTTAGTCAGTTCAGTCTTTCGATCAATTCAATTATCAGTCATAATCAGTCTTAGTTTATCAATAATTAGCAGTTATTCGGTAACCAGTGGCGAGGGTTATTACAGATCCTCAGCTAGCCACCTGAAAAAGAATGAACACTCCGATCGGCGATGCCGGAATTAGCATTCCGACGGATAAGTCAGTATCTATTCTCTTGGTTGCTTATGTCTTAAGTTAAGCTTATTTGTTCTCACATACCTCTCTTTTGGTTGATGTTCCTCTATTTATATTTTCCTCTGGGCCTCAAAGTTGGGCCCACCTTTAGTCTACCGTGCAGTTATTCATTCGGCTCCTTCTGTTGCTGACCAACCTCTACTCAGCTCCTTACTCAACTGGTTCTATGGCCGATTAGGATCCCCCTGAATTTATATATGGCGAGGCCGAATGCAATGTATACATCTCAATTCTCTAAGAATACTATTCGGCCTCTTCACATCCCGTAATACTCGGCTCCCACAATTGCCCCCCAAACACTCCACTAACAACAGTTGGCTGGCGTGTTTGGTTTTGAACTTGAAAAGTCAGAGTCGAAATTCGACGGTTAACCTCATTCCAATGCGAGTGTCAGAATGCACGCGCTTTACGATCTCCATTACAACTTCTCGCTCCTTCGTACACTTCTTTCATTTATTATTATGATTTAAAATTTAGTTGTCTTTTCGAATACGTGTATATTGTTTTGAATACTTGAAGCTCGTGGTCTGCCTTCCGATATACCTCTGCAACCTCTGTCCATTCTTCATTGTCTTCTCCATCTCTTGTAAGTTCTCTTCCTCTCTACTTCGAATCACATTTCCGTGTTTGTTTTCAATTTTACATACTCCATAGACTGACGAAAATGACAAAGCATTTGAAAGACCTCCTTTCTGCGGATCGAGTCTCTGGCTTTCGACGCCATTTTTCCATCCCCGATGACATCCATCTGTCGCTCGTGACAGACAACACCCTTGATATGTAGAGGGAGGATCAAAGCACAATCGTCTTCCCTCTCTTATCAATTGCTGAGAGCGGGGCCGTTTCCCCCTTCACACATTCCTTAGGGCCGTCCTTCGCCATTGGGGTCTAATCCCTTCACAACCTAATGTAAATTTCTTCCGAATCGTAATGGGGATTATAGAGTTAAACCGTCGCCTTAGGATCAATCTCGCCATACCTGCTATTCGGCATTGTTATGCCTTGGCCAAGTCTTCTGGCCGACATGGACGCTATTTCCTTAGGGCCAAGGACACTGACCATCAATTAGTGACCATGCTTGCCTGCTCTGGTAAGCAGGTTGATGATGTCATGGTCGTTGTCCGAGGTAACTGGAATTCGGCGAAGGCGAAGACCGCCTAGATCCAATTCCGAGACGGAGAGGCGAACTAGGTGACCATATAGCTCTTTGCGCTTATTTTCCTTATATGTGTTCGGCTTTATTCTCGTGGCCTTATGATTTCACTTGTATAGGAAACGATTTGAAGAAAATTTTGGTTTCAACCGACGACTCCGTTCTTGCGAAAATCAAAGTCGCGCTCCAATACTTCGGCCGTCCAAGCCTTCAGAGACAATGAAGGGCGGCCCACATTCTTTTTCGATACAAGTCGACGTATACAACATTCTCAGCGGCAGACAACATTCCAGTTCCGAAGGGTGAAGAGTATCTTACGGCCCTTATCTTAACCAACTTCAAAAACTTGAGGCAAGTTGGTTTGGAAGCATCCGATTCGGAGCAAGTAGAAGTAGCCGAAGAGGTCGCTGAGGAGTCAAGCCAGTCTGAAGCTGAGGTAGACGAGGCTTTAAAGTTGGCCTTTGAGGAAGCCGGACTTAGTTTGTCTGACCCTCCATCCACCTCAAGCCAAGGGGACGTCTCCTTCGAAGACATTTTTACAAACTTAGGGGACTTACCCGGCTCCTACCCTAATAACATGGCCGACGAGTCACTCATCCAATTGGCTAAACGAAAAAACGCTGAAATGATGGCTGCTCGAAAAAGGGCTGAAGCCGAGCGAAACCAACCTCCACCCCCTCCACCTGTCGTTAGGGAAGAAACTCCTTCACTTATTCCCGTTGAAGAGGTGGTCCAGAATGAAGTGGCCAAAAAGGATCCTGTTGTCGAAGAACAAGAGGGTCAAATGACAGAGCACGGGGGTGAAAAACACCCGGCCCAATACGAAGCTGCTTGTTCGAAAGACCTAGTGGACAAACGGCTACGCTTGGAAGAAACGAACTTGGTTGTGCTATTCATAATGCAACCAAAGATAAAAAACATGCTGATTGGCTCCGATGCGTCGGCTATAAGAGATCCAGCTGTGGCTTTGAGCCTGGCTTCCTCCATTTCTACGCCAGCAGACAGAGCAACTTTTAGGACAGATGCCGATCTTCTGGCCATCGCGTTAGCCGCTCAATCGGTGATATTGGTACGTGATCCTTTATAGTTTTGCAAGGCTGACCGAAAGAGTTTCTATATTAGCCTACTGATCCTTTGTTTTGCAGGCAGCGGGGAGGATAGCCGAGATTGAACGTCGCCAACACGACGCTATCGAACAGATCGGCTTTCTTTTAGCCGAGTTAGAAATCGAGAAGGGGAAAACAGCCGAGGCTTCTCTCCGAGCCGAGTATAAGGCCGCGAAAGCGGCGACAGAAAGAGCTAAGGCCGATTCTGAAGCAAATAAGGCCAAGACTGCTGGCGAACTGAAAGTGGTCGTTGAGGAAAAGGCGAAAACGAATGAAGAGGCGCTCAGATTGGCCAATGAGATGATTACCAAGCTGGAGGCCGACCTGGAAGAGTCGAACTAGGTGAAGACAAATGCTGAGTCTGCACTTTCCGAGTCGTTCAAGGCTGGCAAGGATGCGGCCCTGGCGGACTACGTAGAATAAGTGCCGAAATTTGAAAATAGGGGGTTCAAACACGGCTAGCTTAAAGCCTTGGCTACTATTAACGTGGTATCGGAACAGCCGATTCTGTACGAGCAGGTAGACGTTGAGCCGCTGGGGTCTAACCCCGAAGACTGAGTTGAATATTTTCCATTTTGTCTTTGGTAGTAGATGTACGTAGGTTTTGCTAAATGTATTAGGTTTTTGGTTATTCATTGTTGTGAGAAGCGGATGTAGGGTAGTTTTCATTTGTAAAATGAATTGTAATTGTGCTCAATTTACGAATGAAAATTATTTTTGCTATTTGTGCTCAGTTTATGTGCTTGTTAGCAGCGAAGTGAGATGTAAAATCATGAAATGAATGGGACAAGCTACCGAATTAAACATAACTGTGAAGTGCTGCAACTTGGCCGAATATGTTAGTGAATATGCCCTTGGCCCAGCAAGTTGATGAACCAGTCAGCCAAAAAAGGCGATTTGGGGATTTGCTGGGGACACGATGGTAATTTGGCTGAGCTCTGATAGTTAAGCCAAATAAATTAATGAATCTACCCTTGCCCCAGCAGGTTACTGAACCAATCAGCCTAAAAACGACGGTTCAGGGATTTGCTGGGGCACAATGGTAATTCGGCTGAGCTTTGATGATTAAGCCGAATGGATTGATGAATCTGCCATTGCCCCAGTAGGTTAATGAACTAGTCAGCCTAAAAACGGTGGTTCAGGGATTTGGTGGGGCATAATGGTAATTCGGCTGAGCTCTGATAGTTAGGCCGAATAGATTAATGAATCTGCCTTTGCCCCAGTAGGTTACTGAACCAGTCAGCCTAAAAACAGCGGTTCAGGGATTTGCTGGGGCACAATGGTAATTCGGCTGAGCTCTGATAGTTAAGCTAAATAGATTAATGAATTTGCCATTGCCCCAGTAGGTTACTGAACCAGTCAGCCTAAAAACGGCGGTTCAGGGATTTGCTGGGACACAATGGTAATTCGGCTGAGCTTTGATAGTTAAGCCGAATAGATTAATGAATCTGCCCTTGCCCCAGCAGGTTACTGAACCAGTCAGCCTAAAAACGGCGGTTCAGGGATTTGCTAGGGCACAATGGTTATTCGGCTAAGCTCTGATAGTTAAGCCGAATAGATTAATGAATTTGCCCTTGCCCCAGCAGGTTACTAAACCAGTCAGCCTAAAAACGACGGTTCAGGGATTTGCTGGGGCACAATGGTAATTCGGCTGAGCTCTGATAGTTAAGCTGAATAGATTAATGAATCTGCCTTTGGCCCAGCAGGTTACTGAACCAGTCAGCCTAAAAATGGCGGTTCAGGGATTTGCTGGCGCACAATGGTAATTCGGCTGAGCTCTAATAGTTAAGCCGAATGGATTAATGAATCTGCCCTCGCCCAACATGAACTGGAAGGCCGAATGATCTTAGTTCATGGCGTGAGGCTTTTGAAGTTTATCTTTAATGAGATCGCCTCGGGGGTGCTGCACCTGTAAGGAATAAATGGGGCTAGTGCCTTATGCGCGTAGGTCCCATTAGCGTGCTCAAATTCAATATCCTAGCCCAGTTTGTTGAGGAAGGTTAGACAAGTGCGAATGTCAAATAGACTATTCTTCAACAACAGAGGAGATGAGAGGACATTGGGTGAACTGGACACAAAGATGAATCGAAGTGGCGAGCCTATGCGCACGAGCAGTAGGGTGATGAGGGAGCGGAAGAGACGCCAGTCCCCTCGTTGTCGAAGCAGGTCACCCAGAAGGGAAAAGCAGCAGCGGGGCAAATCCCCTAAACCGCGCTCCAGAGAAGAACCTGGTGCGACACCGCGCCTGTTGAGTTTTGCAGTCTTTGTGGGGAACAAACCGATGACGGAGGCGGATTCAATCGTTCATGACCCAAATGTGGCGGTCGAGTTCGCTCGACAGATTTTTTCACCAGCAGTCCAGCAGTCAATGGTTGGTTAACAGGATTTCGAAGTATTTCGGGAGGGCATTTATGGGGCGGTGAAGGGGCTGTACACCGCCTATGAAATCGGCATGCGTCTACGTGCCGCACGGTGAGATATAGGGTAGAGAGACGAATGCATTCGAAGCTTAGAAGCTCGAGCAGAGAAGGCTGAGCGCGAGCTAAGAGAGGTCAAGGCTGCCCATGCTTAATCGGCCAGCAAATCGAACTCGATCATGGAGGAGAGGGTGACCCAACGACTAATAAGTCATGCGATTGTCGATCGAGATACGGCTAGCATGTTTGCAATTGAGATTGCCAAGGCCAGGGCTTATGAAAAAGGCTTCCACGACGGCCGAAAGGTTGGAATAGACAAGACCAAGGAAAAACTCGCTGAGAAGGTCTGCCGATGTGAGAATCGTAGATTCAAGCTCGGATGGATCAAGGCACTACAGGCCTCGGACGCTCTCCGGGCAGCAGGCGTTGATTCGGCGTCGTCGCTATATCAGAGTCATCAATTTCCCTTCTCGGCCTTCGAAGTTGAGAAGCGTGATGATGAGGGAGATGCCGATTTAGACTAGATATTGTAAATACTCCCAATACAAATTGGGAGCAAATTATGTATTTATTGGTTAATTTAATAAAACACTCTATTTTAAATATTTGCATGTTTCGATTTATACATTCTGAGCCAGTTAGTTGATATAATGAAACATTTCGTTTTCAATGCTTGCATGTTTTAACTTTCGCCAACTAAATGCCAGAGATATTAAATTTTGTATTGTAATTTTTTTTTGGGATTATTTTAGCAAAAAATAAAAATTGCCAAGGGACGCCTTGAATAAGAGCATCCACAATGGGCACACTAAGTTGTGTGTTAGTGTCAGGTGCCAACTTTTGGCTAGCTGAGGGTATTGTTTGGTGCTGCAGTGGATGGGTTAACGTGTGTGTTAGTGGTGTGTGTTAACTTATTTGTTATCTGTAGTGATGGTTTTAGCTAACGAAAGGGGCGTGTTTTTGGTCTTATCGGTTGACCGGCCGGATCGGTCAACGACAAATTTTTTTTTTTTACTTGTTGGGATTTTTTTTTGGATTTGAAATTGAATTTTGGGCTTGAAATTTTTGATTAAACTAAATTATTTATTTATTTGATTTATTATATACATATATATATATATATATATTTAACACACACTTTAACACACCCCTTAATACATCCATTGACCACCCCTCACTCTCTAAAATTAACAAACTCTTAACACATCTTAACAAACATTTTTGGGCTCCACTTCTATTACTTTTTGTCATATAACACACCTTAATACATTTTTTTAGCTATTCCATTGTGGATGCCCTAAGCCACTAATTTTGGGTCCATGCAACGCGGTCAAGGCAGTGCACCGCCACTTAGGCTTCATTTAGGAAGTCAAGTTTGGGTTTTTTTCGTTATTTTAGCAAAAAAAATTAAAATAGGTTTTTTTAACTTCATAAGATAAAACATTTTATTCAACCAATAATTATTACATTTTTTGTCTCACTAAAAAGTCAAAAGTCCTTCCCAAACTAGTTTTTTAGCCCAGACTAAAATAGTTAAAAAAGTTTAAAAGCCAAAAAGTCAATTTATTTTCCAAATGAGCGCAGATGGTTACATGGTTTACTATTTTTTTTTTGGGTGAAAATTATAAGAAAAATTTCAAAGATTGAATTTTATAACAAAATAAAAATTAAATTTTGTATATTTAAATTTAAATTTATTGATTTGTTAATCTAATTATTTAATTATTGGGTAAATTACAAATACAACCCCTGAAGTTTACTTAAAATACGAATTACCCCCTGTGATTTGAAAAATTACAAATATCTACCTGTCAAAATTTTTTATTTAATACAATTAATTGAAAAAGTGAAATTTCTAACTGTTCACCAATACAATAATAAAATTATCTGAATTATTATAAAATAAAATTTGAACATTATTAAAACTGTTAATTAATTTTATGATTTATTAACAAAAGGACATATTTGTTATGAAATTTGAAATCTTTGGGGCATAATGTAATTTTTAGAACCACAGGGGTAATTTGTAATTTAAGTAAATCTCAGGAGGTGTGTTTGTAATTTATCCTTAATTATTTTTGCTGATTAAAATTGGTGAAAAATATGTATTTTTATAGTTAAATTTAAAAAATAATATTTCAGATATTTTATGTAAACTTATATTAAATTTAATGAGCTAAATACTTATTTTTTTAGTAAATTTTATTTAATAAAAATAAATGAATAGTTTAAATTTAAAAAAAAAATTTATTTATGTTATAATTGTCCCAATATTTTTTTTGATGGACTAATAATAGAGAGGAGAGAGTTTGGCTGTGTTTGAAACAATTTCTAAATTATAATTCTACCCATATATTTTAATATAATGTTTGAATAGGATGTTCCAATTATATTTTCATAATATTTAGAAAATTTTGTAGAAAACTCTGTGTAAGGCGCGATTTTCAATTTTTTTTTTTTTGAAATTTGGCCTAATCGGTCGTTCGGCCGATTGACCGGAACAGTAAAATTATTATTATTATTTTCAATTGACACATGTTTATTTTTATATATTCAAAAAAATTATTTTTAAAATTTTTAAAATTTTTTTGTGAGTTTTAATAGAATTTGAGTTGTGTGTTTAGGTATGAGTTGTAAATTTTTGTATCAAATATCACATGTCACATCAAAAATTTCTCACTCAATTCAAAACTTTTTTAAAAACTCATTCATCAAATAAAATTTTTACACTCAAATTATAATTCCAAAACTCATAAACTCAAAATACAACTCCTATTCTCAAATTATATTTAGAAAACTTAAATGCTACCTTTAGCTCTCGTTTGACAACATTACTTTTTAACTTAAAATTTTAAAGGTTACTAAAAAATTAAAAAATCAACCGTTTATATTAAAAAGTTAAAAATTTTATTTCCTCATTACCTTTTTACACATTTTTTTTTATAAAAAATCAAAAAAATTTCAAAAATATACTAATTTGTTTACATCATATTTTAATAAAAAAACTAAAACGCCAAAATTTTTTCGAAAATATACTAATTTGTTTAGATCATATTTTAATAAAAAAACTAAAACGTTACTTAAAAATATGGGCAAATTACATATACCTCTCTTGAAGTTTAGTTAAATTATAAATACTCCTGAGGTTTCGGAAATTACATCCCGCCTCCTAAGGTTTGTATTTTCATAACAATTTGCTCATTGAGGTTTAAATTTCATAACAAATTACCTCTTAATTTGTTATGTAAATATAGCATTCAGGGAAAAATTTATAACTTCTTAAAATTTAGGGAGTATAATTTAGGGAGTATTTGTAATTTAACCAAACCTCGAGAGGCATATGTAATTTGTCCTAAAAATATCCTGTTTAAAATTGTGGTATTTTCAGTGATCGTTGTTTCTAGACCCTCCGGAGTGGAACTCTCTTTATCCGCCAACCAGTATTTCTAGGGCTAGGGTTTTTCACGATCCAACTAGGGTTTTCAATTCAGAGAGAGAGAGAGAGAGAGAGAGAAGAAGAAGAAGAAGAAGAAGAAGAGAAGAAGAGAAGATTAGCACAGCAATGGGGAGGTACAGAAGCCGAAGCCGAAGCTACAGCCCAAGGCGTAGCAAGCGATACGACGACCCTCGCGAATCCAGGTCTCGCAGAGACCGACGCTCCCCTGCCCCTTCTGGTCTCCTCGTTCGCAACATCTCCCTCGACGCCAGGTCTCTCATCTCTCTCTCTCTCTCTCTCTAATTATTATTATTATTATTATTTTTTTATCATCCTTCAATCCCTTGATCTCTCTCTCTCTCTCTCTCTCTCGCGCTATATATATATATATATTCATACTTATATAATTATTACTTTAGTGTGTTGATTTGTGGTTTGCAATTTTGCATTTAAATTTTGGGATGGTTTGATGAGTAAAATCGTTCAGCAGTTTTGGGCATTTTGATGAATGAGAAAAAATGTTGGCTGGATGTGAACAACCAAATAGGAATTGAATAGATTCGTTCACCAACAGTTACAGGGCTACCTCAAGTATTTGATTATTTGTTGTTTAGCCTTTCATCGTTACGGTTTCTCATGAATTTATAGTTGGTTTAGCAACAACCTTTTTGTCCCAATTTATATGAGTTCAATCTAATGTCAATATGATCCACGGCACTGGAGTTCATTTTTTCAATGTTCACAATCTTTATGAACTTAATGGGATTTGCGGTTGTGGGTAGTAGGGGATGGGTAGGTTGAGATAGGAACCTTATGTAGGAATTGGCAACGGGCAGGGTCAAAGAGCCTTATGCCTATTGATCCACGTGTCACCTCTCGAGGCTCACACGTGGTTAGAGAACATGGAGAAGGTGATGTGGTGGTGACGTGGTCGAGCCACATGGCAAGTGCAGCTATAGACCCATATACCCAAATTGTTATTTACTTTTTTTTTTTGGTAGATGAGTTTTTCTTCTAAATATGTAAAAAATATCATTTTAAACCTTGATCTTGTTATTACATGATCGTTTTAAATGTTATTATTCTCTTACACTCTCTTTAAAAAAAAGAAAAGAAAGAGGAAATCTAATGATTCTACTTGATTCTTTACAGGCCGGAAGATCTTAGAATCCCATTTGAACGATTTGGTCCGATAAAGGATGTTTATCTACCTAAGAATTACTACACTGGGTATGATTATTTTAGCTTTTATATTTCCGTGTTTTTTTGTTATGTTGTTTGTTATTAAATATCTAGAAAGTTCTACTTATTCCCAAAAAAAAAAAAGAAGAAAAAAGGCCTCAGGTGTGTGTAGGCGATAGCGGGAGACAGCTGGAGTGTGATTTGAATTTGAAAAGATGGGTGTAGGTGGGGTAATGGGCAGATGGAGGGTGTAGATAGGGCTGCAAACGAAACGAAACGAAACGAACCGAGCGGAGCGGAGCCGAGCTTTGCTGAGCTCGAGCTTGGCTCGTTTACTGGTCGAGCTCGTTTATTGAGCTCGAGTTCAGCTCGCCTCGATAATTTTTTTTAATATTATTTATATATTAAATATTATTTAATATATAAATAATATAAATAAAGATAAACAAGTCGAGCTTGACGAACCGAGTTTATACGAGCTCGAGTTCGGCTCGTTTACTAAATGAGCCTCATAGTCGAGCTCGAGCTCGAGCTCGGCTCGTTTACTAAACGAACCGAGCCGAGCTGAGCCCTTAACGAGCCGAGCTGAGCTTGTTTATGAACAGTTTAGTTCATTTGCAGCCCTAGGTGCAGAGGATGCTGTGTGGAGGGACTAAGAAGCCTCTGGTTTTGGGCTGGTAGCCTTCTAGTTCACTTCAAGTGGATGATTGGCTGACCCAAAATTCTGGGCTGGCTGGTTGTAATTATGTTGGGTTGGGATCTGTGGTTGGTAAGTATTCTTTGGCTGCTAGAGGGAAATGAGTTTCTAAATGAGAAACCCAAAAGAGGTGCTTGGCGCTTTGGGGATCTACATGCCCCAGAGTTGTGGAGATGGGCAGGTGCTTGTCAGCCTTATTTTTCTGTCAAGGTGTTCTGTTTGGGCTTGGGAATGGGTCTGCAGTTATGGTGGAGACAAAAGCCCAAGGCCTACTGTTTTCAACCATGGCCATTCTTCCAGTGAGTGGTGAATGCTGGAGAATGCTGTTGACGAGGTGGGAGATTATGGAAGCAAGGAGGAGGATGCCCATAGCAGGTGTTCTGGAATAATGGAGGAGAGTAGTAATATCTGAGAATACTCTGTGCCTGGGAAGCTCTAAAGTTAGTTTATATCCCCTGATCTAAAAATTAGATACAAGTCATGATTTCTTCGAAATAGGTATTTGTAATGGTTATTGTTATTATGGTTGTTACTGTGTTGCGGTTAATGCTTTTGTTGATATGTTCAGCTACTAGTCAAATGAATTCTGTCTTGAACATAGAGATCAGGGATCTATGAAGCACGGGTACTCTAAAAATAGTGCCGTACGAGTACCGGGTACTTACCGGGTGCGGGAATGCGTACTGGGTACGGTAAAAAGGGATCCGGTATGTTTGTTTCATTCGGGTACGGCGTGGGTACGCCATGGGTACGCGTACCCGGTATGGCAAAAGGGGGCCTGGTACGTTTGGTTCATACGGGTACGACGTGGGTACGGGGGGGCCATTTTTTTTTTTGTGCCCTTGCAGATCAGCAATTTATTTATTTATTATTATTATTATTTTTTTTTTTTGGTGTCCTTGCAGGTCAGCAATTTTGATGTTTCTCTGCTGTCCTGTCTATTTGTATGAATTGTATAAGCATATCAGCAAATGATTTTGATGTTTTTAAAAAGCAATTTGAACAAAAAAAATAACAAAGCCTATAAAGGGCAGTTCTGTGTATGACTATGCATTATGCTTTTGCTTCAAATCGTTCTAGAATTTCTTTATAAAATCTTTAATCATAACAAACTTTTAAAGTTTATGTACAAAACATCAAAAATTGATATGGTATTAGTTGATTAGTAGTGGTTGGGAATGATGCAATTTTATGTATTATGCAAATTGCAATTGCAACCTGCCTCAATTGAGAATTTTTTTTCTTTTACTGTTGGTAATTAACTTTAAATCTTTCTTTGGTCTTCTGTTATTTCTTTGGTCTCACCCTATAAAAATAAAAAATTGATGAGCAAAAAGAAAGATTTTAAAAATAAATTATGATAACAAATTCACAGTGCATAACATATCAAAGTGAGAGATTTCACAAATATTATTTTTAATGCTTAATGGTTTTAAATTATAGGAAAATGAGTAGTTCTCTTTTTAGTTTTGATATTTAATTTTAATTTGTAGGTTGGATCCTTTAACCATAATTATATATAAATATATATATATATCGGCGTACCGCAGTCGTACCCGCATCATACTTTTTTTGAGTTTTGCCGAATCGGCGTTCCCGCACATGTACTTGTACCGTACTCGTACCCGCATTCGTACCTATACCATACTCATACCCGCGCCCGTGCTTCCTTGTCAGGGATGAATGGTTTGCCTGTTACTAAATTTTTATTTTGATGTTGATGCTTGGCTTAATGTAGTTCTGATTTGAATTTTTAGGGAACCACGAGGCTTTGGATTTGTGAAGTTCCGTTATCCTGAAGATGCAGCAGATGCAAAGGATCATTTGAACCATACAGTTATTGGAGGACGTGAGATAAGAATTGTTTTTGCAGAAGAGAACAGGAAAACGCCTCAAGAAATGCGTAGGGTTACACGCCCAAGGTGTAATATTGCTGTAGTTTTTTTGTTCTTTTGCAGTATCATCATTTTTCCCTCCTAGGAAAATCTCATTTATCCTTTAAGCAGTTGATGACTTTATTTTGCTTTATTTTCATTTATAGTGGAAGAGGAAGCTACAGGAGGCGAAGTCCAGCAAGGTCCCCAAGACGCCGCTATCGCTGTCAGTTCACGTGTTAAACTTTTTTTCGTTCATTTGATATTTTCCCACACTTTTAGACCGACAAATTCACCCACAATGATGTGGCAAGGGAGTTGAGTCCTATATCATGCCATATCATTGTGGGTACAATTGTGGGAGTTTCTTGGGGGTCTCAAAACATTTTCCATTTTACTTTTGTTTTTGGGTTGTGCACTTGATGCTTATTGTGGCAGCTTTAAATTATGTCATGTTGTAGTACGATAATCTCTTTTCCTTGCTAATATGTTGTTATGTTTTGTATGACAGCTTACTCACGCTCACCTTCCCCAGAAAGAAGTGGCATAAGGTCTGGTTTCATATCTGTAAAGAGAGTATTAATTGCACTGTGTTGGTTTTTGGTTTGGGATTCTTGGGCTTTCATTTTATATCTCACACTACTAAGTTCTTTGTGCTTTTACGTTCAAGCTTTCAATGTTGATCTTATGTTATCCCTTTTCTCATCATAATGTTTTTTGGATTGTATGCATATTTATTGGACTAAAAAAATTTAGTTAGTTACCTTCATTTATTGTTGGAATCATACACATATTTCACATTTTTACAAACTATGTAACTGTCTTGTAGTAACTACTGTGTTTGTGGGCATTCATTTCCTGGAAGAGTGGTTTAAACTGTAGAAGAATCTATTGGGTACTCCTGTTAGCTTCTTAAAACGCTTTGTTTTCCCATTTGATTCTTTTTCATTTAGTCATATGATTGAGAAATTTCTAAATTTTCTTGTTTGTACCACTCCCATTTTTTTTGTTTGTATAGATGATGTTTCATTGCTGTGATTTTTTTCATATTCTACACATTTATTGTTCTTTTGGGTGATGTTACGTGTTCTAGTGGATTTAAATGACATCTGCCAGTGGCCTTGTTCATGCAGATTCTTAGTGAAAAAGAGAGACTTAAAGAATTCAGAATTAATAAAGTCAGAGACAAAGATCATAAAGTCGAGACTGCTTGCTTACCTTTTGATCAAAGCCTCTTCAGAAGTTTCATTTCTAAATTCACCTTCATCAATAATAAACTACAATTTGCATAAGCCTTTCCTATTTTATGCTTTTGGCTTGTAAAGCTTCTATCATCTAATGGAACCAATTAGGTGAACTTGGTTTGTGAAATGATTACGATCACACAAGAACTTCATTTTCTTTCTGATTTAAATTGTTAGTTTGATGACTTGATGTTGCATACTATCCAGTTAAAGAAAGAATATAGAGCTTGTAATTGGCCAAAGAAAATCTTCAAAGATGGGAACTGGTAGAGGTATGGTGGGTTGTTCAAGAAAAGATAGTATGATGTTTTAAAAAGTTGAGGCAAGAAAGCTGTGAAGTTATCGGATGCTGATCCACCAGTACACCATTTTAAAGCCTTAAACAGTGTTTCGATCAAAGTTTCATGTTTTTGTGCAGAAACTCTGTAAAGGTTCAGGTAAAGGTCACATTTCAGTTGTTTGGATTTTAAGGGAGGTTTGAGTAAATTTTCTTACTTATAAAACAACTTACATAATCTCACTTATTTTCCTAATCAAGTGTGTGCTGAAATTGCTTTCGTGTAGTAGTATTATTCTTTACTTTTGAGAAGATTCTCTCTCGGGGAAGTTAGAGATGCTTTTTGTTGGTCTTGTATTTCCTGTTAGATGCATCAATAATTGATCTATGAACTTATTTTGCAGTTTTAATATAGAAATTGATTTCTTTGTTTGTGTTTTCTTGTTCACTGATACAGGGACGCCAGGTCCAGGGATGATTATTACTCTCCACGCAGATCTAGATCTGTTTCAAGATCAGTTTCACCACCCCCCGATGAGAGAAATTATAGGTCAAACCAGAAGTCCACAAGGCATTCCAGATCCATTTCAAGGTCTCTTTCTCCACGCCAGGAGAGAAATTACAGGTCAGACCACAGGTCCCCAAGCCCGAGAGAGAATGGTCGTAGTCCCCGTGATGAGAGGTATGATGAACCCAGCAGGTCACCGAGCCCTAGGGGAAATGGGCGGAGTCCCTCAAGGTCTCGTTCACGATCCTACAGGTACGTAACATTTTCATGGAGTTTTTGTTTGGATGGAAAATATGAAATTCATGACCTAAGTGGGGGTGGAGCTGTAGTCTACCCAAAAATTTGGTCATAGTTCTCTTTCATTGGGCCCTCATGTTTGATCTGCATTGGGGTTTTGGGAATATTGCCTTTACTTTTGTGGTTCTGAGAAGCAAGATTTTAGGGCAAATTACATATATCTCCCTCGAGGTTTTAGTTAAATTACAGATACCCCCTTGAGGCTTCGGAAATTACAGATACCCCCCTGAGGTTTATATTTTTATAACAAATTGCCCCATGAGATTTATATTTTCATAACAATTTGTCCCCTAATTTGTTATGCAAATATAACCTTCAGGGGGTATCTGTAATTTCTCAAACTTCAGGGGGTATCTGTAATTTTACTAAACCTCGAGGGGTATATGTAATTTGCCCAAGATTTTAAAAACCAGACCAGACCGGCCAATTCAACCGGTTGAACCGTCGATCCGTCGGGGTTCCGGTCCGGATACATCCACTAAACCGTTTAAAGTAAAAAACCGGTTTATTTTGAGAGAACTAGGAAAATTGGCAGTTGAACCGCCGAACCAGTCGACGGTTCACCGGGTCAATAAAATCAAATTTTTGTTTTTGTTCTTCTTTTTATTTTATTCTTTCTTTCTTTCTTATTTTATATTATATATATATAAGAAAATTTTAATTAGAAACTCTCTTTTAAGGGTCTCCTCTTGTGAGAAATCCCATTGAGAGCTTGAAATTATTGTGAAAGCCTCTACCTATTTATAAGAAAAAAATTCTTCCAAAAAAATTCAAGAAATCTATGTGAGATTCAATCAAATTTATTGGAAGGAAACTTAAAATTTTGATATGCCTTCAAAATTTTTGCTCTTCTTTCAATTAAATTATTTGAATTAAAATCATATGGAGAGAATATTGAATATTTGATTTCTTCTTCTAAAATTAAAATTAATAATATTTTAAAATGTATTTTTATATTTTTTAGTAAAAAAAGTATTAGGAGAAATATTTAAAATTATTTAAATTATAATTTTATTACTTATATTTTTATTTAAATATAATTTTAATATATTTATGACGTTACGATTCAATTCTGGTTCAGCCTGACGGTTGAAGTGGTGGCTTGTCCATCCGATCTTTTTTCCAGTTCATTCACCAGTTCATTTTTTTAAATATTGGTGAGAAGCATACATGTTTTAGAAAGGCTTTTTGAGGGTTAGCCCTGAGGTCGGGGCCTTCAGACTTAAGCTCAGCATGCAAGCACTCAAGGAATTGGGGGTCAAGTAACTACTAACTGGGGCTTTTGCTCATGGGACTTGCCTCGTGTAGAAATTTGAAAGGTTTCGATCAACAAATTGCACCAGAAATAAGCGGCTTTTTTGATTCCCCCTCCGCATTATACTTAATATCTTATATTTGTATATATATTATAGACTTCATGAGACTTGCTTCAAGTATTAATATTGTGAGGTGAGTTTAACATTTATATACATATTTCAAGATGTCATCCAATGGATTTACTTTCTCTTATAATATTTTCTATGCTTTTCATTATGCTTAGTTTCCTATATTTCTATAGTTTTAGTTCAAAAATTTAACAATTTTTTGGGCTTCAAGACTTGTACCTTAGCTTAACGAGGGTAGACTCTTCTACCTTTAATACTGTCTGTAAATATGGTTTTGTTGACTGAAATAAATATGTGCATGCATACATGTACATGTTCATACACATTCATATCTGTATTCGTACTCACCCATATGTTCACACATATACATGATGTAACTAATTCATTTATATTGTTTTATGTGCAGTCCTCGCTGATGGATGTTCGATTTGAATCGCAATAGTATGGCACTCTCCTTGGTGCCGTTCTTCGCAGTGTGTGCTCCTTATCAGTGAATGCTAGACTACTACTGTTATATGTAGCCATTTTAATAGTATGTTTGGTAGACTTGACATATTATGTATGTAGCCATTTTAATAGGATGTTTGGTAGACTTGACATATTATGGTGACTTTGTTTTGTTTTTGATAGACCCCTTATTTTGGAGTATGTTATTTTGAATGGAGTATATAATTAATGTATCTATTGGTTTCTATGGTTGAATTTGTTGTTGGAATTGCATGTTCGGTTCCTATTGTGGAATGTCTTTACTTGTTTGGACTGGAACCTTGTTCTCTGTATGTATACTAATGTTTGGGTCACTGAAATGAAGGTGGAACGGTCCCTTTCCCACATTTCGTTCATTGAAAATTATGTTACAAAAATATTTTGTGATTAAGATTTCATTAACTTAGTGAATAGTCATTTCATTAAGAGATTAAGTAATGAACATTGTAATTTAGTCTACTTTCATGTGTACCAAACAGAACTGAAGCAATTTCTTGACGGCATATAAGGGTAAATTTAGGGTTACTTTTAGTTATTACAATCACGATTCGAGCAACTCCATTTTTCATTAAATATTGTTTAATTTGCCATCTCAATCACAATAAAAACAAAATCCATTTCTCATAAAAAGTAGGCTCAGAACTGAAAACTGTATGATTTCTCCCATACTAAAATTTTGTTTGGAATAAACTAAAAAGAAGAATTTGTTGGGAAGTCCTATTTTGGGAATTTTTGCACCATTTGGTCCCATGTTTTAAATGGTTCATTGGGGAGTTTTTATTAGATGATGTATGTGAGTAATAAGTCTTTTTTCAAATGTGGATGACTATTGGTTAGATAGATATACTCTCACTGGTTAATTGGGGAAATTTGTTTTTTTTTTGGAATGTGTGATAGGTATGGTGTAATACTCCAATGTGACAGGTATTAATGTGACACCCCAACGATGAGATACTCTAGAAAAATTAAAAAACTTCTTAATGTATTTTTTATTTATAAATGTGACATGATAAGTATGATGTGACACTCTAAAATTTTTACTTATTCTTAGTGTACTTTTTCCAAATGTGACAGCGTGGTAGATATGATATAATACTCCAAAAAAAAAAAAAAAAAGCTCCTTAGTATACTTTTTTTAAATATGATAACGTGGCGGGTATGCTGTGACACTCTAAAAAAATTAAAAACTCTTTAGTGTACTTTTCCTAAATATGATGTGCCACTTCAACGTGACGGATCTAATTTGATTGAATTACTGCATGTTTTCACGTCATGCGCCAAAAAACAATTAGTAAAGCATTTACGTCTTACATTGCGCATGCTAAAAATAACCAAACTATAAAAAACTACTAGTGCGTTTTTCAAACAACGTGACACAAACACCCCACCACTTTCCCCATACATAACCACATCACTTGCCTCCAACTGTACTAACAAAGGCAAAACAGTCAACAAATAATTTAAGGGACCACTTAGTCGCCAAAAAAACATTTAGGATCTTATGAATTACAAGTCTACAAAATGAGATTTACTGGTCAATTCCCCAACTAAAAAAGTTACTAAAAATGTTAAAAAGTCTATACTATTCAATAGTAGCTTGTGAGGGGAAGCCACTAGGATAAAATTATTATTTTACCTTTTGAATTCAACTACCAAAAAAATTAAAAAGTCAAATAAAATAAAATGATCATTTTGATTTTATTACAATATTTTATTATACATCTTTTCGTAAAAAGTCAAAAAATTATCCCAAACATACATATTTTTGTCTCTACTTTTTTAACCATAAAGTAAAAAAAGAGCCGTGATTCGGAGCTCGAATGAGCTGCCCCGAATCTGGCTCGAAATGAAAACGACGTCGTTTTCGTCGTTTTTTTTTTTTTTTTTTTTTTTTCCAGACAGAAGAACGAAGAAGACGAAGCAGAGGAGGGGGAGGGAAGGGGAGGGGGAGGAGGGGGAGGAGGAGGAGGGGGAGGGTGAGGGGACTGGAGGGGGCCTAAAAAATGGGCTGGAGGCGGAGATCGGTGATGGCAGAGTCGGCGATGGCAGAGGCGGCGATCGGCGGGCGGGCGGACGAGCTGCGAGCTGCGACGGCTGCCGGAGGCGACGAACGAGGACGACGGGAGGTCGAAAATGGCCGGAGGCACGATCCCTCTCTTCTCTTTCTCTCTCTCTCCCTCTTCTCCCTCTTCTCCCTCTCCCTCTGTGTCAATAATGGCGGAAAAAAAGAAAAAAAGAAAAAAAAAAAAAAACCTAAAGCCCAAAACGACGTCGTTTTGGGCTTTAGGGGCATTCGGGGCCGATTTTTTCGAGCTAAAAAACATTTTCGGTAAAAAAATACACTTATACAGTACATCCCAAACAATTACTAAGACTTAAGCTATCCAAACAGGGTTTTTTCTTGGGAGAAGAGAGTTCTTCCTCTCTCCTTTTCTCTTCCAAACCGCCCAATCCAAACAGGCTATCAGGCTCCTGTGAAATCCTCTCATCAAGCACACCTTGAAATGCATCTGGATGGAAAACGAGCATTAAAAAAAGAAAAAGAAAAATCAATTATTCCAACAATGTATGCAGTATTGATCTACAATTATGATTGAAAAAGGAAAAAAGTAATATCCTGGAAGCATTTCCCAGGTACAATCTCTGCTCGAGCCAAAAAAAAAGGGTACAATCTCTGCCACACGGGTTTGGTGGCATTAGTTTTAGTAAAATTTGTTCGTTGTAGTCTGGCCAAAATTATTACAAGCATTGGATTTTGGGTATCATCTACTTGGTCACTCCAAAGGACAAGCTTTCTCGAACTCTTTCTGCTCTTTGCGACACAAGTCAAACTCATCTGTATAGTAGTACATACAACCGACATAAGCATCCATCTCCTTTGTGCACCTCTGATGAAGATCTTTCAACCTGCAGGGCCAATTATCATAAAACTCAGAAATAGTTCAAACTTCCATGCAAATTTTGTATGATCACAAATCCGACACATTCTTCACATAATCATCTAAGAACAAGAGTTTCCTACGCACGTCACCTAACATCACTACAAGAGGGAAGGAGCCACTTTCAGTACAAAATCCCTCCCGAGTGCTATCCCACTTCAAAAGAGAAGAAGACGTGCATTTTTTTCTAGCTAAAATCAAGGGAAAGAACCATAGAAAGTCTTTTAAGCCATTAGCAGATTTGTCATAATGAGATAATTTTGCTCAAAAGTCAATGCAAAAGTTATTTCATAGGGTTCGTTTGGGATGTGGGTTGGCTTTTTGGCTTTTTTAGCTTGGGGTTAAAAAGCCTCATTTGGAATGAACTTTTTTGGCTTTTTTGACTTTTGTGAGAGAAAAAATATAATGATTATGGGTTGGATGTAATGTTTTGTCTTATTGGGCTAAAAAGCCTATTTTGTTTTTTGTGACTAAAATAGCCAAAAGGCCCGGGCTTTTTCTTCCCAAACGAACCCTATAATCTTACATTTTTTTTTTTTTTTTTTTTCACTCGGGAGTTTTTCGACTAGCATGTTCAATTGAGCAAGCAAGCGAATAAAATTATAAAAGATTAGGAGTACTAACGTGGTCCATCATATAATCGCAAACCATTCAAATAAAAGAAATGCCTCATTAAAAAAGAACTTGAAAAAGAACTCATGCTGGGCGGCGGCAAATGCAAAAATCTTATACAAAATAATGGATACAAGGTTCAACCTTCCATTTGTATAAATAAAAGTGGTATAATTTTATTTGCAAGTCTAATTTTATTTGGATCCTACATTGTTGAGATTTAGGATATGCCTCGTTAAAATCTTTTGGTGTTTGCTACCCCTAACTCCACCACTCATCTTCTACCTGGTCGTGTGTGGCCACACGAGCTTTCCCACTAAAAATGCAATTGAAGTGTCCCCAAGCAGCAGCTCAAAACTTAATTAAGTCATATATTTATAGAAAATGAAGTATTTGAGATGCCTTTTTAAAGCGAATTATGGCATTTTAAGCTATAAGAAGTTCTAGGAATTAGGTGGCAGCACTATAAGTTATAATGAAAGAAAATAATAAGGTTTGTTCCCAAATATCACATGATTTTGCTTTTAGATAACATGCGGTCATAAGAGGTTTGAAGGAGGAGAAAGTAGGGAAAATCTAGCAATCAAGATGGCACATGATCAATGGAGATAGGCTGGGCAAGGAAATATCAGGAGCGAGGGAAAGAGAGTAGTAGTAGCAGTAGTATTGGAGGCTAGAGTCAAAGAGGAATTGCTTACTTGGAGAAGGGGATGGATGCCTGCTATTTCTAAAAAGAGTGAGACCATGGAGGCCGGCTAGTGGAATGTGCTTGGAACTCATGCCTAGGCTGGTGTGAAGGAGAAGTGCTAGTCCTTCCAACTTCATACATTGTTAGTGGAAATCCTTAGATGTAGTAAAAATTGTAGGATGTGGACTTAGGCAGGCCGTAGGCATATTGCATTATGGTGCCATGGACAAAGGCTGAGGTAATACAAATGGAGGATACCCTCAAGTGGAGGACATGCTCAGTCAAACCTATGAGCAGAGATGAAAAAAATACATTAGTGAGTGGCTCGAGTAGATGCCCACAAGTGCCTAGGTTAGAGGCCAGGGCTCTACATGCATTGGCTTACACATGAAAGGGAGAGTACAGAAGTCATGTTAGAGGTGAAGTGGTGGCACATGGGCCATATGTCACCTCAAGGGCTGAGTGGGCTGACATGTGGAGGCACAATGTGACATGGGGATGCTGTGTGGCGAAGTGGGATAATATTCCCACACCATGTAATGGTATGAAGGAAGTTCAGCCTTACAAATCAACCCCAAAGAATGGTGATCAAATTGCTTACTAAATTTATTGATGTTTATCCCACAAGAAAATTAGGGAGGGGAAGAATTGTTGACTTGGATTTCAGTTTAGAATTGGAATCTGAAAACAACATCCCAATCCATTCAGACACCAACAAAAAATTATCCGGTTAGACAGTAATTTAAGAACAAAAAACTATGCACTTTTTAATGTTATCATAAGCTCAAATCCTCACTTCCTAATCCAGTTCATAATTAATCAATAAACATATACAATAAGATGGACAATGCCTCAACATTTCAAGATAATATTTTTCCAAGTTACAGAAATGCTGTTTATGACACATAGATTTAGCAAACGATTTGTGGAGATGGGAAGGGAAAATTGAACAAAATTTTGTACACTTATCCCCTTCCTTTTCTTTTCCTACCACAAATCACAAATCCAAGATCCAAACACAGCCTAACTGAAATATCAACAAAGTTCAACGCTATGTTTTAGACCCAGAAATTCATCATTTCAACAAAAAAAAAAAAAACTGAGTCAATTCAACACTTCCTTCTCCATAACAATGAAATTCAGAGATACAAAAGCCCCAAACTTGATTAATATTTGAGATGAATATTTGATCAACACTCTATATAGCTCTCACAAAAAGCAAAAATGACATCTAAGATCCAAACACAACCTAAGCGAAACATCAACAAAATTCAGCTCCATGTCCAGTCAGATTCTGTTGTTCAACACATAAATTTTAACCTTAGAAAAAGTGTCAAATCATCACTTTCTTCTCCACAACAATGAAATTCAAAGATACAAAAGCCCCAAAACTTGATCAACACTAAAAAATCAAACAGTGTGACATGAACACTATAAATGCAAGTGTATATGAATGTACTTACAGGCTAAGAACACAGCGAGTGACTTGTTGGCCTTTGTCAAGGCATTTCTCTGGATTAGGATCGTCTTTCTTGCATTTGAGGAAGGCCAGGTTTTCGTTTCTGCATCTGCTCGCTATATGCTTCGCCGACGACATCAGCACCGCCGACGTCGGAATCGGCTCTCCGGCCGGATCCACAGTGCTCGACGACATCTCCAACTCCGATCAATCAAACACTCGATCTTCAGCAAAGCAAATGAGAATCGTCCCGTTTGGTTACCGAGAAAATGCAAAGAAAAATAAACAGGTTGGGGATGGCTTTTTCTGTTTTACATTTTTACCCCCTCAGTTTTGCTATTATTACAGGAATACTATAGTATATATGTATATACTCTTCAGTCGATTGATTCGTCATCTTCCCTCTTCATCAGCGACCAGCGGCACAGCCTCCCTCTCGCTCTCTCTCTCTTCCGATTAAAATCAAGAATTTCCTTTTAATTTGCAGAGTCTGAGAACTTCAACAGCAGACTCAGGTACTTCCCATCAATTTTTTTATTTTTTTATTTTTTTTGTTGTTACTTACAATAAATACACAAATCAAAGTTGAAGAAATGAATGTATGTTTGTTATCTATAGTTCTAATTAAGACATGAAAATCCCTCAATCCATGAATCAGATTAAATCAAGCTTCACTGCTAAATCAAATTCATATGAAATAAAGGCAGTCGTTGAGCTTTGAGAATTCAAGAAAATTGCATATAATCCCAGAAACACTATCATAGTTAACATACCTATGTACCTATGCAATGTACATGTAACTTAACACTATGTTTGGATTGAGTGATTTGGAGAGAAAAGAAAAGAAATGGAGAGATATGTATTTCTCTTACTTGTTTGGATAACTTAAGGGGAGAGAAATGGGAAGAAATGGAGAGAAATAGAGAGAAAATCATTTCTCTTATAAGTCTCATTTTCAATCTTTCCAAAAGTGGAGAGATTGGGAGAGAAAAAAAATTACTATTTTCATAATATCAATTTTGTCCCTATAAAAATAAAAGAAATAAAATGATTGAAAATATAAAAAGGTTATTTTGGTAATATAACATAAAATAATTTCTTTTTTTTTTTCTCTTAATGAAATCTAACCAAATAAGAATGAGAGAAATCATAATTATTTTTTTTCTTTTATTTCTTCCTTATCCAAACAAAAAGGAGAGAAATCACAATCATTTCATTTCATTTCTTTTTTCTTATAACTTAAATAATTATTTCTTCTCTTTTCTCTCATAGGTTTCCAAACAAAGTGTAAATCTCCATGACTTCCCAATCAAAAGCTGCAAAACACTAGCATAGTTAACATACCCACAAGGGTTTGATGCTCTACATATATAAATAAGCCTTTATTTGGAATTGAGGCTCTATCATCATTTTTAGAAATTGAAAGCCTCCATTTCATGTGAAAGCTTTTGTTTTTATTGTAAATATTTTACTGAACTTATAAAGTTTTCTATTTTTTTTTTTTTTATGAAACCTTTGTTCGATCTCAAGTGGAGGTTACTATTTCTTTCTATCTGCGCTTTTCTTTTCTTTTCTTTTGTTCTCTCTTTTTTCTCCTTCCGCCTTTTCTCCCCTTCTTTTATCTTTTCTTTGGATCTGAAATTTTAAATTCTGCTCCATTTTCTACACAACATCTAAAAATTAATTTCATTAGTCCTCAGATATCAAAAGGAAAAAAAGGTACTACTTGTCTATTCTGTCCAAAACAAGTGGGGAATGTGCATTTGCTTGAAAAAGTTCCGGAGTAACTGTTTTATGTCTTCGGGCTCACATGGAACCTTTTATTATGTTTCGACGAATATGTAAAAGAAAATACTCCACTTTAAATGGGTACTTTACCGATTCAATCTTATACATGAAGTCTCTATCGAAAATGGAGGCTTGATAAGCCTCCACTTGGATAGTGGGCTTTACAATTATTGTTTTTTTTTTTTCTCCATTAGTTGCGTTGCCTAATGTTGCAAAACAACTATTGGGAAATAGTGTGGTAAAATGGGTCAGAAGAAGAAGACTGCGTTGCCTAATGTTGCCTAATAGTGTGGTAAAGTGGGCTTGATTAGTTGCGCTGCCTAATGTTGCAAAACAACTATTCAGTTGTTTGCATGTTTCATAACTTTGCTGTGAGTTCCTGCTGCCTTGTTTGGCTTTTTCTTGCTTGAATAAGAAATGGGTCAGAAGAAGAAGACTGCTTCGTTGTTCATCAGGCTTGTTTCAGCCGCTGGGACTGGATTCTTTTATGTGAAGAGGAAGAACCCCAAGAGGATCCAGACGAAGCTTGAGTTCCGAAAGTATGACCCACGTGTGAATCGTCATGTTCTGTTTACTGAGGCAAAGATGAAGTGAATGAGAAGCCGCCCTCGGATAATGCCAATCTGTGCTTATCCCTTATCTTGGATCAATACCATGTTGCTGCTATTCCTTCTAAACAGAGTATTTGTACTAACTTGAGCTAGATACAAAAATTATCTTCAGTGCTGTTTTGTTTTCAGTGTGATAATTTCGGCACTGTTTGGTACAATTTGATAATTAGAAACCAGAAGTTAAGGTGCCGTTTGGTAACACAATGATCAAAATGAATGCCCATAAACTACATTTAAAGTTTTAAATAGGAGCAATTATTCGATTTCACAAGGAACATTGTCCCAAATCAGTTTAGGATCATAGTGCCACATATTTATCCCATTCCTATGTCCACAATGATGGAACCCAACTACCCTATGTTTTCAAGGGGGAAGCTGGAACCAAAAAAGAACTGGTTCCTACACATATAAGACAGGCAGAGATGGGACGACCAGTTCATCACAGAAAGCAAATTTAACTCTCTAATCGTCTTCTTTGTTTGATAAATGCAAGCCGGAACCAAAAAGACCTGGTTTAATATTTTGGCACTAATTGTTTATTTTCCAAACCTAATTTCAAAAGAGAAGCATCCTTTTCATCTGCGAAACAAATATGCTGTCTTTTTAGATATTCAAAAGAATTTTGTTGATGCGTCTTATTTTTACAAATTCAAACACAATTTGAAAAGAAATTGCAATAATTGTGATCAGATAACACTTCTTTTTAAAAAAATAAACAAAAGTATGATTTAGAGTATAGATCACCTTTTTTTTTGTATATAAATATGTACTGATCCTAATCAACTTGAATTAGTTTAAATGATTTAACCGGCTCTGTAAGTTAAAGCCAATTGTCATACCTATTATTATTTACTTACGTCTCAACACAAAATCATAAATTTCATTCGTACCATTTATCAGCATCACAATCTCCCCCAAGCATCACCTGACCATTTCTGAAAAACACTTCATAATCATCCATAATCATTTAATAAGTGATAGTGAAAGCACAAATGCAAATGGAATGAATTGACTACAAATATATAATGGAAATGAAAGTGACAACTTTATTCTTCTTTTCCCACTATAGTAGAGAATGGAAGATATGTATATTATCATATATCTTTGTCTTCCCCATTTGTTATTTGCGCATACGTGGCCCAATAGGAAGAGACCCACCATGTCAATCCTGGAACATTCACACCCACCAACACCATGGCTCTAGAGAGGCCACCAAGGTCCACTCCCTTTCAACACTCTAAACTCTCCCCCCATTTTCACCTCTCCACACTTCCTACACCACACACACCCACTCTCTCTTTCTCTCTCTCTCTCTCTCTCTCTCTATATATATATATATGTATATATGTATATCAGCAGCAGTGGTATTAAGCAACAGTGGAGTAGCAACAGGGGCACCAGCTTTCTCTCTCCAAAACACACACTCTCTCTCTAATGGCTCTGTGTACATTCTCATTTCCCTGGAATTTGAGCCCCACAGATCTCCATAGAAATGGTCCTCTCTCTTCTCATTTCCTACGGGGAACAGATCTGCAGTGTCAAATTCAGCAAAAGAACTACCACCAGGTTTGCTAAGCACAACTCTCTCATTTACTTGAAATCAAAAGATTTACTGTTTGATTGAATTTGTTTGTATTGTCAATTGTGGGATAGAGGTGATTGAAAGATATGGGTTTTGATTTTGGTCCACAGGTCAAGAAAAGGGCAGTTGGGTTTTGGGCATCACTTTCAGAGAGAGGAGAGTATCATTCTCAGAGACCACCAACGCCTCTCCTGGACACCATCAACTATCCAATCCACATGAAAAATCTTTCTATTAAGGTATATAAAATCATTGAAAGCTCATAAAACTTGTTACAAGAGCTGTGGATTCTAATACATGGCACGAGATTCTCAGTTCCAATGCACTCTCAATCAATCGCATCTTTAAATTTTCATGTTTTGATATTTCAATTTTCGGTGGTCTTACATGCACTACCAATTAGTGTACTAATATATTGTTATGCCATTATTAGTTATTACTGACTATAATCATTATATAAATTACAAATATTAAAATTTTTTAAAATTATACCACATTATCAATTGATATACTAATTAGTTTACCAATTGGTTTATATAGTATTATTCTTCAATTTTACGAATGAAATTCATGTGTTGCGAGATTTTTAGTTCAGGAAAAGTATATTGAGACAAAGGAATGGAGATATTGATTTCATCAAAAATGTTTTAGAGCTCTAATGGGAGGTGGGCCCCACTGTGATGTGATGTTTTGGCTTTGTTTTTTTTTTTTTTTTTTGGATTTTTCACGTCATTAGAGCTCGTAAATTAAAAGGATGTATCATTGTTGTTGAGATTCCTATGTCTTGAGATTTTTACTTAAAAATAAATAAATAAAAAAGTATATTGAGACAAAAGAACAGAGATATTAAATCCATATCTCGGGATTTTTACTTCATGAATGAAATTCCTATATCTTGAGGTTTTTACTTTTTTTTGAAAGTGTCTTTGGACACAAGAACCCAAATATTGATTTTTGTGTCTTGAGATTTTTACTTCATAAATGAGATTCGTGTATTTGGAGAGATTTAGGGACTGAGGATTCCTAACCTATAAAGTGTGTACTTGAGATTTTTACTTCACAAATGAGATTCTTGTGTGTTGAGATTTACACTTCATCGTGTGACCGAAAGTATCTTGGAACAGAATGACAAGAGATTTAAGGACCGAGGATTCCTAACCTATAATGTGTGTAATTAAAACAATCTTTCGATGCAGGAACTGAAACAACTTGCAGATGAGCTACGGTCTGATGTCATCTTCAATGTTTCCAAGACTGGGGGTCACCTTGGTTCAAGCCTCGGTGTCGTCGAGCTCACTGTGGCTCTTCATTATGTCTTCAATGCTCCTCAGGACAAGTTATTGTGGGATGTTGGCCATCAGGTCATACTCACAAAAATTATACAATTTTTTTTTGGGACTTACCTGTAGATTTCAATAGGTGGACTTATTATTCAATAGGTTCTATGATAATTATTAATATTTTTCATCAAACATTATTAAAAAAAGTCACTAATTGTTAATTTTTAGCTACCATTTAGAAATTGTGTCACAAAAGTGTCATTAATTATAAGTTTTAGTAACAGTTTAAAAAAATGTCACAAAAAAATTACTAATGTTCAACTTTCAGCAACAGTTTGAAAAATTCGTCACTGAAAACGTCACTAATTGTAAGTTTACAGGACAATTTGTAAAAATTGTGACAAAAAAGTAACTAATTGTTAATTTTTAGCGACAAAAAATCGTCACAAAAAATTATTTTTTTCGACGATTTTATTAGGACTTATTTTCAATAGGATTTGATGGGAATTAAGTCCAATTATTAAGATTTATTGGTAGTTTACCTTTTTTTTTTCTAAACAGAATAATATGGTTGAACTGGAACTATTCAAATTAAATGCGATGTTTCTTAATTTTGAAGATGCTATTATCACATCATTCTATCATTTTGGATATATTTTTTTTGTAAGAATAGATTTTTCCGTAGGGAAAACTGAAAAGCTTAGTAACCTAAAAAAATTGTGCAGTCTTACCCACACAAAATTTTGACTGGAAGAAGAGATAAGATGCACACAATGAGGCAGACAAATGGGCTTTCGGGATTTACTAAGCGATCGGAGAGCGAGTATGATTGCTTTGGCACAGGTCATAGTTCAACTACTATCTCAGCAGGCTTGGGTAATTCTCTGTTCTGATCTGGTTGATTATTGCAACGAAAGTTAGATAGAACAAGAATTTTAAGTTGATCTTCAGCATGTTTATAAGCGTTTCCTTCAAAGTGGGTATTTTCATAAACTTTCCCAACAATAGTCTGCGAAACAAATTTTCCGTATCAGTTCATATATTTTCTGTTTTGTAGAACATAAAATGAAAATGAAACCAAACGTGTCCAAATGATGGGAAACAACTTTATTTTGGATTTTTATGTTTCCCTCAGTGGTAAATCACATTGATGCCACTGTCATCAAGATACTGTATTTTGTTTCCGAGCCAAATTATGAGCCTTTATTTAATTCTCCCCGAGAATTTTGATCTTTGGCTTGTTTTGGGTGGACAGGGATGGCTGTGGGAAGGGATTTGAAGAAAAGAAGGAACCATGTCGTTGCTATTATAGGTGACGGGGCAATGACAGCAGGCCAAGCCTATGAAGCCATGAACAATGCAGGGTATCTTGATTCCGATATGATTGTTATTCTTAATGACAACAAACAAGTCTCTTTGCCCACTGCTAATCTAGATGGGCCTATACCACCTGTAGGAGCTTTGAGCAGCACTCTGAGTCGTTTGCAATCAAACAAACCTCTAAGAGAATTAAGAGAAGTTGCCAAGGTTAGTAATAGCTCACCAGAGTACTAATTGAGAAACACTTCATTAATGATGATGCTTTTGATGAACCTGATTCTACCGTGGTTGAGATTTTTGCAGGGAGTAACCAAACAAATTGGCGGGCCTATGCATGAACTGGCTGCAAAAGTTGATGAATATGCACGTGGAATGATCAGTGGTTCTGGATCAACACTGTTTGAAGAGCTCGGACTCTATTACATTGGTCCTGTTGATGGTCACAACATATATGATCTTGTTTCAATTCTGAGAGAGGTTAAGAGCACTAAAACAACCGGTCCTGTACTCATCCATGTTGTCACTGAGAAAGGTCGAGGATACCCGTATGCTGAGAGAGCTGCGGACAAGTACCATGGTATATATAGAAATTTATTTACAAATTTAGAAAAATTAGAGCCAAGTTTACAATGATTGAGATTTCTAAAAAGTGATACTGTTCTGATTTGATTGCTAATCATTTCAGCACAACACTGTTTAGTTTTGTTTTCAGAATCTGTATTTTAACAAAATAGTAAATTTGGATTTTCAAGCTTGGTGAAAATAAATACCAAAGAGATGTTTTTGGATTTTCAAAACTACTATTGCACAAAAAGGGGAAAATGATGAGTGTTTTAGAAATTTTAACCCAACCTTCCTTTTGCTCTTCCTTCGGTTTGCCTCCACAAACACACCACCTGGGAGCCCTACTCATTCCAAAGGCCCTACTTCAATTCAAGCGCAAACCCCCCAAAAAGTGAACGGTCCTTTGTTTTTCGTGGGTATTGCCAGGCTGCTCCAATAATAGAGCAAAGCATCAGTTATGTCAAAGAGTACTCCCCTTTCTCTAAAAGATGGCTTTCGGCTTTCTGACTACTGGTACTACTGGCTGGCAGACTACTGTAAATAAAGACCTTTCTTTTCCTTTCTTACTTGACTGTTCTTGAACTTTTAAAAACTATTTTTGCACAAAAAAGAAAAACAATATGAAAAAGATGAGTGTTTTAGATTTTTTCATAAAGCAGATTCTTTAAACGAAAACAAACACAGGGATTTTACAATATTTTGGACAAATATACTCATTTGGAGTTGTCATGTAAAACAATATTATTCCATGTCAAATCCCAAGGGGAATATCACAATCATCTAGTTTCCATATGTCTGTCTCAATACATTTTGTGTGATAATTACAACAACATATAATTTTAAATAGTAGCTGGATTTTGTTCTTTGCAGGAGTGGCCAAGTTTGATCCAGCGACTGGGAAACAATTCAAAACCAGTGCTAAAACTCAGTCTTACACAACATACTTTGCAGAGGCTTTGATTGCAGAAGCAGAGGCCGACAAAGATATCGTTGCAATCCATGCTGCAATGGGTGGTGGAACAGGCTTGAATCTTTTCCTTCGCCGTTTCCCAACACGATGCTTTGATGTTGGGATAGCAGAACAGCACGCTGTAACTTTCGCTGCAGGACTGGCCTGCGAAGGCATTAAACCTTTTTGCACAATCTACTCATCTTTCCTGCAAAGGGCTTATGACCAGGCAAGCCACCTTCTCCATCATTTGGCTAAAACTAAAAAGCCAACTTATTTTTTCCTTCCTTGATCCCCATCCATATTAATCAGATCAATACAAAATTATGTTAAAATTGAGTTAATTTGGCAATGAACCTGTCTTGGTTTGTACCACAGGTAGTCCATGATGTTGATTTGCAGAAGTTGCCTGTGAGATTTGCAATGGACAGAGCTGGGCTAGTTGGAGCAGATGGTCCAACACATTGTGGTTCTTTTGATGTCACATTTATGGCATGCCTACCAAACATGGTTGTGATGGCTCCTTCTGATGAGGCCGAGCTTTTCCACATGGTTGCAACTGCTGCCGCCATAGATGACAGGCCAAGCTGTTTCCGTTACCCAAGAGGAAACGGTGTGGGCGTCGTGCTGCCATCAGGGAACAAAGGCATTCCTCTTGAGGTATGACTCAAATGAGTTTCCACTTGCTCTCCAGTTGGTTTGGCAATTGCTTTTTTAACACCTTTTTTTGTTGACTATTTTTCATTTTTACTGAACTTCTTTAAAAAAAAATCAAAAAACTTTTCACTTTTAGGTCCACTAGACTAGGAAACACTAAAAATATCACCCACCAGCCTAAATGACAAACAAACACTCAAAGAAAAAAGTAGCAATTCAATTTCAATGGTTTAAGCTTGGAAGCAACCTACTATCCATCAACAGGCGAGAACAGACAGTTAATCTTTTGCTTCCTTGACTCTGATAGCAAAGTTTTCATTTTCCCTTATTTTTGTTCCAAGGCTTTTGTTGGGCCAAAAAAGCCAACTCCTTTCTTCCTTTGTTTGATGCTTTCTTATCTCAAGCTTGAGCCACTTTTCTTGAACTCTCTACTAAAGACAATAAAGAAAGGGGGGAAAAAGTCTTTTTTTTTTTAAATTTTTTTTTTTCTTCTTGTATTAGTGATATTTTTGTGGATATTTTTTTATTAAAAAAAGAAAAGAAAAAAGATCCTTTTAGACTCGTTTGGGAACAGTCTATTTTAGTATCTTTTTGATTTTTTAGCTAAAATATGAGGTAAAAAAATTAGTATGTTTAGAATGATTTTTTGATTTTTTACGAAAAGATATGCAAAAAGTAAAGAGAAAAGAAAATTTTTGACTTTTTGGTATAGATTGTTGGCTTTTTAATTTTTTTAGTGACTTTTTAACTTTTAGGCTAAAATATTGAGTTGCACGTGAAAAGTAGATAACTTTTGACGGAAATTTGAAAAAAAATCACAAAAGACAAAAAAATTCAAAAAGGTAATCTTTGCCACAAAGATTAATCTGAACAAATGAAGTTTTATAGATTGTTGAAACTTTTGCAACAGGTTGGGAAAGGCCGGATATTGATTGAAGGGCAGAGAGTAGCACTCCTGGGATATGGAACGGCTGTTCAAAGCTGTTTGGCTGCAGCTGCTTTGGTAGAACCCCGTGGTTTATGGTTAACAGTTGCAGATGCACGCTTTTGCAAACCATTGGATCGGGCTCTTATTCGCAGCCTGGCAAAGTCACATGAGATTTTGATTACAGTAGAAGAAGGATCAGTTGGGGGGTTTGGGTCACATGTTGCTCAGTTCATGGCTCTGGATGGGCTTCTTGATGGCACAGTAAAGGTATGAATCCAAATTATAGTTTTTAAACATTTGAGCAAAGTTTGGATCATGGTTGAACTTGGAAATGAACATCACAATTTATGCTTTAATTCAATTTGCATTAGAAAGTTTTAGCTTTCTGTCCAAATGAAAGGTAAGTACTTAACAACTAAGAAGCACAAACTTGTTTGGCAAGCTATTTCATAAAACAGTTCTCAGGAAAATTTTCTGAAAACAACTCATTTTTTACAAAATACCAAGAAGTTGTTTTCAAATTTTTGTAAACATGTTTTGTACAAAAATGAAATGATATGCAAATGGTGGTTGAACTTCTCATTGTTTTGTTTTAAAAAATATGGAAAAAAGAAAATGAAAACAGAACCAAACATATCTTAAACTGATTCTATATATGGGGTGTGTGTGAGTAGTAGATGATCTATTTGTTATTTGGTTATTTCTACTCTTTCTATGAATACACCAAAAAGAAGAAAACTTTGAACTCAGCACTAGATTACTTACTCTGTCCTTAAAAATCCTGTGCAGTGGAGACCAGTGGTTCTCCCTGATCGGTACATTGACCACGGATCACCAACTGACCAACTGTCCCAAGCTGGTCTCACACCAATCCACATTGCAGCAACAGTGTTCAATATGCTTGGTCAAACAAGAGAGGCTCTGGAGATTATGTCATAGAAGAGATGTCGGGTTTTCGCTTCTCTCCACAATGTACAAATAGGGCGACCCACGGCTTTAAACAACAACAGCAGGTGTCAGCTAATATTTAAAACCCTGAGGGTGACAGTTAGAATTTGAATTTATCATCTTCCAATACTGTAAAAATTTAGTGTTACGAAACACAAGATACCTAGCGGCGAAAAAACAGATCAAAAGAAAGAGGATCTAAGTCCGATTAAATATGTAAGATAGAGAGAATTTTTAACCTCTTGTAATGTGTTCTTGATCAATTAATTCAATTTTGAGGTCAATCTTTTGGCAGTTGAATCCTGCATTCATTTATGTTTCCCATATTCCATAATTTTGTTTCCTTGTACTTGTGAGCAAAAAATAAAATGGTGAATAATCAAATTATGATCAAATAACAGATAAGGAACCAAAAGAATCAAAGATGATGGAGAAAGGAACAATAAGACTTTTCCATATTCATGATCGGAGATGCTCTTACATATATTATCAATATAGTTCGGTGGTTCCGTCGCATGACGGTTCCTCTCCGACCAACCTAGGGTTTATATTCATAATTTGATTTTCTTTTTAAATAAAAATAGAAGTTAAATTGATTTGAAAATTATAGTAAAATGATCTCGTTTTTTAAATTAAAGTTGTTATCTACTTTTAAAATATAAATATAATAAAATCATGTCATTATAATAATTGAATCATTTTAAATTTTGAAAATTTTACAATTTAACATGTGTTTCACAAATAATTATAAATATATAGAAAAATTTATAACTTTAAATATTAATATTTATAAAGTTTATCACTGATTTGTAATTAGTTTTTAAAAACTACACTGAATTCTAATTTTCCCTTAAATTTTTAATTAAAATTTTTAGTTCTATGATAAGAGAATTGGAAATAATAAAAAAAAAAAAACAAAGAAAAAGAAAAAGAAAAAGAAAAGTGAGTTACCTAATAGAATTTTATGTCAAAATTGTGATGCAGGCTTTTGGGTATGGCTTATGACTTATAAGTTAATTTTTTTACTTATTACGAAAAGATAAAAGTAGAGAAGTGATATAACTTAAATAAACTAATAAATAGCTTATTCATGGTGTTGCCAAATGAGCCCACAGTTTGTGACTGAGGCCTTATTCGGGAATAAGTTATTTTAATTAAAAGGTCAACACAAAAGTATAATTCTCTCTATTTTTTTATTTATCTTTTGTAAAAATTCAAAAAATTATTAAAAATGTCAATTTTCAAATGAAACCGTATGTTGTTTGGAAAGTTGGAAATAAGCCACATCTTTTATAATATTTTTTTCATCTTAGTGACCTTATTTCAAAATTATGTCAATATTTTTTAATTTTTCGATCCGTCTGATATAAACAAATCTAAAAGTATTTTTTTTTCCATAAAATTTCAAAAAAATAAATAAATTAAAAAGTCAAAATAAGCCAAAAAAATTTGTCTTTTTTAATTTTCCAATTTTTTCTCATTAACTAACTCAATAAATATGCTACAATTATCGGAGAGGTTTCTCACTTAGATGGAAAAAAAAGAAAGAAATAATGATTATGGTTTCTCACCGTTATGTTTGAATAAATAAAAGAGAAGAGAATGTGATTCCTCACCTATCTTATTTGGATAGAGTAAATAAGGAAAGAAAAAAAGAAAAAGAAAAGTGTTATATTTTGTTTTATGAAAACAACCTTTCATATTAATAAGTAATATTTTTTATAAGGATAATTTTGATATTTTAGAAAACTTTTATTAAACCCAATTCTTTTCCACCAAATCTTACCATTTTTTAAGAGAAACAAAACATAAATTTGCTGAAAGTCTTTCTGTCACCATCTCTCATCATTTCTCATTATTTCTCACCTACTTAACCATCGAAACAAGTGAAAGGATTTCTTATTCTCACTACATTTTTTCTTACCAAACCCCATCATCCAAACGGAGTATTAGACTTCCACTCCCTATATATATATTCATAATCTACAAGACTTGTGGTAAGAATTCTACCAACACCTTCCAATTGGAGATAAGAAATGCCTTGGAGAAAAGGCAGACAGAGGGTAGGGGAAATATTGGATATATTTACTTGAAGTTGATTGATTATTAGTAATTAATCTAAATATTAATATTAATTTTTCTTGTGATATCAAATAAGTTTGACATGGCTGGGGAGGTTGGGATGTGGTTAAGTCCAAGAATGATGTTCTCCAAGAAATAGCATAGTGGTGGAGTTCAGCACAAGAAATAGCAGTATAAAAATAAATAAATAAATAAATAAAAACAATATAAGAATAGTAAAAGAAAAAAAATTAACAAAAATACTAGAGATTCGAAATGAATACAAGAAAGAATAAAACAAGCTATATATATTGAACCAAACACTGCTCAAAAAAGAATACAAGAATCAAACCCCTGTAACCTATGTAAATTGAGTTATGTAGTAATATGATTTCCTTCAGTATTCTTTGTGCCCTTTTGCATAACCAAAAGTAACTACTACAAAATTTTAAAAAATAAAAAATGAGAGAGAGAGAGAGAGAGAGATTACCTACAAGCAGAGGGGCCCAGTCTTTAAGGCCTCCATGTGAATTTGAAACAAATCATCTGGTCCTCAAAACCAAGAGAATTCAATATATCTGACAAAGTTTCCCAATGAAGAGGTTTCTCAACTTTGATCCCTCCACCAATCTCAGTCTCCACACCTTTTTAAGTAATGCCTCCAACACTTATAATACTTAGAAGTAGCGCAACACTGAGGATCTTCTTCTCTCTCCACTAGCAACTCACAGAATTTCTTTGGATGGATGCTCAGCAACCTCTTTTAGAGAGAGATTCTTAGGATGACAACTCCAAAACAGGCCATCTAGAAGAGACTCACAACAACAACCCCATAATATTTTTAGATTCAAATGCTATTTCAGGTACTTTGGTTACGGATGTTTCTTCCAACTCCTCTGCATCACACATTTTCATCTCAGACCAGACCAACCATGTTTTACCTGCAGAGTCAAACTCTAGAGGGATTCCAGTCTGCCACGAATTTTCTCAACGCGAGGAGCCATGAAGGATTAATATCATATTTTAAGCAAATTATAGTGGCCTTCAATTGGTGTGGAGCTCTGAAAAAATATAAAGATGGAATTCCATTACCCGCGTATTCAAATGAGAATAAATTTGTGTTGTTCCAACCCACATGCTTGCAAAACCATGCATGCAAAACCATGCAAAGGAGAGAGTCAGAGAACATGGCGTGAGAATACTTCCACCTCCAAAGAAGGAGGTCTGAGTTGGGCATCTGGAAGATTATCTCTCCCTTTCTCTTCCCGTTGTTGTCTTTGTTGATTTTTACCATTACCATTAAAGAGGGTAGAAATTTTTGGTGGGTTTGGTATCTCTCTCTCCCTCTCTTTGTGTATAAATAGAGATGGGAGGGAGAGGATATATTGTATCAGAAATTTGAGAGAGAGAGAGAGAGCTGTGAGTTGAGTGAGAAGAGTTGTTCTCCTCCTTTGTTTTTGTATTGTGCTCCATTTTAGTGAAACTCTCATTTCTGTCCGTGGACGTAGGCATTGGGCTGAACCATATAAATATTGTGTTTTCTGTGTGTGTGAGATAATTTTTCTGAGTGTGTTTGATCCTAACAAAGTGGTATCAGAGCTAGTTGAGTCTTTTTTGGAAAAACAGAGTCTGTCTTCAAAAATTGTCCAGAAATCAAAATAGTCGAAATCCACTTTTGATCACACCAGCTTGAAGCCCTCGACGAGACGATCACAGAGGTGAAAACCACGTCGAAAAAGGAGGACAGACTAATCCACACGCGCCGTCACGCGCTACTTGACGCCGTGACCACACGCTTCAACGCGCTACACGCGCCTCACGCGTCTTCTCTGTTCTTCCAGGCGCTGACGTCATCTAACTGCCGTTTGCTGACGTCACATCGACGGCAGCTAACGTCGTCTGAGCCGTCAAGCCGGAGCCATCTGAGCCGTTGACCAAGCCGTCCAACCGCTGACCAAGCTGATCGAAGCCGAGCCGGGTCGAAGCCGAAGCCGCTGACTGAGCCGTTGACTGAGCCGCTGACGTCAGCCTGACGCCAGCCAAACTGGAGAAATAATCTGGTGCTTCTCAGTTGCACTAGATTCTGCCAATCTGAACCATTCAATCTATTTTGGCTTGATCTAAGCCATTTAAGGTCCGATTTGGGTGATCCAATAGTGCTTTCTAACTATTTGGAATATTCCGGACACATCTGCACGGTCAAATTTTGCAAATCAGCTTTGAAAAATTTGCCTTCTTTCTTTTGGCAATCCGAAGTGCTTTTCTAGCTAATTTGACCAGTCCGGACTCCACAACAAAGCCTATTTTTCAAATAGAGATCACTTTCTGCATGATGGAGGAATCAATGTCGACTTCAAGTTCTATGATAAAGCTGAATGCTTCCAATTATGCCATTTGGAAGCCCAGAATGGAGGATGTTCTATATTGCCGAGATTTGTTTGACCCCATTGAGCTTAATAGAGTTAAACCAACAACGAAAAAAGATGAAGACTGGAAGCGGAAGAACCGAAAGACCATTGGCCAGATCAGACAATGGATCGATCACAGTGTTTTCCACCATGTTGCCCAGGAGACTGATGCCTATGCTCTCTGGATAAAGTTAGAAGGCATGTACCAGTCGAAGATTGCTTGGAACAAAGCCCTCTTGATGAGAAGACTTGTGAATTTGAAGTTGAAAGGCAGTATCTCTGTTGCTAAACACACCAATGAGTTTCAAAATATGGTGAACCAACTGGCAACTGTCAAAATGGAGTTAGATGATGAGATGCATGCCCTATTGCTGCTCAGTTCTTTACCAGACAGTTGGGAGACGTTGGTGGTGTCCCTCAGTAACTCTGCCTCAGAAGGAAAACTGACCATGAGCATGGTTACAGATGCTTTATTTAGTGAAGAGGCAAGAAAGAAAGAAATGGGTAGAAATCAGTCCCATGCCCTCATCACAGAAAATAAAGGTCGAGGTAGAGGCAGAGGCAGAGGCAGAGGCAGAGGAAGAAGCAAAAGCAGAGGATGCAGTAGAGGAAGATCTCAAGACAGAGGGAAATCCAGAGCAGGTACGAGCCGGCCAAGGTTCAAATGTTACCATTGTGGCCAGGAGGGTCACATAAAGAAGTATTGCTATGCCTTGAAGGGAGAACAAAAACAAGGCAATAGACAGCCAAAGACCGAAGATGGGAACACTGCAGTTACTGTCTCAGAGGATATTGCATTATTCTCTGTTGAAGAAGAAGAATGCCTCCATATGTCAGCCAACGACACCAAGTGGGTGGTAGATATAGCAGCTTCCTACCACGCTACATCCCAAAAGGAGTTCTTCAGTACGTACCAAGCTGGAGATTTTGGTAGTGAAGATGGGTAACTCCAGTTTTTCGAAGATTGTGGGAATTGGTAATGTTCGCATCGAAACCAAAGTTGGGTGCATGATGGTGTTGAAAGATGTCAGGCATGTTCCCGATTTACGCCTGAATCTTATCTCAGGGATAGCCTTAGATCGACAAAGCTATGAGAACTACTTCGGCAAAGGCATATGGAAGTTGAAAAAGGGATCTCTGGTGGTAGCCAAAGGACAAGCAATTGGCACACTAGACAAGACTCATGTGGAGGTGAATTCAGATAGCCTCAATGCAGTAGAAGATGAGGCGTCACCAAATTTGTGGCACAAAAGGCTGGGTCACATGAGTGAAAAAGGATTGCAGATTTTGGCAAAGAAGTCACTTATTCCCTTTACCAAAGATGTGAAATTAAATCCTTGTGACAATTGCTTATTTGGGAAGCATCATAGAGTCGTTTTCCATGCATCATCCAGAAGACAATCAGAGTTGTTGAGCAGAGTATACTCTGATGTTTGCGGTCCCATAGAAGTGGAATCTTTGGGTGGTAGAAAATACTTCTTGACGTTCATTGATGATGCATCACGGAAGGTATGGGTTTATGTCCTAAAGACCAAAGTTGAGGTGTTCCAGCATTTTTAGACATTCTATGCTATGGTGGAAAGAGAGATCGGAAAGAAGCTGAAGTGTCTCCGAACAGACAATGGAGACGAGTACACGTCAAAGGAATTTGAAGCCTACTGTGCTACTCGCGGCATCCGGCATGAGAAGACTATTCCTGGAACCCCACAACACAATGGTGTAACCGAGAGAATGAACCGAACCATTGTGGAGAAGATCAGATGTATGCTCAAAATGGCAAAGTTGCCAAAGCCATTTTGAGGAGAAGCTGTTCGTGTTGCTTGCTATTTAATAAATAGATCGCCATCAATTCCACTGAATTTTCAGATTCCAGAAGAAGTATGGTCTGGAAGGGAGATCTCTTACTCTCACTTAAAAGTGTTTGGGTGCAAAGCATTTGCATATGTATCCAAGGAGCACAGATAGAAGCTGGATGACAAAGCCACTCCATGCATCTTTAGTGGCTATGGAGATGAAGAATTTGGATACAGATTGTGGGATCCGAAAAACAAGAAGGTCATTCGAAGCCGAGATGTGGTGTTTCAAGAAGGCCAGACCTTAGAAGACTTTGGACAACCAGCCAAACCCAAAGTTGATGATGTTTCAGAAATTATTCCAAACCCTGCACCATCACAGCATGTCATTGATGAAGAAGAGTTACCGCAGCATGCAACCAATGATGTAGAGTTGCAGGATGAATTTCTAGAATAAGAAGATCCAGAAGCAGAGGGTGTTGATATAGCGATCCCGGGTTTTACCCCTTTATGTACAGTGTTCCGGACTTATGTTCCGTAGTATTGGCTGTTGTTATACCTTGTTGTTATCCTTTAATTCCTTATTTATGAGTTATAGGATGTGTTGGACAGGTTTGTTACAGGTTGGGTGTGACTGGGAGCAAATGGTTGCTGCTCAGTTTTTGGTGTCTTCGCTCAAGCGAGGACTTTGTCGCTTGAGCGAGCTCTTTGTTTTAGATCCTTCGCTCGAGGCAGGGTTTGTTCGCTCGAGCGAGAGTTGTGTTTTGTATCTGGTGGCTCGAGCGAGAAGTCCTTCGCTCGAGCTTGCGTCTGCGTCTGCGTCTGGTTCTGGACCTGAAGGTTGCATTTCTTGGCTCGAGTGAGCTGATTCTTTGTGTCTGGTCGCTCGAGCGACCAATCCTTCGCTTGAGCGAGCCTGTGTTATATCAGCAGACAGCCGCGCGATTACACTTCACTTTTTCATCTTCTCTTTTGTGTAAACCCTAGATCCGAGCTCTCTCTCTCTCTCTCTACACACCTTCTCTCTAGGGATTGATCTACTTCCATTGAGTTTCTAGCCTAGTTTCTTTGCAAGAAAGGTAGCGGATCGCGAGGGCTTCCTTTTAATATGAAAATTTGGAGATTTGGAGCACTTTGGTTTTTGGTCATCTTCTCCATTTGAGCTCTTCATTTCGAGGTAGGGATATCCGACTTCTTCTTATGAGCTTTGTCTTTAAATTTTGACATTTTGATATGTTGGGGTTGTTGGGTAATTTTGGAAAAGTTAGGGTTTGTTATGTAATTTAAGAAATGGGGGGTTTATGATATTAAACTCCATGTGAATGTAAGGTTTGGAAAATGGAACTATTGTTATCAAATTGTTAAATTTGAGCCTTTGGGTTGATATGTGATAAAAGGGGGAGAATGCCCTAATTATGAAATGAATTAATTTGTATAATTAATTTTGGAAAATGTGGAAATGTGAAATTGAGTTGAGAATAATGAAATTGATAAACTATGGGATTGAATGGTGTAGTTGGATTAATTTATCGCTCACCTATGAAAATGTTGATATTATATCCATTTGATGCATTTATTTTCTGTTTAGAAATAACTGCTTTGGGCTATCGGTGGAGGATAGTCTTGAATGTTGTAGACAATGCATGATGATTAGGCGAATCAAAACTAATCAATTGAATATGTTATCGAATATGGCTTTTGGAATAATACATCAAATTTATGTATTGATTGACCTTGTATATGATATGTGTTTATATATATTGTACTGTGTGGGAGGAGATAGGGGATGTACTCCGCGGTTTAGGGGAAGATAGGGGATGGACTCCTAAACCGGGCATTGTTTGGGAGGAGATAGGGGATGTACTCCAATGATACAGCAAATACGTGTATCTATTGAAGTATTGATATAGCGAATCTATATATCGTATATGAAGTATGGAATTGTTTTGTTTGAAATTGATGCATAAATTATGTATATCTATTGTGAAGTAAGAAGTGCTTAACATGAATTGTTATCCCAATTGAAATGGATGCACTATTAATATGAGATATAATCTCATTTAAATTATCTGGTCAGGTTCTGAGCCATGCTTATGAAATGAATTAATAAGTAAAGTAAGGTGAAATGTAACATGGACACAAGTGTTATGGAACTATATTATGATATAACTGGTTTATGTGTGTTAACCATCTATCATATGCTATTGTTTTAGTCATTGCTTATATTTGGTTTAGTATATCTCTACTGGGCTGTGGCTCACCCTATATGGGACATCATTTTTAGGTCCAGGTGACATGCCACCTCCAAGGACATAGCTTGGGAGGTTCTGAGAGTTGAAGACTCTTTTTGGTTATTTTGTTATCTTTTGTTGTATTATATGTAAATTCAGGCCAAGGGCTTAATATGATGTGAGTTAGTACTCTCTTTTGTGTAACCAAGTGTTGACTTGGAAAGTTGTAAACCGTTGGGCATTTACTTTTGTTGTCAACATGTAATACATTTGTAAGGACTACTCTGATGAATGGAAAAGTGTTTATTTCTCTTATATCAATGCATATCAAGAATGTGGGGTTTTATGTATTATTTTGAGGGCGTTACAACTTGGTATCAGAGCGTACCGGGTTCGAATACTTTGGGTACGCGGGAAGTGGTTAGTACCACAATGGGTTTGTCTCGCTTGATAGAGACTTATGTATGACAGTATGTGTTTATTTGATAACATGTTTATGTGGTTATATGGGTATGGAATGTAGTTTATAGGATGTTGATTGGATCCTTGGGTTTCTGTGAGTCTTGTTGGAAAAGCACTTGATCAATACTGTTTCTAACCGGAACTCTAGTAACGCCTCGGGACTATCATTATCCAGAAATGAAATTCGTAGGTGCTTATGTGATTATGTGCTTACGTGGAATGAATTACTGTTGTCCATGCATTAGGACGCGAGTGAAATAACTTCGGCACATTTTTGAATGTGCTAATGTTCTTCGTTACCTTTATTAGGATGTCAGGACGAGGACGAGGACGAGGACGTGGAGGTAGACGTGGTAGGCAGGAGATGCCTTTACCGGATGATGTTCCGGCGTAGCAGGAGGGTGTTGGTCAGGCCAATGTGGCCGAGCCAGTGGGTCAACAGGCCATGGGTGCCTTAGCCCGTGAGATAGCAGGAGCTTTGAGGGAATCCATAGGCATTCTCAGAGCTGAGAATCCAGTTCAGGCCCAGGTTGTTGATGCAGGGCCTTCTTTTCTGAAGAGGGAGTTCTTCCGGTTTAATCCGGATGAGTTTTTGGGGGATCTGAAGGAGCCACTTAAGGCTGATGAGTGTTTGGAGCAGATGACTAAGACGTTTGAGATGCTTGGCATCGAAGATGGGGCTTTGAAGGTGACCTTGGCGTCTTTCCAGCTAAAGGGGGATGCGGGTCAGTGGTGGAAGTTCATGAGGGGTAGTATTGGTGGCACTTGGAAGGCCTTTGTAGATGCTTTCCAGGAGAAGTTTCTATCTCCCGCTGTCAGGGAGAAGTTGAGAGATCAGTTCTGCCAACTAAAGCAGCTGAGTTTATCAGTGGCCGAGTTTGAGGCTGTATTTACTAGTTTATCCAGGTTTGCACCTGAGCTTGTGGCATTAGAAGAACGCCGTTGTCTCGAGTTTGAGAGGAAATTGAGGCACGGGCTCAAGATGAGAGTTGGCGGGTCTATGACTTGGGAGTATAGGCGCCTTGTGGACGCTGCGGCTCATATGGAAATTATGATGCATGAGGAGGAGGAGAGGTTGAGGGGCTCCAAGAGGAGTCAAGATGGCCAGGGTGATGGCAGGAGACATAGGGGTTCTAACCCTCAGTAGTCTCAGGGTGGTTTTGCTAAATCTACCTTTCCAGTGCCGAGTGCAGGTTCTAGGAGAGGCAGTCAGGGAGGCATTACTTGTTACAAATGTGGCCAGCTGGGTCACAAGTCTCCGGCTTGCCCGCAGAGGGGAGGAGGTCAGAGAGCTGCTTCATCTTCAGCTCGACCTCAGGGCCAGAGTCAGGGTAGAGGTCAGCCACTGTCTTGTTATTAGTGTGGTTAGCCGGGGCACCTGAAGAGGTTTTGCCCGCAGTTGAGTGCCACATCGGGTGCGTCTGGTTCTAGGCAGACGTAGAGTTTTCAGCCAGCACAGTCTGTTCAGGCCTCGAGGGCCAATCAGGGAGCTTCATCATTCCAGTCTGTGCAGCAGTCTTTTGCTCCTAGGGGTGAGCAAGTTGATCAGAGACCTTCTGGGCGCGTGTATGCTGTTACCGCGCAGGATCTTGTACCTACTCCATCTGTTGTGAGAGGTACCTTTTTGTCTTGCAACTCGGTTGCCAATGTGTTGATTGATACGGGTGCATCCCATTCTTTTATATCTGCTGCATTTGCATCTATTTTGGGGCTGGAGTTAGCACAGTTAGCATCTCCTATATGTGTTGTATCACCTGTTGGGGGTGAATTGATTTTGAAACAGGGGTGTCGGGGCTGTGATATAGAAGTCGCCGACCGTCGGCTTCCTTTTCCTTTTGTGGTTATGCCTATGTTAGGTTTTGATGTTATCTTGGGTATGGACTGGCTATCGTCATACCGTGCTGTTATCGATTGTTACCGCCAGAGGGTCACAGTATATACCTTGAGCGAGGATTGTTTCCATTTCTTGGGGGATCGGGTTGGTAGTGTTTTGCCACCGGTGTATGATCCGCGAGGGCGGAGTGAGCTTAGTGGTCTTCTTGCTAGCTTTATGAGTAGTGAGTGTGATGAGACCCAGACCGTATTGCCGAGGGTGGTTTGTGAGTATTCGAATGTTTTTCCCGAGGATCTTGTTAGTTTACCACCTCATCGAGAGATTGAGTTCTCTATTAATCTAGTGTCCGGCACAACGCCGATTTCTATGGCACCTTATCATTTTACCCCAGCCGAGTTGAGTGAGTTGAAGATTCAGCTCTAGGAATTGCTAGATAAGGGCTTTATTCGCCCTAGTGTTTCGCCGTGGGGAGCACCGACCCTCTTTGCTAAAAAGAAAGATGGTGCCTTGAGACTTTGTATCGATTACCGGAAGTTGAATTGGGCTACGGTCAAGAATAAGTATCCTATGCCTCATATTGATGATTTGTTTGACCAGTTGAAGGGTTCCCGTTGTTTCTCTAAGATAGACTTGAGATCGAGTTACCACCAGTTGAGGGTCAGGGAGGAGGATATTCCGAAGACGGCATTCCCTACGCGGTATGGCCGCTATGAGTTTCTGGTGATGCCTTTTGGGCTCACCAATGTACCGGCAGTCTTTATGGACTTGATGAATCGAATATTCCGGGAATTCTTGGATCGTTTTGTAGTCGTTTTCGTGGACGACATTCTGATTTATTCACCGTCTGAGGAGGAGCACGAGAAACACTTGAGAGTGGTGCTGGAGTTGCTTAGAGCCCATAGGCTGTATGCCAAGTTTGGGAAGTGTGAGTTCTGGCTAGGAGAGGTCAAGTTCTTAGGCCATGTAGTCTCCGGGGAAGGGGTGTCTGTTGATACATCCAAGATCGAGGCAGTGCAGGATTGGGCACAGCCTAAGAGTGTTTTTGAAATCCGCAGTTTTCTGGGATTAGCTGGGTATTACCGCCGGTTTGTGAAAGATTTCTCCAGGCTAGTTTCACCGTTGACTAGATTGACACGGAAAGGGGTCAAATTTGTATGGAGTGAGACTTGTGAAAAGTCGTTCCAAGAGCTGAAAGTTAGATTGACCACCGCTCCGGTCTTGATTATTCCGGAGAGAGGGTTGGGTTATGTTGTTTATTGTGATGCTTCACGAGAGGGTTTGGGTTGTGTATTGATGCAAGAGGGGAAAGTGGTAGCTTATGGCTCACGTCAATTGAAAATACACGAGAGGAATTACCCTACACATGACCTAGAGTTAGCAGCTGTGATTTTTGCCTTGAAGATTTGGAGGCACTACCTTTATGGTGAGAGGTTCGAGGTATTCTCGGATCATAAGAGTCTGAAATATCTGTTTACACAGAAAGACTTAAACTTGAGGCAGAGGAGGTGGATGGAGTTTATTGAGGATTATGACTTCGAGTTGCATTATCATCCGGGAAGGCCAATGTTGTGGCCGATGCCCTTAGCAGGAAATCCTTTAGTGATATAGCTTGTATAGCCATCCGGGAGTGGGAGATGTTGGGTGCACTTGGCGAGTTTGATTTGCTTCTGGGCGAATCCGTTGAGGCTGCTGCCTTATTTTATGTTGTTACGTAGCCTACACTTGTGACTCGGGTGTTAGAGGCACAGAGAGGTGACCTTGAGGTAGAATCCCTCCGAGAGAAGATCTCCAGTGGGAAGGTTGAGAAGGGTTTGTCTGTGTATCCCGACCAGAGTGTGAGATACCGAGACCGTTTGTTTGTACCAAAGTCTTGCTGAGAGGAGCTACTTTGAGAGTTTCACCATTCACACCTTGCAGTGCATCCAGGAGGCACTAAGATGTATTGGGATTTGGGTCGCCAGTGTTGGTGGCGGGGAATGAAGAAGGATGTTGCGGTGTTTGTGTCTAAGTGCCTTACTTGTCAGCAAGTGAAGGCCGAACATCAGAGGCCAGCGGGTTTGTTACAACCCTTGTCTATTGCCGAGTGGAAGTGGGAGCATGTCACTATGGATTTCGTTGTAGGTCTTCCGAGGACTCAATGGGGTAGTGATGCTATTTGGGTGGTTGTAGACCGGTTGACTAAGTCGGCGCATTTTATCCCTATGAGCGTGAGAGATTCGGTAGATCATCTTGCCGACTTGTATATTCGGGACATAGTGAGGTTGCACGGGGTCCCAGTGTCGATCGTCTCAGATAGAGATCCACGTTTTACTGCTAGGTTGTGGCAGAGTTTGCAGAGTGCCTTGGGCACTAGATTGACCTTTAGCACGGCTTATCATCCTCAAACTGACGGGCAGTCCGAGCGTACTATTCAGATCCTTGAGGATATGCTTCGGGGTTGTGTCCTTGACTTTAGTGGGACGTGGGAGAGACACTTGCCCTTGGTAGAGTTTGCCTACAACAATAGCTTTCAGTTGAGTATCAGTATGGCACCGTTTGAGGCCTTGTATGGCCGACCTTATAGGTCTTCGGTTTGTTGGGCCGAGGTGGGTGATGCACCTTTGTTGGGCCCGGAGTTGGTGAGGGAAACAATGGAGAAAGTTGAGCTTATCCGTAGGAGGCTTGTTACAGCCCAGAGTTGTCAAAAATGTTATGCCGACTGTAGGAGAAGGCCTTTGGCATTTGAGGTGGGTGATCATGTGTTTCTGAAGATATCACCCAAGCAGGGTTTGATGAGATTTGGTAAGAGAGGGAAGTTGTCCCCTCGATTTATTGGCCCTTTCGAGATCCTCGAGAGGATTGGCGAGGTTGCTTATCGTTTGGCTTTGCCGCCGCAATTGTCCGGAGTTCATGACGTGTTTCATGTTAGTATGCTTCGGAAGTACGAGCCGGATCCATCGCATGTATTGGATTGGACCGACTTAGAGGTTGATGAGGATGCCTCGTATGAGGAGAGACCGGTTCGGGTCTTGGATAGGCGGGATCAAGTCTTGCGAGGCAAGACCATCCATTTGGTGAAAGTTTTGTGGAAACATCACGGAGTGGAGGAAGCCACTTGGGAACGTGAGTTGGAGGTCTGAGAGAAATATCTGGATCTATTTGTGGATGTTTGAGCATATGTTGTATATCTTGTTATATTGGTAACCCTTGAGAGCATTGTATATGTCTTGAGTTGTAAAACATTGTATATGTTTGGTTTATGGAAATATCGTGGAAGTATTATGAATCATGTCTTGAGATTGGAGGTTTCTTTTAACATTGTGTATGTTAAATATGTTATAGAAATGCAAATATGTTGTTGACATTGATTATATAATTGAATTTTGGAATATATGTTGAAATTGGTAAATTTCAAATTAATGCATGTTGTTAATGCACGTTGGAAGTTGTTTATTGTGAAATGCCTCTTAGTAAGAGATGGAATGACCAGTAATAGGTCAAGTTATTGAATATTGAGATGTAATATTGTTGGAAATTGAGGAAAACTTGTGCCTAATTTCGCGGACGAAATTCTTTAAGGGGGGGAGGTTATAGCGATCCCGGGTTTTACCTCTTTATGTACAGTGTTCCGGACTTATGTTCCGTAGTATTGGCTGTTGTTATACCTTGTTGTTATCCTTTAATTCCTTATTTATGAGTTATAGGATGTGTTGGGCAGGTTTGTTACAGGTTGGGTGTGACTGGGAGCAAATGGTTGCTGCCTAGTTTTTGGTGTCTTCGCTCGAGCGAGCTCTTTGTTTTAAATCCTTCGCTCGAGCCAGGGTTTGTTCGCTCGAGCGAGAGTTGTGTTTTGTATCTGGTGGCTCGAGCGAGAAGTCCTTCGCTCGAGCTTGCGTCTGCGTCTGCGTCTGGTTCTGGACCTGAAGGTTGCATTTCTTGGCTCGAGCGAGCTTTCCTTCGCTCGAGCGAGCGAGGTGTATGTTTTGAGTTTCTTCGCTTGAGCGAGCATTCTGTCGCTCGAGCGTGCTTCTGGGTTGCAGACCTGAAGCTTCGAATTGTTGGCTCGAGCGAGGCTTTCTATGCTTGAGCGAGGATTCTTTGTGTCTGGTCGCTTGAGTGACCAATCCTTCGCTCGAGCGAGCCTGTGTTATATCAACAGAGAGCCGCGGGATTACACTTTACTTTTTCATCTTCTCTTTTGTGTAAACCCTAGATCCGAGCTCTCTCTCTCTCTACACACCTTCTCTCTAGGGATTGCTCAACTTCCATTGAGTTTCTAGCCTAGTTTCTTTATAAGAAAGGTAGAGGATTGCGAGGGCTTCCTTTTAATCTGAAAATTTGGGGATTTGGAGCAGTTTGGTTTTTGGTCATCTTCTCCATTTGAGCTCTTCATTTTGAGGTAGGGATATCCTACTCCTTATGAGATCTGTCTTCAAATTTTGACATTTTGATATGTTGGGGTTGTTGGGTAATTTTGGAAAAGTTAGGGTTTGTTATGTAATTTAAGAAAGGGGGGTTTTATGATATTAAACTCCATGTGAATGTAAGGTTTGGAAAATGGAACTATTGTTGTCAAATTGTTGAATTTGAGCCTTTGGGTTAATATGTGGTAAAAGGGGGAGAATGCCCTAATTATGAAATGAATTAATTAGTATAATTAATTTTGAAAAATGTGGAAATGTGAAATTGAGTTGAGAATAATGAAATCGATAAACTATGGGATTGAATGGTGTAGTTGGATTAATTTATCGCTCACCTATGAAAATGTTGATATTATATCCATTTGATGTATTAATTTTCTGTTTAGAATGTTGATATTATATCCATTTGGGCTATCGGTGAAGGATAGTCTTGAATGTTGTAGACAATGCATGATGATTAGGTGAATCAAAACTAATCAATTGAATATGTTATCGAATATGGCGGTTGGAATAATACATCAAATTTATGTATTGATTGACCTTGTATATGATATGTGTTTATATACATTGTACTGTGTGGGAGGAGATAGGGGATGTACTCCACGGTTTAGGGGAAGATAGGGGATGGACTCCTAAACCGGGCATTGTTTGGGAGGAGATAGGGGATGTACTCCAATGATACAGCAAATACGTGTATCTATTGAAGTATTGATATAGCGAATCTGTATATCGTATATGAAGCATGGGAGTGTTTTGTTTGAAATTGATGCATAAATTATGTATATCTATTGTGAAGTAAGATGTGTTTAACATGAATTGTTATCCCAATTGAAATGGATGCACTATTAATATGAGATATAATCTCATTTAAATTATGTGGCCAAGTTCTGAGCCACGCTTATGAAATGAATTGATATGTAAAGTAAGGTGAAATGTAACATGGACACAAGTGTCATGGAATTGTATTATGATATAACTGGTTTATGTGTGTTAACCATCTATCATATGCTATTGTTTTAGTCATTGCTTATATTTGGTTTAGTATATCTCTACTGGGTTGTGGCTCACCCTATATGGGACATCATTTTCAGGTCCAGGTGACATGCCACCTCCAAGGACATAGCTTAGGAGGTTCTGAGGGTTGAAGACTCTTTTTGGTTATTTTGTTATCTTTTGTTGTATTACATGTAAATTCAAGCCAAGGGCTTAATATGATGTGAGTTAGTACTCTCTTTTGTGTAACCTAGTGTTGACTTGGAAAGTTGTAAGCCGTTGGGCATTTACTTTTGTTGTTAACATGTAATACATTTGTAAGGACTACTCTGATGAATGGAAAAGTGTTTATTTCTCTTATATCAATGCATGTCAAGAATGTGGGGTTTTATGTATTATTTTGAGGGCGTTACAGTTGAGCAAGGGGAGCCACAACCCCCTCCGCCAGAGACTGCTGATCCACAGTTGCGAAGATCAACAAGAGGGTCTAAGCCATCGTCAAAATACCCTGCTTCTGAGTATATTTTGCTTACTGGTGAGGGGGAGCCAGAAAATTTCCAAGAAGCTCAGAATCATAAGGAGAAGAGTAGCTGGCAGCAAGCTATGCAATAAGAGATGCAGTCCTTGCAGAAAAATCAGACTTATGATTTGGTGAAACTTGCCAAGGGTTGAAAAGCATTGCAGAACAAATGGGTGTTCAAGTTGAAGAAAGATGACAACGGAAAGGTAGTCAAGCATAAGGCTCGATTGGTTGTCAAAGGTTTTGGGCAGAAGAAAGATATTGATTTTGATAAAATCTTCTCACCAGTTGTGAAAATGACATCCATTTGAGTAGTTTTTGGATTAGCAGCTAGTTTGAATTTGGAACTTGAACAGATGGATGTAAAGACGGCATTTCTCCATGGTGATCTGAAGGAAGAAATTTACATGGAGTAGCTAGAAGGTTTTGAAGTCAAAGGGAAAGAAAACTTAGTCTGCAGATTGAAAAAAAGTCTCTACGGCCTCAAACAAGCGCCGAGACAGTGGTACAACAAGTTTGACTCATTCATGGTGGGTCATGAATACAAGAGAACTGCTGCAGACTAGTGTGTATACGTCAGGAAATTTCCCAGTGGAAACTTCATCATACTCTTGCTTTATGTTGATGACATGCTGATCATTGGACAGGATGTCACAGCAATCAGATCACTGAAGGAGTTATCACAGTCCTTTGCTATGAAGGACCTAGGCCCTACACAACAAATTTTAGGCATGACAATTATGCGTGACAGGAAAGCCAAGAAATTGTGGCTGTCATAGGAGAAGTACGTTGAACGGGTGATTGAGAAGTTCAACATGAAAGAAGCCAAGCCAGTCACTACTCCGCTGGCTAATCATTTCAAGCTGAGCAAGAGTTCTTGTCCCTCCTCTACAAAAGGAAGAGAAGAGATGGAGCTTATTCCCTACTCATTTGCCGGAGGGAGTTTGATGTATGCAATGGTGTCTACCCGACCGGATATTGCTCATGCTGTTGGAGTAGTAAGCAGATTCCTTTCCAATCCAGGGAAAGAGCATTGGGAAGCAGTCAAATGGATTCTGAGGTACCTCAAGGGTACAGCAAAAATGTGTTTGTGCTTTAGAGATGCTAAACCAGTCTTGGAAGGCTATACGGATTCAGATATGGCAGGAGATCTTAATGGTAGGAAATCTACATCAGGATTTACGTTCACTTTCGCAGGGGGAGCTGTGTCTTGGCAGTCCAAGCTGCAGAAGTGTGTTCCTTTATCCACAACTGAGGCAGAGTATATTGCCGCAGTGGAAGCTGGGAAAGAGATGTTATGGTTGAAGCGGTTTCTCCAAGAGTTGGGAGTAAAGCAAGAAAAGTTCACGGTACATTGTGATAGCCAGAGTGCCATAGACCTGAGTAAGAATTCAATGTACCATTCTCGCACAAAACACATTGATATTTGGTATCATTGGATACGCGAAGTGATGGACAAGCAGTTATTGGAACTGATCAAGATCCACACGGATAAGAATCCAGCCGACATGCTTACAAAGGTGGTCTCGAGAGACAAACTTGAAATTTGCAGAGACATTGCCGGGATGGACTTCAAGTGAGAAGTCAGTCATGCATATGGGTATGGAGGGGGAGAATTGTTGTTCCAACCCACATGCTTGCAAAACCATGCAAAGGAGAGAGTCAGAGAACATGGCGTGAGAAGACTTCCACCTCCAGATAAGGAGGTCTAAGTTGGGCATCTAGAAGATTATCTCTCCCTTTCTCTTCCCGTTGTTGTCTTTGTTGATTTTTACCATTACCATTAAAGAGGGTAGAAATTTTTGGTGGGTTTGGTATCTCTCTCTCCCTCTCGTTGTGTATAAATAGAGATGGGAGGGAGAGGATATATTGTATCAGAAATTTAAGAGAGAGAGAGCTGTGAGTTGAGTGAGAAGAGTTGTTCTCCTCCTCTGTTTTTGTATTGTGCTCCATTTTAGTGAAACTCTCATTTCTGTCCGTGGACATAGGCATTGGGCCGAACCACGTACATATTGTGTTCTCTGTGTGTGTGAGATAATTTTTCTGAGTGTGTTTGATCCTAACAATTTGGAGTACCAATCTTGGCCTCCACCAACTGATTACAATTGTCCAAATCAATCTTCTTGAGACTCTGACTCGAAATGTCTATCCTTTTCAAGTCACTGACATATTGCAAGTGAATATCCTCGAGTAAAGGAAACTTTGACATAAGGTTTTTGAAAAGTTGGTCCCTGATGCTTAATCCTTCCAAATGTAGAACTTTAAGATCGCAAGATGAATCACTGTTCAACACAAATGTATTGCCCTCCCCAATATTGTACGAAAAGGATTGAAGACTTGGCTCATTGATCTCAACTTCCTTCAATCCTGAGATCCTAACTTTCTTTAGATTATGAAGACTAGCCATTAAACCTAACTTTGACAACCCATCGCACCAGACAACACACAAATTTTCAATGAGAGGGCAATGAGAGGTTGAAACATCTGCTCGTCGACATTGATCCACATGAGAGACAATTTCTGTAGAGAGTGAAGCTTTATACTGTCATAAGATGAGTGCTATTTTAATTTACACTGATATAACTTCAGTGCTGTCAAGGATTTGGCAGTGAAGACCGTTTGAGGCAAAGTGTACCTTGTACCTTGATCATTTGCTGGAAAAATTTGGAGTTATAGCTCTTTGATGTGGTTTTGCAACAGTATTCCTATCCAATTGTCAATGATAGAAGTCCACTCGAGATTTATGAGGGACAAGGAAAGCCTGAATTTGTGAATTGGTATCCTCTGCTCATGATATCTCTGCAAGGTTTTGTCCACAATGTTTAAAAATCTCTCTCTATCATTGAAATTTGCAGGATCTCTTGGGAATAAGGTGTCAATGAAATCCAAGTTAGGATTGGTAGACCATGCATGCAGCCATGTCTTGGACAACACACTGGTTCTAGCTGTTTCCTTTGTGCAGAGGCAAGATAGTATCTCATGGATAAGAAATACCGGCAACTCCGATATCCGATCCATGCCTTGGATTGTTTCGTTCTTGATACACGAAAGTGCAAAGCAAAATCAATGCGCAATGATGTGCAACTTTTTTGCACTTTTCTGTGCAGGTAACATTATTGAATTTAAAATCAAAACAAAATATTTCCAAAATAGTTGTAATTTTAATCTTACTGAACTATCCTCAAACAAACCCAACCAACATGAAGTATGACTCCGATAATATCATTAGCGATGATGTTTTCTAGATAAAAGGTAAGACCTATTTGATGGTGTAGTTAGTGTCATGTGAGGTGTCACATCAAATCGTACACAAATATGATCACTCTAGTATTATTCTCTAATATTAATAATAAAACTAGGAAAAATAGTTGAGAGCACTAAAAGTGGTACTCTAATAGCACCATTAATGATGTGGCAGTGGGTGCCTTATTTATTTATTTTTTTTTAGCATTCCCAATGCATTAGTGTTATTAGTGGTCTTTTTTTTAGTGATATGCATCGTTGTTGTAAAACTAGACATACCCAGTTGAGAAAAATTGACCTTTGAGGAAAATCATTGCAAAAAAATCTTAGTGTTTGTTTCAAATAAGTACCACACTAAATCTTAGATAGTGTAGTTAGTGTCATTCTTTGAGTCTCTTACGCTTATTAAGTCTCCAAATTAATAAGCAAATTAATAGTGTAGTTAGTGTCATTCTTTGAGTCTCCAAATTAATAATCAAATTCTCCAAATTAATAAGCAAATTTGCTTATTAATTAATTTGTTAAGATTTGCTTATTATATCTTAGATAGTGTAGTTAGTGTCATCCCTACATCTCGTCACCTGATTTTTATTTTTATAATAAGCAAATTCTCCAAATTTTTTTTTATATATTTTCTTCTGCAAATGGTGGTAGAAGTAAAAACATATTTTGTGTTAGTCTCAAGTTCCAACTCACATGCATGCAGAGTTAAGAAGGATGGCGTACGAGGACCTCCAGTAAAAGTGAAAGTCTAAGCTGGGCATCTGCAAAACTCTTCATTCTCTTCCCGTTGTAGCCATTGTTGACACTCACCATTAACCATTAAAGAAGGTAGAAATTTTGAGTGGGATTTGTCTCCCCCTCTCTCTCTCTCTCATCTTTGTGTATAAATAGAGACGGGAATGAGAGGATGTATGGTATCAGAAAAAGAGAGTTGTGAGAAGTGTATAAGAGCTCTGAGTTAAGTAGAGAGAGTGAGATACTCCTCCTCCTCCGTTTTGTATTTTTTGCTCTATTTTATTGAAAATTCTCATTTATGCTATGTGAACGTAGGCATTGAGCCGAACCACGTAAATATTGTGTTCTCTGTGTGTGTGAGATCATTTTTTTGGGTGTGTTTGATCCTAACAAAGTGGCATCAGAACCGGTTTTGTGCGTTTTCGGAAAAACAAAGTGTGTTCTCAAAAATTGCCTAGAAATCAAAGTGGTCGAAACCCACTTTTCAATACACCAGGTTTGTGACACCCTAAATATTTAATTAATACTGCAACCAATCACGATTCTTAATAAAAATAATAATAATCTATAATAGTAAATTAAAATAATTAATTTTGTGATGATATGTTATAAAGTATAATTTAATTTATTAATTGGAGTCAATGTAAAATTAAGGCAAAATAATAATATATATATATATATATAAAAGAATCAATTTGCCTTTATCTAATGTATGATGTAGGAGATTTTCTGGGGATTAGCAAATTAAACATTAATTAGAGGAGATTTGGCAATTGTCTTGGAGATATAGAATTAAGCCACCTGTGTCACCTAAACAAATAGGAGAGGTGAGTCATCAACATGGGGTCATCATAATGGGATGAATCAGCACCAAGCAACGTGTATATAAGGAAGGGAGGGGGCTGTAAAATAGTAAGGGATCAAACGAAAAGAAGAGAGAGAGAGAGAGAGAGAGAGAGAGAGAGAGAGAGAGAGAGAGAGAAGCAAGGGAATATAGCAAAAATAGGAAGGAAGTAATAAGACTCAATATTAAGACGAGTTATATTATACCTTGAGGCACCATAATATATTTTATGTATGTTTTGATTTACCATAATTTATTTTATACAAATTATATTTTGAGTTATATTAATACAAGTTACTTTTTATAAATTATATTAATATTTCAGTTACGTGGATTAATTTCTGAACTCTATTTGTTAAAATGAAACCCATGGATGTGTTGGTTTAAATTTTAAAGAATATTTGACAATATCCTTATAAACAATTATGTTTTTAAGTACCACCACGGGAGTCCCATGCCTTGGGGAACTTAAATAACCATTGGCCTCTGTTTGGCCACTTTGTGGTCCTTTGTTTGTCATGGATCCATTGACCTCTGTTTTGACTGTCACTTCTGTGACCTCTGTTTTGTTCTGTTCTGTTCTGTACCGTGGTTATGGTTATTTATATAATTTATGTATTTCCGTTTCTGCCACTTAAATGATTTATTCACCAAATTGAGTTATGTAAATGTTTTGGCCTAACTAACTATCCATGGTTATTTTGTATTCCCTAGATTCTTGGGATAATATTTCTCACTCTGTTGTGTGCTTATAACTATTACCTTTTCAAGTGACGAGATGTAGGGGAAACCCATAACCTCACGTAATGGAACCCGCACGAGGATTGATGTTGAACCACTATTTTGTCTTTCTTTTCTTTTCTTTTTTTATATATTTTGCTCCCTTTTGTTTCTACTCGGGGCCAGTCACCGAATAATAAAATAATAAAAGCCCTCTAGATGTATTTTCTCTTATTAAAATAGTAAAATAGAGTAATTTCCTGTTTAATTATTTTTATTTCCGCTTGCGCTGTTTAATTTGCTACGAATAGAATAAGTTAGTAAGTTGCGATTCCAACCCTATGCCCCTGGGGTTGGGTCGTGACAAAGGTGGTATCAGAGCAATGGTTCAAAAAAAAATGCTATTTTAATTTGATCATAAAGTTTGAAAAGTTATAATAAATCTATAAATAAAACTATATAGCTAAATAAACATAATAAAATAAAATAAAATAAAATAAAATAAAAAAAATAAATATTTAGCTGCAACATTTTTCCTTTTGTATAAAATTTCAAGTTTATTCTAGTGATGTAGGAATGTCAGAGATTAACCTTGATAATGCGTTTTGGGATGAGCTCGGAACCATTAATTTAGATGAGATTTTAGCTGAGCACCCCGCCCTCGCCTCACCTGAGGGTTGGGAAGATTCAGAGGATATAATTAGAGGACTGCATCCAGGCCTTGCTTAATTGATGGGTCGGCCAATCTATATACAGGTTGATCCTACCGATGTCCCACATTTACTATGGAGGCAAAGCCGTGCCTATACACGCGAACGTTTTCTTAGATCTGCGCGTGTCTTTGGCGTTGCCCCGGGACATGACAGCCCACACTATATCATAGGCCCTCTACCCCTAGATTTTGTAGCCAGAAGGGGGAACGTGTACCCCGATGACTATATTTTCACCACTGTCCCTAACCCGTTGGAGATAATTAATATTCAAAATGTTGACTTTAATAATGACTTGTCATATGTTGAGACACCTGGCTGGATTGTCGATCGAGCATATTTGGGATACATACAGTCCGTCCCCATTTTCACAGTCCAGGCAGCGTGAATGTGTTTTGGTGTAGTCCAGTTAGGATGAGAATTTGAGCTTTTTATGCAACACTATTTCCCATGGTTGTTTGGCCCATTTGACCCACCACTCTAGATTTGGTAGAAGAAACCCTTTTTGTATGCCGACCATGAGGTGTTCTAATCCCTTTTTGTTGTTTTTGTTTTGTTGTACCACAGGGATGAGACACTAACATATTCTGACTTTTGAAACAAGATGTAATATTAATTGTAAAAAATGTAAAGTTGACATTTTATATAGATATAGATTGCGCTACACATGCTTACATATATGTTGGGTTGTAAATGTAATGCTTCGTTTATTACTTTGTAGAATGGCCAATAATGGTAACGGAAGCGAGTCATCAGTCAGTGGCACTGAATCGATGGAAAGAATAATGGAAAGAGCGGTTACTAGCTTTTTGCAAGCCTTGCAGACTAACATCAACAATGGGATGCCGAAACAGCGAGAAGAGCCGATTACCATATGTAAACACCCATTTTGACCGGCCCTAAGACTTGGGCGCTTTCTTTTGATTACTCGATGATAATAATTAGAAAGTGTTTCTCATAGAATTTTCAGTAAGAGAGATGGAATTTGAACTTTAATCCCAACCTTCACCATTACAGCCGAATTATTTTAAAATACTAAATATTTCATTAATTTAGTATTTTTGTAATTTTGCATAATTTTATGTGTTTGTTCATATTTTTGGTGTTTTTTTTTATATAAATTGGTTTAAATTATATATTTTATTAATATATAAAATAAAATAATAAAAAGTTATATTACAATATTATATGTTTAATATTATTATATTATATGTTTAGTATTTTGGTATAAATTATATATTTTTATATATTTTATATAATATATTATATGTATATAGATATATAAGGGTAAGAAAATTAGGAAGGGATTTTTGACAACCAGGAATATAGGTAATATCAAAATCAAAAATACTTAAAATAGATTGTCAGCGGGCAAAAATTTGCTTACTAGCAAGATTTTGAACATCTTTTTCCAAAACATATTTAGCAGATTTGCAATCAACACGAAGTAAAATTTTTTGATTTAAAATATCATCTTGAAATTTTTGAATATATAAAACGGTAGACAAAATCTCTTTTTTAATAGTACTATAATTTAATTGTGCTTTATTTCAGACACCAGAATAATAACGAACAATCTGTTAAGAGGATTGAGGAGTGACTTTTTGAAGAAGAATGCCACCATAACCAATATCAGAAGCATCAGTTTGAATAATTTTGAAAGAATTTTCAGTAGGAATACCAAGACAAGGAAGAGACTTAACATATTGTTTGACTTGTTTAACTATGGCAGTATGAGCAGGAGACCAAGGAGGATGATTATCCTTTAACCTATCAAATAGAGGTTGACAGACTTTTCTAAGGTCTTTATAGAACTCAGCAATGTAATTGAGGGAACCTAAGAACCGTTGTAATTGGGTTTGATCAAGAATTTCATCAGGAAACTTGGAAGCAAATTCAATGGATCGACTAATGGGGGGAATAGTATTTTGGTAAATATCATATCCTAAAAACCTAACCTTGGTTTGAAACAATTTAATCTTAGGAGCAGATATGACTAAACCATGGCTTTTAATTGTATAAAAGAATGCAGTTAAATGTTTCCAATGGTCATGAATTGATTTTGAAAAAATCAGGATGTCATCAATATAAACAATAGAAAAATGACTAAATGGGTTGAATATGTCATTCATGATATTTTGAAATTCGCTAGGAGCATTTTTTAATCCAAAGGGCATGACGTTCCATTCATATTGACCAAAAGGTGTATTAAAAGCAGTTTTGTATCTATCTTTAGGATGGATTTGAATTTGCCAAAAACCACTTTTTAAATCAAATTTACTAAAGATAATAGCTTGACTAAGCCGTTTAATCAAATCTTTTTTATTGGGAATAGGATATCGGATCCATTCTAAAACAGCATTTAATGGTTTGTAATTAATAACTAAGCGAGGGACACCTCTTTCTAATTCAGCATTTTTATTAACATAAAAAGCAGGACAAGACCAGGGTGATTTACTAGGATTGATAATTCTATTTTTTAATAATTCATTAATTTCTTTCTTACACATTTCTAATAATTCATGATTAATTTGAATAGGTCTAGATCTAGTAGGAATTTGTTTTTCATTAAAATTCTTAATATATGGTAAAGTAACTACATGTTTTTTCCTATGCCAAAATGCAGTAGGTAAAGAAGAACAAACAGTTGTTTCTAATTTTAACTTAAATTCATTAATTTGAGAGATGATAACGGGATCAGTTAATTGTTGATCAATTCTTTTATAATTAATTTCTTCTTTAAGGAAATTTAAATGTCTAGTCAATCTATGAATTGTATGAGAAATAGAACAATCTTTTAATTGATTTAATTCTAGCATTTCAGGTGGATATAAGAATTTAAATGTAACAGATTGTCCTAAAACATGCGTAGTTATTCCTTCACTAGAAGTAGTAAATGGATATAACAAGGATATGAATGGTGTGCCTAGAATGATTCTATCAGTCATATTTTTAACCAAAACAAATGTGGTTTTAAAACAAACATTATTTTGACAAACATGTACTTTAGGTAATTTATATTTAATATGCATTTTACTACCATTAGCAGAGGTTAATTTTTCATGACATTTTTCATAATATTTAGCAGGAAGCAAACCTTCTTGAACACAGTTTAAATCAGCACCAGTATCAATTAGAGCAATTAATTCTAATTCAAAATCTTCAATTATGATTTTAATTTTTGAATACCATTTTTGCATATAGATTTTATTGAGTAAGTTTAATCGTTTGTCTTCAAGGTTATTAGATTGAGATCAATTATCAAATAAAAGTTTATCTGGATGAGTATGATCAGAATCATGGTCAGAATTATGGTCAGATTCATGAGGTGATGTTTGTGGATTAGATTGGAAATTATTTAAACTTTGATTAAGTTTTAGAGTGGTGATTTCATCTGCTAATTTTTTATCTTGATGTTGGAGGTCTCGAATAGTGTGTTTAATTTGATTGATTTCATATTGTAAATCTTGAAGTGTAATTTCTTTAGTTTTATTTTTAAATCTTTCCAAAGTCTTGGATAAACTAATAATAGGTTTATCAAACTTAGGTTTATTATCTGAATGAAGTAATAGAGATTTTAATTTATCAATAAATTGTTGTTTTAAATTAGGATCATCTAATTTACTAATTAAGTCAATTAAAGCAGATTCTTCTTGAGTGTGTTTGGTAAGAACAACAATTTGTTTAACTGGTTTACAACAAACATCATTACAACCTAAGGTAATTTGATTATTAGAATCAGAATCATCACTATGTGAAGGGGAATTAGACGAAGTAGATGGAGGAACAGAAGAGGAATCATTATCAGATTGGTTTAATTGAAAGATTTCAAATAACTGAGTTTTGGATTCTTCATTAATTTGAAGTTGATTAACTCTATCTTTTAGTTTTTGTTTTTCTTTACATTTATTTGAATAATGACCTTTTTGACCACAGTTATAGCAAGTAATGTCTTTACTGGATTTAGATTTTGGATGTGATTTTTTGTAATATTTCTTTTTGGGTTTAGTATAAAATTTATCATTGGATTTGGAAGGTGAATAATTCTTCTTGTATTTATGAGAATATTTGGATTTATATTTATGTTTAGAAGAATATTTATGTGATTTCCTACGAGAGGGTGCTACAGGAGGTAAACCATATTGTTCACAGAAATTTCCTAATTCATATTTAGCTTTATATTTATCCTTAGTGGCTTTTTGACTAAGTTTAAGATCAATACACATTTTTAATCCTTCTTTTTGAATAGTGCTAATAATATCACCATAGGTTAAATTATCATATTCTATAACACCAGTAGGTTGACTGAGAACGTCTCTAATTTTGTGAGCAAATAAACTAGGTAATCCATTAATAAATTTTTCTTTCCAAAATGATTTAGTACAGTCTTCTCTTAACATAACTCTAGAAGTAAATACATCTTTATACCATCGAAAATCGCTTAAGGTTGGACAAGTAAGATTACTAAGTTGATCATGTACGCGAGAATAAATATTAGTAGGAGTACCAATAAAATGTCTAACAATAGTATAGATTAATGCATTAATACCATCAGGGTGGCAACATCCAATATTTTCATCAAAGATAGGCAGACCATTATCATCTGTTTGATTAGCATAAATTATGGATTCTCGTTGATCTTCAGTTAAATATTTTTCCCACCAAGATTTGAGCATACCAGTGAAACCAGAAGTAATGAGAGTAACAATTTCAGGTTGAGAATATTGGGGATAATTAGAGAGATAACTATTGGAAACCATAGATAAATGATTTAATTTTTGGAGAATTGGTCTTCACTAAGACTGTCAATATTCCATTCGTATAATCGTTTAGCAGAAACAGAAAATTGATTATTAAGATTAGTTTCATCGAATTGGAGATCAGGAGGAGTAGGCCGAGAATACTAATTTTTGGTAGTTTGAGGATTAACTTTGGGATAATGAATTTTATTAAGATGAGAGGATTGGAATTGTTGAGCTAATTGATTTATGTCATCATCAGTGTCAGATTGGGTAGAAGCAGTTTCAGTATGAGGTTGTTGATTTAGAATAGTAAGACCTTTATCTTTAGAGGGTGAAGCATTATCAGATGTAGTTAGTTTGGTAAATAATTTTTCAATAGCTTTGATAGTAGAATGATCATTGGTAACTAAACTAGTTCTTTTAGAACGATTACTGGGTAGGTTAAGTAAAGGTGGATCTAAAGGTTGTTTAGTGGATGTGGTTTGAACAGATTCTAAATTGGTTTCTATCTTGTCTAATTGTTTGCCAATTGTATTTAAACATTGATTGGTATAATTATTCTATTCAATAACTTTTTTAAGTTCATTATCATTACCAGGTAATTTGAAAGGTGACGCAGGGATTTTAGTACCTTGTTGAGTAAGAAGTATTTTCTCTAAAGGAGGATGACTAGAACTAACAGAAGTAGTGTCAGAAGTTTTCCATTTATATTTTGTGATTGTAGTAAGCTTTTTGTAATATTTGTCAACATATTCTAATAGGGGTAATTCAAAACCATATTCAATCATAAAATCATACCATTGTCTAGAAATTTTGGACATTTGAGCAGAAGCATATTTAGCATAGTAAGCATGTCTTTTAGTTCTATTTGCTTTAGATTTAAAGTCAATAAGTAATTTATCAAGATCAGGAGTAAATTCTTTTTTGATTGTCATTAATTGAGGATTGATGGGTGGTATAAATTCTTCAAAATCAGTTTGAGTTGGAGAATTATTAGAAGCGATTTCTTCTTCAGGTAAATGTGTGTGTGTAGAATAAACAGGTTTACTAATTTGAGAAGTAGTAGTATTATCAATGCCTTTTAATTTACTAGTCGAGGTTTGACCAAGATGAAGTTAACTATTTTTGCGAAATAATGGAGTATTAAATATTTCATCTTCAGTTTCAATTTCAGTCGGAACACTAGATGTACTATGGCAAGAGGATTGACTACGATTAAATTTAATTCGAACATAACCATCATTGTGTTGTTGAATATTTTGGATATCTTGCATTGAGGATTGTTGTTGATTATGTTTGTAATTTTCATTGACAGTAACCCATTGATCAGGTAGATCAATATTTTTCCATTCAATCATTTGAGGAACATTAATATGTGATTCATGATTGCTACTGCTTTGAATTAAAAGAGTTTTATCTTTGGGACTCTTATGTAAAGTATGAACATTTAAATTAGTTTGCATGCATTTGTAATGAACACGATATATTAAAGCAATATTATGAACTTTTTCTTTCATATTAGTGAATGAACCATGTAATTGAATGTTCAGTGTTAATGCATCTAAAATATGTGGATCTCGTAAACTCAGTGTAAAATCAGCAAAGCAATTAAAATGTACTAGACCTTTATGAAGGCCAGTTTCCATCATACCCATTAAACTATCATTGTAATTAAGAAAACGAGCATCTCTTAAACATAACAAAACAAAGGTATTTTTCCCCACCATTGTTAATGGATTAACACCAACTTGAATTAAGCCAATATGCATAAAATTGTAACCATTATTTAAATGTCTTTTGATTAACTTAGCATCAAATAAAGGTCCAGTACATTTTAATTGTTTTCCTGATTTTACACTGAGTTTACGAGATCCACATATTTTAGATGCATTAATTTGCAGGTTTCTCTAGGTTTTTCTAAAGCATAAACTTGTTCAATTGTTTTAACATGCAAAGTGACTTTAAAAACATTATGTATAAAAGTAGTTTTATAAATTTCTTTAATTGGTAGTTTTGGTATATTCCATCCTGCATCAATTTTATCATTTTGTATTTTAACATCTTTTTCATTTATTACTAATCCCTGATTAGGTATTGAGGGCAAAGCTGTTGACCTAGAACTGACTGATGAGTTACTTCGAAATAATCGATTCATTGTCCTTGTTAATTAATCAGTTTTATAGATATCTTAATACATACCCTATTCTAGTCATGTTACCACAGACCAAAGTGGTTTGAGTATAGACCCTATTCTAGAAACCCTTATGTCCAACATTGCCTAACCCTAAGGACTTACTCTGGACAGGGGATGAAAGTGGGTGACTTAAACCTGGTGGATAAACACAGACTGATCTCTTGGGTGATTAAGATGAACCGAAAACTAGATTAATCAAGTGAACAATAGAATTGATTAATTGGAAGAAACAACAAAGCAGTTAGCAACAAGATACAACATAACCAGGCTCTGATACCATTGACGCAGAAGCAGCAAGCAAATGAAGAAAATGGATTACGAAATCAAAGATGATTAAATTTATAACATCAGAATGGGAAAGCACACTTTAACCAAAATATATATTTAATTAAAATACAAAATAACTTACAATTGTAGCAACTGCAAGGATCTTAACTGGGTTACAGAAGGAGGGATTGATTTTCTGAATAAAACTGAAAGTTGATTGAAAACTTAAAACTGATGAATGAATACATTTGATTACAATATATAGAAAATAAAGTGGCATGTGACTGATGAAGGCAACTGGCAATGCATGAAGTAAAACAGATGCTGTCGGTTGCTTTTGGTGAAGTGATAGCACGGATGAGCAGCTTTAGCAACAGTTGATTGAGTGAATAGTGACAGTGAACAGTAACTTTTACTATTCATCACTTTCAGTGGAACATGTGAATATAGGAATTAATATAGATACAAATTAGCAGCTTTTCTCAGAAGAGTATTGATTGAAGCTAATTTGTATTTATAGGGAATCCTATGTTGATCAGGCATATGGGTCCTAAGCATCTTGGAACTCAGATCTTCCATATGAGATGGGTTGAGTAGTTGAACCTTCAGAAGATTGTGACTGGTCTGAACTGTCTTCTGAATTTTCTGAACTGGTTGACTGGGCTTCACTTTGATCCATAATTTTGCAGACTAACTGGAGCACTTCATCTTTGGATAATTTGGATCTGCTTTTGGATTTGATTTTGGGCTTTGATTGAGTCTTGGGCTGAGCTGGTACTGCAGGAGCTTTAGACTTAGCCTTGGACTTTGATTTATCAGTATTGGACTGAATCTTTGACTTGGATGATTTGGGCTTGGAACCACTAAATGAGGGGCTTCCAAGGTTGATTGGAGGAAGACTGGGCTGACTTCCTTGGCTGATTGCAGCAGTTGAGTTCTGCTGGGCTTTAACCATTGCAGGAGTGGGAGCACATTGATCAGATGGGAATTCTTCTTGAACAATTTCAAATATGCGGGGCAAATTGAACTTAGCCCACCATTTGACTGAGTGATGTCGGATAATTATGTTACCATCAATTCCATAATGCCATTTAAATATCCAAGGGATTTTATATTTGGATATAAAAATTAACAATAATGGGAATGATCGTTGATGAGCAGTGAAAGGGTAAACAATAGTAAAATAGTTGATTAACTCAAGTAGATCATCAGGGAGGATGTCTGAAATGGCACCATAATGAGTCCACCATCTCAGAAACCAGGAAGGTAATTCGGACTTGAATTTTTGATCAAATGAAATGAACCAGGAGTGACTGAAAGTTTCATTTTGGTACAAGAAGATCTTAAACCAAGCATCAATGTAATCATGGTAATTGTATTGAATAGAATGACCAAGTAAATCACGAAGCTGATAAGGAGGACCCTATTCAACTAAGGAAACAATGTTATGAATGTAAATAGAATGATACAGAACCTTGCTAGCATAGGTTTGATCATAAATAGGTTTAATCAAGACTGATTGGTGATGGATCAAAATATCCTTGTAATAGGTGAGTGTTTTCTCTGGATGTGAAAGAATGAAATGGCATCCAGAGCCAAAATAGGATTTAGCAATTTCATGAATGGTTTGACTCTTGGGGTGACTAGGTTCTTTGAAGAATAGGTTGGTGGTATGTGATTTAACATAGTCAGAGCGAGAAGACTTGATTGGATTAGCAGGGAATGGAGTAACTGAAATTGCTTGGCTAGAAGAAGCAAAAGGATCAGAAACCAAAGCAGAAGAGTAATTAGGTTTGGGAATATTACCAAGAGCTTGGTAACGGTTGACCATTTCAATTGGATGGTACTGCGTAACTAATTCTAAAGGAGGAGGAATAATTTGTTGATTAGGTTTACTAGCTGGAACCAAAGCCTTAGAAGGAGGCCTTGGACGAGACATCTGTAGAAGTGAAACAATTATTAGTAGCAGAGATTAACAACCAGATAAAAGATCAAGATAATTTTGATGATGATTCAAACAATTGTAATTATGAGCAAGTAAATTGCGACGAGCTTGAATCTGATGGTAATTGATGAATTGGGCTCTTTTAGTAGTTTTTCTAGCTAATTGGAGGCGGTGAATACGATAGGTAAGTTGTTTGATTTGGGTTCGGAGATGGTTAATTTGGGATTTATGATAAGAAATAAATGGGGTAGCAGTAGCAGTCATCCCTTACCCCCCTGTAAAAATTCCTAGGTAAGAAAATCAGGAAGGGAATTTTGACAACCAGGAATATAGGTAATATCAAAATCAAAAATACTTAAAATAGATTGTCAACGGGCAAAAATTTGCTTACTAGCAAGATTTTGAACATCTTTTTCCAAAACATATTTAGCAGATTTGCAATCAACACGAAGTAAAATTTTTTGATTTAAAATATCATCTTGAAATTTTTGAATACATAAAACAGTAGACAAAATCTCTTTTTTAATAGTACTATAATTTAATTGTGCTTATTTCAGACATCAGAATGATAACGAACAATCTGTTAAGAGGATTGAGGAGTGACTTTTTGAAGAAGAATGCCACCATAACCAATATCAGAAGCATCAGTTTGAATAATTTTGAAAGAATTTTCAGTAGGAATACCAAGACAAGGAAGAGACTTAACATATTGTTTGACTTGTTTAACTATGGCAGTATGAGCAGGAGACCAAGGAGGATGATTATCCTTTAACCTATCAAATAGAGGTTGACAGACTTTTCTAAGGTCTTTATAGAACTCAGCAATGTAATTGAGGGAACCTAAGAACCGTTGTAATTGGGTTTGATCAAGAATTTCATCAGGAAACTTGGAAGCAAATTCAATGGATCGACTAATGGGGGGAATAGTATTTTGGTAAATATCATATCCTAAAAACCTAACCTTGGTTTGAAACAATTTAATCTTAGGAGCAGATATGACTAAACCATGGCTTTTAATTGTATAAAAGAATGCAGTTAAATGTTTCCAATGGTCATGAATTGATTTTGAAAAAATCAGGATGTCATCAATATAAACAATAGAAAAATGACTAAATGGGTTGAATATGTCATTCATGATATTTTGAAATTCGCTAGGAGCATTTTTTAATCCAAAGGGCATGACGTTCCATTCATATTGACCAAAAGGTGTATTAAAAGCAGTTTTGTATCTATCTTTAGGATGGATTTGAATTTGCCAAAAACCACTTTTTAAATCAAATTTACTAAAGATAATAGCTTGACTAAGCCGTTTAATCAAATCTTTTTTATTGGGAATAGGATATCGGATCCATTCTAAAACAGCATTTAATGGTTTGTAATTAATAACTAAGCGAGGGACACCTCTTTCTAATTCAGCATTTTTATTAACATAAAAAGCAGGACAAGACCAGGGTGATTTACTAGGATTGATAATTCTATTTTTTAATAATTCATTAATTTCTTTCTTACACATTTCTAATAATTCATGATTAATTTGAATAGGTCTAGATCTAGTAGGAATTTGTTTTTCATTAAAATTCTTAATATATGGTAAAGTAACTACATGTTTTTTCCTATGCCAAAATGCAGTAGGTAAAGAAGAACAAACAGTTGTTTCTAATTTTAACTTAAATTCATTAATTTGAGAGATGATAACGGGATCAGTTAATTGTTGATCAATTCTTTTATAATTAATTTCTTCTTTAAGGAAATTTAAATGTCTAGTCAATCTATGAATTGTATGAGAAATAGAACAATCTTTTAATTGATTTAATTCTAGCATTTCAGGTGGATATAAGAATTTAAATGTAACAGATTGTCCTAAAACATGCGTAGTTATTCCTTCACTAGAAGTAGTAAATGGATATAACAAGGATATGAATGGTGTGCCTAGAATGATTCTATCAGTCATATTTTTAACCAAAACAAATGTGGTTTTAAAACAAACATTATTTTGACAAACATGTACTTTAGGTAATTTATATTTAATATGCATTTTACTACCATTAGCAGAGGTTAATTTTTCATGACATTTTTCATAATATTTAGCAGGAAGCAAACCTTCTTGAACACAGTTTAAATCAGCACCAGTATCAATTAGAGCAATTAATTCTAATTCAAAATCTTCAATTATGATTTTAATTTTTGAATACCATTTTTGCATATAGATTTTATTGAGTAAGTTTAATCGTTTGTCTTCAAGGTTATTAGATTGAGATCAATTATCAAATAAAAGTTTATCTGGATGAGTATGATCAGAATCATGGTCAGAATTATGGTCAGATTCATGAGGTGATGTTTGTGGATTAGATTGGAAATTATTTAAACTTTGATTAAGTTTTAGAGTGGTGATCTCATCTGCTAATTTTTTATCTTGATGTTGGAGGTCTCGAATAGTGTGTTTAATTTGATTGATTTCATATTGTAAATCTTGAAGTGTAATTTCTTTAGTTTTATTTGAAATCTTTCAATTAAACCAATCTGATAATGATTTCTCTTCTGTTCCTCCATCTACTTCGTCTAATTCCCCTTCACATAGTGATGATTCTGATTCTGATAATCAAATTACCTTAGGTTGTAATGATGTTTGTTGTAAACCAGTTAAACAAATCGTTATTCTTACCAAACACACTTAAGAAGAATCTGCTTTAATTGACTTAATTCGTAAATTAGATGATCCTAATTTAAAACAACAATATATTGATAAATTAAAATCTCTATTGCTTCATTCAGATAATAAACCTAAGTTTGATAAACCTATTATTAGTTTATCCAAGACTATATTATATAATAAAAAAAAAAAAAAAATTGATGTCGGTCAGCTTGACTGCCGATATCTCCCAGATCAAGCATATATACATAAATATATCTTATGATTATATTATTATATTATATATATATTATATAGATTTGTTGCCTATATAAGGCCATCAAAAGAGCAGAGGAAGGGAGAGGCTAATGAGAGGAAAGGGGAGGCTAATCAGAGGAAGGGAGAGGAAATCAGGGAGAGAAAAAAAAAGGAAGTGGGGCGAGAGAGTTTGAGAAGAGAGAGAGGGAAAATAAAATATTTTCTTTGATATTTTTATTTCCATTTCATCAATACACCATTCAAAAACCAACCACTAAAGCTGTAATTCCAAATTTTGGACTGAGAATTGAGAATACATTCCACAGACTTGAGAGTAATCAAAAGAAAGTTTGTGACTCAAAAAATTCATCATTTCCCCAAAAGGTGAGTTTTCGCAAATTTTCATTTAATTTAAAAATGTGATATAATTTGTTTAAATACTTCATTTACTTCTTTTCATAACTGTTTTTTTTATCGCTTTAATGGGATGGCTGCACCACCCACATATCTGCTGTAATTTAAATATTGTATATAAATTGTTATAATTTATTACTTTAAATAATTTACTCCACCGGATGAATAGTAATCTCCGGCGGTGAATAGTAGCCCCGACGATGAATAGTACCTCCGGCGGTGAATAATAACCTCCGGCGGTGAATAGTAAAAGTGGTAGGTTTCTGATTTTAGCACTATTGTATGCTATTTAAGGGGTTGTTTAATTTATTTCAATGATTTATGTTTTAAATATCAAGTTTGTTTGTACTAACCAATTAATCAATTTCGCATAATCATCTCTGCAACCTCCCTCCATTCTTTGCTTATTTCGATTAAAAAGTTGTGAAAAATTAAGATTGTGGTTCAAGGATAAGAAATAAACTCTTTCATGCTTAATGGTTTAATCTCTTTGGAGATTCATTACCAAAGGCATAAAATGCTCAATGCTTAATGGTTTAATCTCTTTGGAGATTCACTACCAAAAGTATAAAACGTTTTATGCTTAGGAGGTTCATTACCAAAGGTATAAAACGCTCTACGCTTAATGGTTTAATCTCTTTGAAGATTCACTTCCAAAGGCATAAAACGTTTTATGCTTAGGAGGTTCATTACCAAAGGTATAAAACGTTCTATACTTAATGATTTAATCTCTTTGGAGATTTACTACCAAAGGCATAAAACGTTTGATGCTTAAGAGGTTCATTACCAAAAGTATATAACGTTCTATGCTTACTGATTTAATCTCTCAAGGGATTTACTACCAAAAACATAAAACGTTCTATACTTAACGATTTAAATTCTTTGGAGGTTCACTACCCCAAATGTATACATGTTCTTATACTAAAGCACAATCTTTTATTTTTCATTTCTCTTTATTCATCAGTGTGTTTACTTTTAAGGGACTAATTGACCCTTGGAAATCATCAAGGAAAGTGTCATTATCACTTATTATCAAATTTGGATTTCAAGTCATTATCACTCAAGTTTGGGTTTTTCTAAGTCATTATCACTCTTTTGAGTTTGATTAGTCCTTGTTGCACATCTTGAGTTTGACTTGGAATCCCTTATCGCTTGTAAATAAGTTTGACTCTTCCTTTGTAATTTCTCCCGAAGAAAATTTTCTCGGGTTAAGTTGATGCTTGTTTCTCTTTATTACATTTCTGACTTAGTGGACGCAAATATCACTTTTGCACAAATAGGAGAAAAGATAAAGAAATGGACAGGTAATAAAAAAGGCTAATAAAATTGGTTAAAATTGGATTACAACCGACATAAAGAATCAATATGATTAATTGAATTCAGTCGGACGTTATACCGAGTTTATTGTGTCAAGGCTTGCCTTACATTAATTCTTGTAATAAATTAGACAGCCTCTTTCATTTATTATTCATTCGGCTTTGTAATAATTATTTATTCGGACATTTGGACATTCGGACCCTCTTTCGCAAGGACAAATATGTAATAATTTGTATGTCTTCCAACCCCCATTCTTTCTCCCTTTTATTTCACTGCTTATGATGGTTAGATTAGGGACATCATGTTTAATTAGCATTTTCCATGATTTACATCCATTCGTTTACGTGCATAAAAGTTCGGCTCATCATATTATTCAAATGTCAAATTCAAACTCCTTACTTGCATACATGCGCTATTACATGCCTTGAATTGACTCACATGCCATACTAGTAGTCGAACCTTAATTGCTGTGTGGGTGAAAATCTGACCACACTGCCAACTTAGTATTCAGTTGGAGAGCACTGGCAGAATAGATGACACCTGTCTAACCTGCAACAGAAAGAGAAGATTCCGGCGGTGGTTCGTTCACCCGGGGGCACTCCGACGATCAAGTCAGTATATCTCTCACAGATAATCAATAGTGCAAACTCACTATTCAGAATATAAATTGCGTACCTTAGACCCACGGGGGTGCCTCTCTTTTATAGTTAACTCAATCCTAGTCCTGATAGAAGCCTGACTTCTATGGACTCCCATTCAGTGCTTACTTTGGACTCCTCAAGAGATAAGGATAGATTCCCTAAGAACATTATCCTTATCCATCTTGAAGTCTTTCCTCATTCTAGGACTCTTGTCCCTTATCCGCTTATCTCGGATTCCGATGTCTTCGGAGATAACCTTGGCCAAGAAGAGATCATCTCGGCGTTACAACCAGGACACGTGGAACCTCGGCTGGTACGTCGGTGTCACCTTGCCACGTGTTGGTACTCAAAAATATATCCCCACAACTGCCCCCTAGGTTCTATTACCTCGGCATTCTGAGGTGATGGAACCTATATTGGTACCTCCTTCCAATACGTTGGCTTAAATCATTTTAGCTGAGATCATTGTTTAAGGCCGACATGTCTACCATAAAAGAACAAGAATTCTAGTGAATTCCTTCACTCGTATGAGCTGTCATGCATCACTATTCAATCGCTTCATTCACGCGTCTTATCCTCATTGGATCGTGCCTGTGACGCGCCTGTAAGCCATTTTGCGCTTGCGTGCGCCGTCTGACGAGTTAGCTATTCTAGGCGCATTAACTGCCCTTTTTTGCCGCCGTTTCAAGTTTTAACAAAAACTTTTCCCTCTCCTTTCATTTCTTCACTTTTCATTCGATACTCTTGCTTTTTCTCTCTCTTACTCTTTTCTCTCGAATCCGCCATTGCTCCAGACTTCAAGCTCTGCAATTGCCTTCATTCCTCCCTCTTGGTGAAGCTTTCGCCGTTCTGTTACTTCTGTAACCGTCGCCTGACTTCGGCGATCTTCATACCGGCTTCACTTTTTCTGGTAAGCCACTATTCCTTTCGTTTTTAATTCTCTGATGCTCTTTACTTCTTGTTGCCATTACTACTTTGTTTAAACATTCAAGTTGTGAATCTCATATCTGAGTGTGTTTATTCCACGATTTTGCCCTTGCCCATGTCTTGAATACACGCATTGTTCACCATTTTCTTGCACTTTTGCCACTGTTCTTGACCTTGTACCCCTTGTACTCACTATGTTCTTGATAGTCCATCTTTGTTCTTGACTCTGAAACTTGTTCTTGTTTTCTATTTTTTGTGTCTTTGCCAGATTTGTGCCTTCGATCTTTGTTTCCATAGACTTAGGTTTGAGATTTGTCTGTAGAACCCACAATTTAGGAAAAAACTGAAACCTGTATTTACCTAAGTGTTTGTCGAGGTCCCAATAACCCTTTCAAAACATCTTTTGAAATCCAGCCTTTTCGATTAAGCCGAAATCATGGGTATGTAGAAACATAGGGTAGACACCCCATCCAAACTAGAATTCTTTAGACAAGAGTTTGAAATTCCAGCCGACATCCATCTGAGGTTGGCTAGGGATGATGACTCCATCATGCCTACTAATGACTCCATGCCTTTCCTTGTGGTGGCTTTCATCGAGTGTGGACTTCGGCTTCCACTCAACATTCTTTTTCGCGAGATTATCCATTATTACAAGTTAAACCCAATGCAGCTTGCCATCAACTCCTTCCGAGTTATTAATGGCATCATAGCCATAGCAAAACAAGAAAACGTTAGGGTCACTTTAGCCGATATCCAGTATTGTTATACCATGTGTGGCCTAAAAAAGGACACGGCTATGTTTACTACCTCAAGCCGAGGTCAACGGAGTATAAAATCGTTGCCGACCTCCCAGACTCCAACAAGGGAGCTGGAGATGATTACTTTATTACTTCGGGGAACTGGGAATTTGCTCCAGATGAGGACCTCCACCTCTACCCTCTTCCTCAGACAGTTTTCGTAGAGGGCAATGGTAAGAGTCCTGTGTTTCACATTTACTTGCTTTCAAAATCTTTAATACTTCAAATATTCTGATGTTTGTCTTTCCTTGCAGCTCTTCCAAAGCCAGGAAAAGACTTCCGCAAGTCCTTTTACCCAAGTCCGAGTTTAAAGAAACTACTGGACCTTCCTATTCATAAGCGACTCCCACTAGTGCTCAATTTCATCCCGACGTACAAATCAGCTCTCCCCGACGTTCCTAAGGGGAAAAAGAAGGAGAGCCTATCTCCTCCATCTGCCACAACGGGTTACTACTGAATCTCAGCCAGATCAAGGATCAACTTCTGATCCAGCAGAACAGCCGTCTACTTCAGCTCCATACCTGATCCCACCATCTCAACGAAAACGTCGTCGACGTCTTGTTCTTGTAGCCGAGATGGGCGCCCAAAACCAGTTGCAAAAGACCTCTTAGCCAACATTCTAACTGATGTTGATGCTCAATTAACACAAACCCTGCCTCCATCGAAGCCGAAAAGAATCAAAAAGGCTCAACCAAAGGCCAAGGTGACTCAGGTTGAGACTGAAGATACTTTGCCAATTTCTAAATTGGCTGAGAGTGGGAAGATTGCCTCTGTTCCCGCGAAGAGGTCCGCTGAAACACTTCCATCCGAATCTACCAAATCTAAAAGGCCGAGGTCATCTTTTGCAACAACCTTGGGGTCTAAAAAGCCTGATGCCCCCGGACCCCTGAAATCACTCTAGAAGATAAGCCTGTTATGGCTAGCGATAGCGCCGATGATATCAATGTCGGCATTGCCCTCAGTACTGCTCTACTTCTTCCAGGCGATCTGGAGCGAAACGCCGAGTTCAGTGAGTACGAGAACTACGCTTTGATGCTTCAGCGCTCTGTTCAGGTGAGTGTTTTTGCTTGGTACTTGTTCTTTCTTTCTCTTCATTTCATACTTAGAATATTTTCTAATACTTCTATTTTCTTTCAGGCCATCCAGCATGCCCACTCTTTCTCAATACAATCTTTTGAGAACCGTGAGAAGCTAGCTGAGAAGAAGAGGGAGGTCTCCACACTTCAGAAAACCAATAAGAACCTGTAATCAAAGATAAAGACCCTGGAGGATCAGGCCAAGGTCGCTATTAAAGCCAGAGATGAAGCTGAAGAGAAGGTTGGTACTGCTGAGGCGATAAATAAAGTCCTTCAAGCCCAGCTGAAGGAGGTCGAGGAAAAAGTGGCCCAGGCCCAGAAGGAGCTTCAAGACGCCTTGGCCACCAAAGAGGCCGAAATCAAAGATGCCGACGAGAAGGCGTATGCTTAGGGTATGGCCGATGTTACGGAGGCCTACGAAAAGCAAGTCAAGCAAGCATGCAACAAGGGTTTCACCCTTGGTTGGATGACCTTGCTGAAGAAACTTGATGTCCCCGAGGACTCCCCCTTTAAGAATGCCGATGCCATTCCCCTACCATTCCCTCTAACTCCAACTCAATCTGATGATGACTCTGAATCTAAGGAGGAGGTTCTAGTGAGGAAGTCAAAAGATGTTGCTGGGACCAAGTCTTCTCCTCAAAATGAGCAAGTCCTAGACTTGACTCAAGATGAGGATAGTGAGGAGGTTCCTGAAGATGCTGTTCCTGAGAAGACATCAGCCGACGTCACCTTTGCCGACAAGAGCCTTGACGAAACCCTTGTCCAAATTGATGCCGAGCTCGTGGCAGAAAACGCTGCCGAGGCGTCCTCTCAACAATCGTCTGAACTTCAAACTCAACCAACTGCTACTGCTGAAGAGCCTTAGTTTTATGTTTTGTTTTTTTGTTTCTTTCTGAAGTAATGTAAAACTCTTTACATCGCCGACGTTCTCTTAATACAACTCTTTTGCTTTTGAATGCTTGTATGTTTGCCTTGTATGCTTTCATACTTAGAATATTTTGCATATTTTCAATATACACTTCAATCCTTGTGCAACCTTCTCGGGGTGACACACCTCGGTTGTACAAACTGATGATTTATCTTGGCAAGTACCTAACTACCTTCCTCGGCGTAGTCTTGGTTTCACCTTGTAAATATAAAATTTCATCAAGTGTTTAACCTTAGTCTTCAATCTTGTAAATTGTTCACAAATTTCAACAAATGTTAGACATTATCTCGGTTTAACTTCACCTTGTAAATTGTCCACAAATTTCAACAAGTGTTAAACAATGATTTCGGTTTAACTTCAACTTGTAAATTGTCCACAAATTTCAACAAGTGTTAAACAATGATCTCGGTTTAACTTCAACTTGTAAATTGTCCACAAATTTCAACAAGTGTTAAACAATGATCTCGGTTTAACTTCAACTTGTAAATTGTCCACAAATTTCAACAAGTGTTAAACAATGATCTCGGTTTAACTTCAACTTGTAAATTGTTCACAAATTTCAACAAGTGTTAAACAATGATTTCGGTTTAACTTCAACTTGTAAATTGTCCACAAATTTCAACAAGTGTTAAACATATTCTTCTTCTCTCTGCCCCCTAATGTGAACCTGAGTTCCACTTGGGTTCTCATTATGCATGTATTCTAGAGACAATCTTAAGTATCTTGAAAAGAGAACTAGCTGAATGTTTATTTATTTACTTCGGCAAATGGCCAAGGAACAAAGACATTCTAATAATAGAAAAATTTCAAGTTACAAGTGTTCCAAGGCCTTGGCAACTCTTTGCCCTCATTATCTTCAAGCCGATATGCCCCATTGCCCAGCACCGAGATGATTCTGTAGGGTCCTTCCCAATTTGGGCCAAGCTTGCCCTCTCTGGGATCCTTCTTGTTGCCGACGACTTTTCTTAAGACGAGGTCACCAATCTGAAATTCCCTTGGGTTAACTTTCTTGTTGTAAGCTCTGGTAAGCTGTTGCTGGTATGCTGCAAGCTGAATTGCAGCTTTCTCCCTTCGTTCTTCTAGAAGATCTAGATCTCGGGCTAAGAGTACATCATTAGTCCCGTTCTCTACCCCCTTGGTTCTGATCCCAGGGATGCCGACCTCTAGCGGAATGACTACTTCTGTGCCATAAGCTATGGCAAAGGGGGATTCCCCTGTTGATCTTCTCGGTGTAGTCCGATATGCCCAGAGTACATTGGGCAATTCGTCTACCCATTTTCCTTTTGCTGCCTGCAGCCTCTTCTTTATCCCATCCAGAATTACTTTGTTGGATGCTTCTGCTTGTCCATTGCTTTGTGGAAAGCTTGGGGTTGAAAAGTAGTTCTTGATCTTGAACTTTGCACAGAAGTTCTTGATTAGCTTACTGTCAAATTGAGTTCCATTGTCTGCAATGATTGCTCTTGGAATCCCAAACTTGGTGATAATGTTCTTCCAAATGAAGTTCTTTACGTCCACATCTCGGATCCTGGCAAGAGGTTCAGCTTTTATCCATTTAGTGAAGTAATCTGTTGCTACCAGCAAGTATTTCCTTTGTCCAGTTGCTTGGGGCAGTTGCCCGACGAGATCCATGCCCCATTGGGCAAATGGCCAAGGACTGGATACAAGGTTTAGGTCTACTGCTGGCTGGTGTATTAGAGGTGCAAACCTTTGGCATTGTTCACACTTCTTTACATAGGCTTCTGCATATTTCTGCATGTAAGGCCACCAATACCCCTGGGTGATGGCCCTATGAGCGAATGATCTGCCCCCAGCGTGGCTTCCACAAATTCTTTCATATATTTCATATAAAAAAATCTTCGACTTGTAAAGGGTGTACGCACCATAAAAGGGGTCCAGTGAAGGACCTTCTGTAGAGATGTCCTTCCGCTGTTAGACTGAATCTTGCCGACTTCAATCTGATCTTGTGTGCCTCCTTGCAGTCATCTAGCAGCTTTCCTTCTTTTAGGAATGCAACAATTGCATCCATCCAGCTTGGTCTCATGTCTACACACATTGCTTCACGCTTTGTGGTTACTGGTTCAATGCTCGGGCCCAACAAGTAGTCAATCATTATTGTCCTTGCTTTTCTAGGTTGTACTGCACTAGCTAGGTTGGCCAATGCATCGGCGTGGCTGTTATCATCTTGGTTTACCTGGAGTAGTCGGCAGTTCTGGAATAAGGCTGCCAACCTGATGACCTCATTTGCATATGCCGACATTCTTTCATCTCGGGCTGCATATTCTCCCGTTGCCTGATTGACTATCAGTTGTGAATCACAAAAAACTATTACCTCATCTGCTTGTACTGCTGCTGCCAGTTTTAGTCCTGCAATGAGTGCTTCGTATTATGCTTCATTGTTTGAGGCCTTGAACCCCAAACGAATTGACTGTTCTAGTACCTGCCTATCTAGGGATATCAGTACTATTTCTGCCCCCGCTCCTTGTCGGTTTGAACTCCCATCAACAAACAGTCGAAAAGAGTCACCGATGTAAATGCTGCAGGGTCTGAGTTTGTCATTTTTCCTTTGTTCTTTTGTCTTTGGTTGGGCTTCTCCTTGCTTGTTTGGACATCGTTTATCTTGGCTCAACGGAGCCCGATGTTCGATGGATTCTGGTGTGAACTCGGCCACGAAGTCGGCCAAAACCTGGCCTTTGATTGTTGTTCTGGGCCTGTATTCCAAATCATACTGGCCTAGGCCGACTGCCCATCTGGCTATTCTTCTTGTTAAGTCTCCCTGCTGCAATAGGGACTTCAATGGATGTTCTGTCAGTACCACAATTTTATGGGCCTGGAAGTAATGGTTCAACTTCTTTGAAGCCATTACTAAAGCCAGTGCCAATTTCTCTAAGGGTAGATACCTTGTTTCTGTGTCGGCTAGGGTTTTGCTTACATAGTAAACAGCCCTTTGCTCCCCTTTTTCTTCTCGAATTAATACTGCACTTATCGCATGTTCTGAAATTGCCAAGTACAGGAACAGCTCCTTCCCAGGTTCTGGATTCGAAAGAACTGGAGCTATGGTTAGGTACTTCTTCAGATCGGCTAATGCTTCTTCGCACTCCTCTGTCCAAAGAAAGTCTGTGGCTTTCTTCACTAAGTTGAAGAAAGGTTTGCACTTGTCTGAACTTTCGCTTATAAACCTGTTCAGAGTTGCGGCCCTTCCAGTTAGCATCTGCACCTATTTTGCCGACGTTGGGCTCTTCAACTCTAGGATGGCCTTGATCTGATCTGAGCTGGCTTCAATGCCCCTTCTGGTCACCAAGTATCCTAAAAACTTACCAGATCCAACTCCAAATGCACACTTCGATGCATTGAGTCGGAGCCGATATGTTTGAAGGATTTCAAAGACTGCTTTTAGATCGGCGAGATAACCCTCAGGCTCCTTGGTCTTAACGACCATGTCGTCGATGTAGACTTCTACTGTTCGGCCAATCGGGTGTTTGAACATTTTGGTTACCAACCTTTGGTAAATTGCTCTTGCGTTTTTCAACCCGAAAGGCATTACTCTATAACAGTACAGGCCTTTTGGGGTGATGAACGCGGTCTTCTCTTCGTCTGGGGGGTACATGGCTATCTGGTGGTACCCCCTGTAGGCATCTAAGAAGCTCATTCTTCCATGCCCTAAAGTGGCATCTATTAGCTGGTTAATCTTGGGTAGAGGAAAGCTGTCTTTGGGACAGGCTTTGTTGAGGCTGGTAAAGTCTACGCAGACCGTCCATTTACCGTTCTTCTTCTTTACCACCACTGTATTGGATAGCCATGTCGGGTAGTGAACTTCTCTAATGGCCCTAGCCTCCAGAAGTCTGTTTACTTCTTCCTCTACTGCTTCGACGTGCATCAACGTCGGTCTTCTGGCTCGTTGAATTACAGGTTTGGTCGACCTATCAACATTCAGTTTGTGGCAAGTGACCTCGGGGTCAATGCCAGGCATTTCGTAAGGTGTCCAAGCAAACACCTCAATATTTGCTCTCAAAAAAGCTTCCAACTCTTTTTCCTCTTCTTCGGCTAATCCCGAGCCGAGAAGAAAGAAGCGTTCTTCATCCCCATCCTGGACGAGGATTTTCTTCAGTGCCTCTTCGCTCTTTTCGGCTGGCTCATTGCCGACGTCTTCTAGGACTTCCACATCCTCATCTTCAATTTCTGCCTTTTCTGGCTCTCGTATGCTGCAGGTAGATTTCATTGCTGCCATGGAGCAATTCTTCGCCTGCAGCTGATCGCCTCTGACTTCCTCTATCCCATGCTCTGTTGGGAATCGCAATAGTTGATGCAATGTTGAGGGAACTGCCCCATCGTATGCAACCATGGCCTTCCCAAGATGATGTTGTAAGGGGAGGGTGTGTCAATGATGGTGAATTCTGTCTTGATCTTCTTGGTGCCAGCCTGCACCTCCAAGCTTACTACTCCCAGTGGCCATGTCGGCGTTCCATTGAACCCAACCATTGGGCCATTGGATTGTTCCATATCATCTGGGTGAAGGCCGAGCTCCTTGTAACATCGGACGTACATGATGTTACAAGAGTTGCCTTGGTCAATCAGGATGCGTTTCACTTGGCACTCTCCAACCTGGAGGGATACTACCAAGGCATCATTATGCAGATGCTGGACCATCTCTAGGTCGGCTTCAATAAAGGTTATCATTGGTCCCTGGCACTCTTCTGCCCGATGTCTTTTCTCCCCGACTTGGTAGACATGTTGTAGGTGTTTTACCTTCTGGGTCTCTCATCGGATTTCGTTTTCGTTGACCTTCGAGTGGATTACGTTGACTACTCGAGGTCTTCTTGCCTGCGGCTGCTGTGCTGGAGGAGGTGGGGCTGCTGGTGCCTGAGGCAATCTTGCCCATTCTTCCCTTGTCCTGGTCTCATCGACAAGGTCTCTCAAATGTCCTTGTCTCACCAGGTCTTCTAAGTGTGTTTTCAGGGCTCTACAACCCTGAGTTGTATGCCCATCTTCATTGTGGTAGGCACAATGCCTGCCAATGTTTCTTCCCATGAACTCTCCTGGAGTCCTCTCTGGCGTTCTGAAATAGGGCTGGTTTCGAATTTGATCTAGGACTTTGTGAATTGGGATTCGGAACACAGTTGTCACTGCCTGCATAGCCCTCAGGTCTGCCTCTTGTTTGAAGGATCCATTGTTACCCCGGCCTCGTTTCGATGAGCTGTTTCCTTTCTCTTGCTTTGCTTCCTTAGTCTCTGATATGTCTTCTTCGGCTCTGGCATACTTTTCGATTCTTGCCATGAGCTCTTCCATGCTTTTTGGCAATGTCTTTGCCAAAGACTTCCGCAGTGGACAGTTGTCTTTTAGGCCGTTCTTGAAAGACACGACTGCCACTTCTTGATTACACTTGGGTATTCGGTTGAACACCTCATAGTATCTTTTTGCATAGGCCCTAAGGCCTTCATCCTTGCTGATCTTCAGAGCCATCAATGTGTCCACCCTTAATGGCTGCAGCTTGTTTGTCACGAACCTGGCCACAAACATCTCGGCCAGGCCTTCCCAAGTCTTCACGCTTCCCTTTTGGTAGTTTGTAGAACCAATCTGATGCAATCTCCCCGAAGGATGAGGGGAACACTTTGCAGAGCAACGGCTCGTTCCCACTATACAATGCCATTGAGTTCAAATATAATCCAACGTGGAAGTTGGGGTCTGACTTACCATCGTATATTTGGAACCTCGGCATACTGAATCTCTTCAGCGCCTCAAACCTGTCCAACTCTACCGAGAATGGTGTCCTCAGCTTATCTGGGGAGGTTACCTCGGCATCGGTGTCCTGCTGCTTCCTCTTGAGGTAATTGTAGACACCCCATTTTTGACCGTCCTCAAGACTTGGACGTCACTGTTTGAACACCCGGTGATCATCCACGTTTGTGTTCGTTTGGAATTTTTGGAGGTCTCGGTTACGTACCTTACCTCAGGATCTCCAAACTCGGCTGTTCCGTGTATGGTTTTGGCACCAAACACTTGTGTTTTTGCCTTGGAGGGCAAGGAATGGCTTGTTGGCCATCCCCACACTCCACCGGCTGCCCCCACCCATCACCGGCCGTTTGTGGATGCCACCGGCAGTGGTTTCTTAAAACCAATGGCCGATCGGCACTATATTTTGCCGATCGGCACTTTGTTGTGGCCGATGACCTCTTCTGCCAGCCGACTTGCACCCTTTGCACCCCTCAGGCATGGTGCATGCCAGCTGTGCCAGCTGGAATGCACCATCACCACTCCCCATGCACGGGGATGAACCCTTTGCACCCTTGACCCCCTTTGGTTCCTTCTAGAAGGATGAACCCTTGGCCAAGCTTCTTGGAGAAGCTTGGCCAGCTGTCTTAGCTTCCTCTAGAAGCCAAGACTCCTTTGCACCCTTTGCCCCTTTCACTTGGCTTCTTGGAGAAGCCAAGAACCATTTGCTTAGTCTATATATAGAGCCCTCCTCCTCCATTGGTGGTTGTTGGAGCTTTTGAACCAAAAACCAGAGCATATATATCTATACATCTGATATATACACCTTCTCTCTCTATATTTTCCTCTCTCTCATACCTTGTGTGTGTTTCTAGGCCTTGAAAGTGCATTTTAACCTTACTTTTGCACTAATACACACACCATTACACCTTGCTCCGAGATTGAGGGACATTGAGGGTTGTTTGTTGAGGTTTTGGACTGATTTTGATCATTGGAGGGTGACTGGAGCACCTGTTCTTGAAGTGTTCTTCAAGGGTGAGATTCTTACTTTATTTCCCCCAATCTTGCACTAGTTTTTTACCTATCTTGCATGCTGATTTGAACTCTGTGTATAACATAAAAAAGGCTTGTATTTCCATGCTTAAGAACTCTCATTAAGGGTGTTTTGTGGTTTGAGTTCAAACTCACCCTCTTAGGCCTTATTTGGCCCTTTTTGGTACTTCCTTTGTGAGGCTTTGTTTGCTTGAGTGTTTTAGTCTTCTCACCACTGAAAACCAGTGATTTTTCAGTAGTAAGGAAGGTGGTTTGAAGTCTTGTTTAGGGGAGGGACACCCCTCTCCCTTCATTGCCTCATTTCCTTGCCTTTTGGCTTAAAGGGTACCATGCATGCTTGACTGATTTTGGCCCTATTTCAGAGGTCTTTGGGTGTCTATAGGTCATATGCTATCTCTGTTTTTGGTCGGATTTGTGCCCCTTTACATGTTTAATATACTTGCTTTGCATCCCTCTATTTTGCATAGAAATGCATCTTGTGTTTAGGCCATGATTCTTGCATGTATTAGCCTAACTTCATGAATGTATTGGCATTACTTTACCATGTTTAAGGTCTGTTGGCCATCTATTTTAGTCATGCTTGCCATGTTTGGTGTCATCTCTTTGTGTTTTGGCTTGTAAGCCTTGAGCATATTGGCCTCTGGCATGCTTAGCTTAGACCATCCTCATGATTTGGCATCATTTAGGATCGTATTTCAGTCCATTAATCATGTTTGTATGCTTGCATATGTGACCCCTTTCACGCTTTGAGGATGTGCCTTTTTATGTCTAGAAATGAGCCTTGGTGCATGCGCCTCATTGGAGCCACTTAAGCTGCCATATCAGTGTGTTTTGGAGCCTATTTTTGCATGCCGGGATTCTGTTTTTGCTTGTCTAATTCATGCCATGAGTGGTCATGTTAGTGGAAGTAAAGTGCTCCCTTTTGTGCCTTAGCTTTAGGCCCATTGACTTGCATGTTGGCATAAGTGTTTGTCCATCATTTTGGGCACTTTTGGCCACTGTTTTGGGGTGGATTGAGGTCTGCCCCTTTACGGTTTAAGTCCATCATTGCATGCTTGTCTCATGTTTGTTGCATGATTGCTTCATTAGAAGTTGTAGCATGTTGATCCTATTGCTTAGATTGTCCATGTTTGCATAGCACTTGCATCTCGCATGCCTTGCATCTTAATCTCATGTTGCATTGTGGAGCCATGTTTGCATAACATGCATTGCATTACTTGGTTTGGGGTGTCAAGCCAAGTGTGAGGGTTGAGAAGAGTTCATATTACAAGTGATGCAACTTGTCTCAACTCTCGGTCACCGGGGCCCTTGACCTTGGCATGATAGGGTCTTGGTCTTCATTTGTGTGTTGCATGCATCTTCATTGAATTGCAACCTTGGCCTCTTGGGCCATCATGCATCAAAATGCACAATTGATGGCCCGAGGGTCGAGGGCCGTGCTTCCTTGAGTCTAATGCATGATAGGGAGCATGGCCATGCTTACATGTGCCTGAAATTTCATGCCATGCACTGCCTGTCTTCTGCTGCTGTCAAAACTGTCTTCTGCAGGAAGTTTCTGCCGACCGGCAACATTCAGTGCCGACCGGCCATTGGTGAATGGCCGATAACTTTACCAGTAGCCGATGGAAATTCTCTATGGCCGGTGGGCATTTCCTCCAGCCGATGGTATTTCACAGTGTGCAAGGAACATGTCCCAGGATTTTTGCAGTCTTTGGAGATGCAGGACAGTGTAAAACAGAGGCAGCAATAGCATGGCATGGGTTTTCCAGGCAAGACAGACTGAAGCATGCATCATTCACGCATTCCGAGGCGGGGGGCTGCGGCCATCTTCTCTTTGCATTTGTTAATTAATTAGAAGTTTTGTAATAATTAATTTAGTATTATTTATTCGGACTGTAATATTTATTCGGACCCTCCGAGCGAGGGCAATTGTGTAATAAGTGTGGGTGCGTGTGTGCATGTCTTCCAACCCCCACTTCTTTCTCCCTTTTACTTACCTGCTTTGATGGTTAGTATTATGACATATTTAAATTAGCATACCTTATGTTATGCATGCGTGCATCTATGCATTTGTTTTCCATGCACCGGGCTCGGCACATCATGCTAACTGCATATGTATTTCAAATTCCAAGATGAGTATTTGTTAATTGCAGCATTTCACATGCCATGTTTAGGATAGCCGAGCCTATTATATCTGCATCTTGCATGCGTTGCATTAGCCATCTTAACATGAACTAGGATCATGCATATGATTACTAACTAGTTTCTGTTTTGGCTTGGAGTACTAGGTAAGCTTTTATGCTTTAGCATATCGCATGCGTGTGAATGTTGCCATAATAGCATGATTACCATGAGGCTAGCTGCTTATGTGATATAATTGCTTGAATGCCTGCGGGTGGAGGTCAAATTACCTAAGTTGGAATAATACATTAAAACTGTGAGTTTTAAGCCCACTGGATAGTGGCAAAACCATCTTTTCTAAAGCCCACTCGAAGGTGGCAAAACTTGCATTTTAGCCTACTTGCGAGTAGCAAACCATTTTCAAAACAAACATGCAATGTTTTGTTCCAATTTAGGCGATTTGGTCTATACTTGTTTGCTGTGCGCATAACATAGTAATTCTAGGCTAATAACCGGAATAAGAACACATAATGTTTTCAAAACAAGATATCATGGTTAGTAGAGGCCGATCTTCGGATCGGGCGAGAGGGGGTGCTCATAGCTGACCTTCCCCAATCGTACCCAAGTTCCCGAGCCGAGGCAACTTTGGTGATGACGGACACGTGGCCTTTGGCACCGAGTCAGGGTTTCCTAAATTTCCCCATTAAAAAATATTTAGGTGGCGACTCTGTATCTGGCAAAGCAATCCATGTTTGGCACTTCTTTCAAAAATCTGTTTTCTCAAAACGATTTGCTGGATTTGGACTCTTTGGTTCAGATTACGAACCGTGACAATTCGAGTCCGAGCTGTAGTAACCCAAAACGAACAGAACGGGACTCACCCTCCCGGGGCGTTCGGGGACGTCTACAGTTTCTGGCGACTCTGCTGGGGAAATTAGAGAGCTTGACTCGAACTCGTGATATCTTGTTTTGATTTCGCTTATGTGTCTCTTTGCATTGCACGTGCATTGGTGCGCCTAGGAGACCGTGTTGGCCATCTGCTATTCCTGAGCGGTTTTCCGGAGGCTTGACTTTGTCAAAGCATGCCATAAGGCTGACCGGTTGCGGGCTCTGCCAGTATGGGAACACAAACCCCGGTTTTACCGGGGCACCCTTTTCGACCATTCGACCTAGTGCATATCGAAATCCATAGTGACCATTCCAAACTAGGACAGGTTGCTTACCCGATGTTAGGTTGTTTGAAACCGCTGCGTGTGTAGTGGAACCCTAGCTCCTGACAAAATAGGACAGGGAAACCCTACCCCAACATAGGGGCATTTTGGCTCTCACTTGGCTGTTATGTGCTTTTAGAGTGCGTCTCTACAGGGAATGCATGTATCAGTTTGCGAATTTGAGAATCAGGCCTGCGGGCACCAGTTCAGTGTTTGAGAATCAGTTTTACCTGAGGGTATCAGTTTACAGGGCAGAATTTTGGGCAGAATTCTGTAGGGAGCGCAGTCATTCAGCTTCGCTCATGATGGTTTTGGCGAAAATCAGGCTGAGATGCTGCCTGTTTTCTCTTTTACTAAGTAGTCTTGGAACCATAGCTTCAGACGGGTCTAATATCCCTCGGATACTCTGGACCTGTGTTGTTATGTGATCAGGGGATGAACCACCTGCAGGCGGTACTCAGTTTACTCCAGATGTGGCGTATGGCACGCACTATTTTGAGCATTTGTGAATGCTGGTTTTTGTACTTTCTAACTTGGGTATTGAGTCTGTCTTGTTGTATTGAGTCAAACTTGTTGAATCTGTCTTGTTGTATCAAGTCAGTCCTGTCGAGTCTGTCTTGTTGTATCGAGTCAATCCTGTTGAGTCTGTCTTGTTGTATCAAGTCAGTCCTGTCGAATCTGGCTTGTTGCATCGAGTCAGTCCTGTTGAGTCTGTCTCGTTGTATCGAGTCAATCCTGTTGAGTCTGTCTTGTTGTACCAAGTCAGCCCTGTTTTGTTGGAGTCGTGTGATTCCGGGGGTGTTACCTCTGGCACCACCATCTTGTTTTGTGTTTGTCTTTTTGCTTTCTTTTGAGTCTGTTTCTGCCTTGGAGCCAGTTACACCAGGAGATCTGAATGAAACAACAGTGGTTTTTCATGCCTTTGTGCTTGCTTCGGCCGTGTGCCAGTTGTGCCAGAAAATTTTGGAATGAACCGGCAGTACTTTTCACCTGCTCTTCTGTGCCTTTTAAGTCATTGTAATGACCTGAGTTTTTCAAAACTTTTTGAACACTGCGGTGAAAACAAAGAGGAAGGAATTCCTCAGGATTTGCAAAACTTTGATCAACTGAGAGAAAGAGAGGCGTGCTAAGCCCTTAATGAATGAAATCATGCTTGTTAGTGTGAGTACTGAGAAGGACCCTAGCTTTGATCCAGATTGGTTCCACGCTATCTTCAGCGTGAGCGATTTGTCGCTTTCTTAAAAATTTTCAAAAACAAAATGTTTTGCGCGGTCCTGCGAAGACCTGTGTGGAATCGCTTTTGAGATTGTGCAGCCTAGGATCGCTCTCAGCCTCGAGACTCACCCCATTTGCTTCCAAACCTTGGACCTTAATTCAGAGTGTTCAACGGCCAACCGCAATGTCAGGCCTGTGTGGCCAGATTTGAAGCAGCCCACGAACTAGGGGCAAGAAAAGTCAGATCAAGAAAATCAGGTGTTATCAAAAGAAGGTTGCAAAGCTGGATTAGAAATACCTCTGGAACTAGGGGCAGAAAAATGTCAGATGTGCTCGAAGAGCCAAAGATAGATCATTCCGCCAATCAAAGATGAAGATCGGCAAGAATGCCAAACCCCAGAAGGGAGAAAAGAAGAAGTATTGCTGAAGGACAACTGAGTTCCTATCCACAACACTAGGGGCAAAATCAGCCCCCCGTTGGATGGACTCCAACATCATCAGCAAACGGCAGCCGTTCTCTTGGAATCAGATGGCCTCAAGATCCTAGAACCATTTGACATGGACAAGTTACAACTTTTACCCTTGAGAGGCTCGCTGGGCCGAAAACCTGGAAGGGCAACCCAGGCAAAAGTTTGAGCAAAAAAAGAAAAAAAAAAAGAAAAAAAAGAGAAAAAAAAAAGAAAAAAAAAAAGAAAAAAAAAGAAAAAAAAATCCTAAACAAAAAAATTGAAAAGAAAAGAAAAACATAGCTCGCAAGGGAGTGTACAAGATACGGTGCCTGTTCAACTACAACCTCCGGAAAGCGCTGGGAATCCGGACGTTTACAGCGACAATGTATACCTGGCTGACATCCAGTGGTCGCAAAAGCCTGTCGGAGACTGTATTTACCCAGCTTATTGCACGCAGGATGACGAAGAAATTATCCAGCTTTGGAATTATTAGCCCTGTAAATTATTGTCTCGCACTGACCATTGTACTCGATGAGCTTTCATATTATGTAAACGATTGGCGATGGGAAAATATTTATGTAAATTTTTATGATTAAGTAAAAATTTAATTTGATTGAATTTATGTTGTCTAAATAATTAGATTTCTGAGCAGGTTTAAGATAAGTAAATGGGCTGTAATTGGTGAACAGACCACAAGACCAATTACAATAATAAGGCCCATTTAATATTTAACAGGACTAATGAAAATAGGCCCAGCTCATTAGACATAGGCCCATTAAATTGCTCTATGAAAGAAGTGGACACTAGAGAGAAAGCCCAAATTTTATTGCGCACAAAACAGTTACAAAATAATAATTTACAATTTCTTTTTGTGATCCACACATCCACAATCAAAACCAACAGGCTGATTTTTTGAAGGCGCAGTGATGTGGCAGACATCAGCGGCAGAATATGTGTCTGCACAGCGCTCCGTAGTCTGCATGGATGGAGCCGTCGCCTGGGTTTCTGTTTCGGAAACCACTGTTAGACCGGCGAATAGCGCATCTTCTTGCCGCTGTAAGGCGTTGATGAGCCGGATTAAATTTTCGGCGTTGTCTTCGCCGACGACCAACAAGGACCAGTGCACCAGTAAAAGATCCGGCTCGTATTTTAAAATCAACCGCCTAAATTGACCGAGATCGGACGGCTCCATTGCAAAATAATTCAAACTCCCCCAATTATTTTGGCTTATATAATTTACCGCTTGCGCTACCTTTTTAGATTTTAATCCTGGCCGCAGATCTAGGAGCGGCGCATCCCTTTTTCAACTTTTAATCCTGGCCGCAGATCTGGGCGCGGAGCAGAGACACTAGCCGACAACACGGCGCAATTTGCGGAAGGGAGCACCAATCCGAGGACGACACGTGGCGCGGGGGGAGCGTCCCAGGTAATATTAGTGGGACGCTCCTGGGCACCTATATAACTCACTCCCTAACTCTCTTGCACCAGGATAGTTTTTGGGAGAGTGACTGACGTCATTTGAGAGAGTTAGTGACGTCAGCGAGAGTGAGTTATGGCATCAGTACGACGCCGTTTTAGAGTTCAAAACAAAAACGTTTTTTCTGACATATGCCCAATGTTCTATACCCAAAGAGAGATTATTAGAGAAAATTAGAGAGCTATTCCCAACCAGACCACCAAATTACGTGAGGGTTGCACATGAATTACATGCAGACGGGCAACCACATCTCCATTGTCTTGTACAGTTTCCATACCGGTTTCAGACCCAGAATGAACGGTTCTTCGACGTTACTCACGATCGAACCAGTCGCCATTTCCATCCCAATGTTCAAGGGGCCATCAACCATCAGAATGTGCTGGAATATATCTCCAAACGCGGAGATTACACGGAATGGGGTGAATTCCGTGAGGGGGGCCGCTGCGCTAACCAGAATAACAAAGAAAAATATATATCGCGAGGCACTTGCCGCCGGCAACAAGGACGAAGCACTGGCACTGGTAAGAAATGGCGATCCCAAATATTTCTGGCTAAACTTTGACAAATTATCGTCCAATTACGACCGGATTTCATTTAATCCGCCATTGCCGTATGTTCATCCATTTACAGACACAGTATGGGCCGTTCCAGCAGCCATACAGCAATGGGTCGCAGAAAACATAATGGACGAAGCCCAAAGACCGCATAGGCCCAAGAGCATTATAATTGAAGGCCCATCCAGAATTGGAAAAACATGTTGGGCCCGGTCTTTGGGGCCACATAATTATTATTCTGGCCACATCGATCTGAGGGACCACAAGGACGACGCTTTCTACAACATAATCGATGATGTGGCCCCACAATTTTTAAAGCATTGGCGCGAGTTTATAGGCGCCCAACGGGATTTTTTTTCAAACTGTAAATATGCCCGCCCAAAGAAAATAAAAGGCGGGATCCCAACTATTATATTATGCAACCCCGGAGAGGGCTCTAGTTACAGAGAGTTTTTAGAAAAACATGAGCACGCCGGTCTCAAAGCGTGGACGATCAGAAACGCAGAATTCGTAATTGGACGATAATTTGTCAAAGTTTAGCCAGAAACATTTGGGATCGCCATTTCTTACCAGTGCCAGTGCTTCGTCCTTGTTGCCGGCGGCAAGTGCCCTCGCGATATATATTTTCTTTGTTATTCTGGTTAGCGCAGCGGCCCCCCCTCACGGAATTCGCCCCATTCCGTGTAATCTCCGCGTTTGGAGATATATTCCAGCACATTCTGATGGTTGATGGCCCCTTGAACATTGGGATGGAAATGGCGACTGGTTCGATTGTGAGTAACGTCGAAGAACCGTTCATTCTGGGTCTGAAACCGGTATGGCCGGTCTAACAGTGGTTTCCGAAACAGAAACCCAGGCGACGGCTCCATCCATGCAGACTACGGAGCGCTGTGCAGACACATATTCTGCCGCTGATGTCTGCCACATCACTGCGCCTTCAAAAAATCAGCCTGTTGGTTTTGATTGTGGATGTGTGGATCACAAAAAGAAATTGTAAATTATTATTTTGTAACTGTTTTGTGCGCAATAAAATTTGGGCTTTCTCTCTAGTGTCCACTTCTTTCATAGAGCAATTAATGGGCCTATGTCTAATGAGCTGGGCCTATTTTCATTAGTCCTGTTATAAATATTAAATGGGCCTTATTATTGTAATTGGTCTTGTGGTCTGTTCACCAATTACAGCCCATTTACTTATCTTAAACCTGCTCAGAAATCTAATTATTTAGACAACATAAATTCAATCAAATTAAATTTTTACTTAATCATAAAAATTTACATAAATATTTTCCCATCGCCAATCGTTTACATAATATGAAAGCTCATCGAGTACAATGGTCAGTACGAGACAATAATTTACAGGGCTAATAATTCCAAAGCTGGATAATTTCTTCGTCATCCTGCGTGCAATAAGCTGGGTAAATACAGTCTCCGACAGGCTTCTGCGACCACTGGATGTCAGCCAGGTATACATTGTCGCTGTAAACGTCCGGATTCCCAGCGCTTTCCGGAGGTTGTAGTTGAACAGGCACCGTATCTTGTACACTCCCTGATTGGGCGACATGGACATGTCTACGGCTTTGAACCATATCGGGTTCGTCAAAGTATCGTAGAATACCCCTGACAGCGTCCTCTCTCTCCAATGTATGTGGTTCGACACATCCGTTGGTATGGAACATCGAACAGCCGCAGTCGAAGTGGAATATCTTCCTGCGTTGGGCCTTCTTCTTTGCATTACGATGCCTCTTCTTGATTGGTTCTGTCGAACAGGGGCTCGTCGACTGTATAGAATTCTGCGTTTCTGATCGTCCACGCTTTGAGACCGGCGTGCTCATGTTTTTCTAAAAACTCTCTGTAACTAGAGCCCTCTCCGGGGTTGCATAATATAATAGTTGGGATCCCGCCTTTTATTTTCTTTGGGCGGGCATATTTACAGTTTGAAAAAAAATCCCGTTGGGCGCCTATAAACTCGCGCCAATGCTTTAAAAATTGTGGGGCCACATCATCGATTATGTTGTAGAAAGCGTCGTCCTTGTGGTCCCTCAGATCGATGTGGCCAGAATAATAATTATGTGGCCCCAAAGACCGGGCCCAACATGTTTTTCCAATTCTGGATGGGCCTTCAATTATAATGCTCTTGGGCCTATGCGGTCTTTGGGCTTTGTCCATTATGTTTTCTGCGACCCATTGCTGTATGGCTGCTGGAACGGCCCATACTGTGTCTGTAAATGGATGAACATACGGCAATGGCGGATTAAATGAAATCCGGTCGTAATTGGACGATAATTTGTCAAAGTTTAGCCAGAAACATTTGGGATCGCCATTTCTTACCAGTGCCAGTGCTTCGTCCTTGTTGCCGGCGGCAAGTGCCTCGCGATATATATTTTCTTTGTTATTCTGGTTAGCGCAGCGGCCCCCCTCACGGAATTCGCCCCATTCCGTGTAATCTCCGCGTTTGGAGATATATTCCAGCACATTCTGATGGTTGATGGCCCCTTGAACATTGGGATGGAAATGGCGACTGGTTCGATCGTGAGTAACGTCGAAGAACCGTTCATTCTGGGTCTGAAACCGGTATGGAAACTGTACAAGACAATGGAGATGTGGTTGCCCGTCTGTCTGAGGATGATAGGCACTACTCAGTCTCAATTCAGTACCCAATGCAGTCTGTAGGCTCTGCCAAAACCTCGATGTAAACTTCGAATCCCTGTCAGAAACAATGGATACAGGCACTCCATGCAGTCTAACAATTTCATCAATATAAATTACAGCCAACTTGTCGGCATTATAAATTGTCTTGACAGGTAAGAAGTGAGCAGATTTGGTCAGTCTATCAACAATGACCCAAATTGAATCCATACCTTTTCTGGAGCGAGGCAATCCAACGATAAAATCCATCGTGATATGCTCTCATTTCCACTCCGGTATGGGTAGGGGTTGCAGTAAGCCTGCGGGTCGCTGATGTTCCGCTTTGACTTGTTGGCAATGAAGACATTTTGACACAAAGTTGGCAATTTCTTTCTTCATCCCCGGCCACCAGAAATTCAATTTCAAATCTTGATACATTTTCGTATTCCTTGGGTGGATAGAAAATTTTGAGTTGTGGCCCTCTTGCAGAACTCTTCTTTTCAGTTCAGTGTCATTCGGTACACACAGTCTTTCCTGAAATTTCAGTACATTGTTTTCAAATTTGAATCCCGGTCTCGGTTTAGATTCTCCTTCTTCGATGATCTTCTTCAAGAAGTCATCCTGTTGCTGTTTCTCTTTAATCTCTTCGATCAATGCCGGTTGAGCAGAAATAGCAGCTATTGTTCCACCTTGTTCTCTCAAAACAACTTCAATTTCAGATTTTTCAAGGTCACAAAGCAACTCTCTCTGCCCGGTGAGCAAACAAGCTAGGTTCCCAATCGATTTCCGACTCAAAGCATCGGCAACGATGTTGGCTTTTCCCGGATGATACAGAATCTGTAGGTCATAGTCTTTAATCAGTTCTAGCCATCTCCGCTGTCTCATGTTCAATTCTTTCTGGGTGAAGAAATACTTCAGACTCTTGTGGTCGGTATATACTTCACATGTTGCCCCATACAGATAGTGACGCCAGATTTTCAGTGCAAAAACTATTGCAGCAAGTTCCAGGTCATGGGTTGGGTAGTTCTTTTCGTGAGGCCTCAGTTGTCGGGAAGCATAGGCAATTACTCTCCCATTCTGCATTAAAACACATCCCAAACCCTTATGAGAAGCATCACTAAATACAGTATAACCATCCGTACTTGAAGGTAGAGTAAGGACAAGTGCAGTCACCAATCGAGTTTTCAACTCTTGGAACGCTAATTCCCTCTGGTCAGTCCAGTCAAATGATATCCCCTTCTGTGTCAGTTGAGTCAATGGTAAAGCAATTTTGGAGAAATCTTTGACAAATCTTCTGTAATATCCAGCCAATCCCAAAAAGCTTTGGACTTCTGTCACATTTGTCGGTCTAGGCCAGTTCACTACGGCTTCAATTTTCTGTGGATCAACTGAAATCCCATCTTTGCTAATAACATGTCCCAAAAACATAACATGGTCAAGCCAAAATTCACATTGAGACAGTTTAGCATACAGTTTCTGTTCTCTTAAGATCTGTAGGGCAAGTCTCAGATGATGTTCATGTTCTTCTCTAGTCTTAGAATAAATCAAAATGTCATCGATGAATACAACAATAAAGTCATCAAGGTATGGTTTAAAGATTCTATTCATGAGGTCCATAAATGCTGCTGGTGCATTGGTAACTCCAAAAGGCATAACTAAAAATTCGTAATGTCCATACCTTGTTCTAAAAGCAGTCTTATCAATGTCTTCTGGTTTAACCTTCAACTGATGGTATCCGGATCTGAGGTCAATCTTAGAAAACACTTGAGCACCCTGTAACTGATCAAATAAGTCATCAATACGAGGTAATGGGTATTTATTTTTCACGGTTACCTTGTTCAGTTCACGGTAATCAATACACAGTCTCAGTGAGCCGTCTTTCTTTTTCACAAACAAAACCGATGCGCCCCACGGTGAGGTACTGGGCCTGATAAACTTTTTGTCTAATAGTTCTTGCAATTGCACTTTCAGTTCTTTCAGTTCAGTCGGAGCCATTCTGTAGGGAGCTTTAGATATTGGCTGTGTACCTGGAATTACATCAACGGTGAACTCAATCTCCCTGTCAATCAAATTCCCTGGCAGATCATCTGGAAATACATCTGGAAATTCTCTGACTATAGGAATACAGTTCACATCAGTTTTAACGTTATCATCAGTAGGTACAGTCAATACAGAACACAGATATCCTTTACACCCCTTTCTAATCAGCTTAACAGCTTTCACAGAAGAAATCAAATACGGAGGAGGGACTACTTCGACCCCATTAAACACGAATTCGGGTAAACCAGGTGGACGGAAAACAACTTGTTTTGTCACACAGTCAATAGTAGCATGATATTTTTGCAGCCAGTTCATTCCCAATATCACATCAAAATGATCAATGTTCAATGGCAGTAAATCAATAAACAAATGCATATCCCCAACAATAATCTCACAAGCAGGATACATATATGCACATGTCATGGATCCCCCAACGGGTGATGATACAGCTAACAGATAGTCCATGGGTTCTAAGGGTCTATTCAATTTTCGTGAAAAAGCATGCGATACATATGAGTGTGTAGACCCCGAATCAATCAATACATATGCATTTTGAGCACAAATAGGAAGAATACCTGACACTACGGTCTCAGTATTTTGTACGTCTCCCGGTACTAGGGCAAACACTCGGCCCTGCCTCATAGGCTCTTTCCCGGTAGCTTTGGGGTTAGGCTTTGGTGCCACTGTTGATGCTGCTGCGCTTGGTGCAGCTTTACTACTGGCTTGCGGAGCAGAGGGGCAGTCTTTAACCATGTGGCCCACCTTGCCACACCTGTAACAGGCTCCAGATATTTTGTAACAAACCCCTTTATGCTTCCTGCCACATTCAGAACAAGTTGGAACGAAACCACTCCCTTGGCTGGGGCTAGTTGTTGACCCCGTGTTTTGCTTTTTGTTCACTGGGTTATGCTTGCCTTTCTTAAATTTGAAACCCTGTCTTTTCCCACGCCATTCAGACGCTGGTGATTCAGATTGTTTCACTGTCTCGATGTTCGACTCAGCTATCAATGCTCGGTCGAGAACACCTACATAGGTCGGGAGTTTCAGAACATTAATTCTGTCCAGTATTGCAACATTCAGGCCGCCCTCAAATTTTCTGGCCTTCTTATAGTCGGTGTCCACCATGTGTGGTGCATATCTAGCAAGTTCGGTGAACTTTGTTTCATATTCTGCAACAGACATTGTGCCCTGTTTCAGTTGTTCAAATTCTGTCACTTTCCTGTCCCTGACACACTGGGGAAAATACTTCTCAAAGAAGGACTCCTTAAACTGAGCCCAAGTTACTACAGTGTTGGTGTCACGGATCAGCATCCACCACCTTCTGGCCTCTTCTTGCAAGGTGAAGGTAGCTAACAGTACTTTATTTGCTTCCGAGCACGGAAACACTTCAAATAGCTTTTCTGTCTCCAGTACCCAAGCTTCAGCTTTCAACGGTTCAAGGCCTCCCTGGAAGGATGGCGGTTTCATTTTGCTGAACTTCTGGGTAAGAGCAATTATGTCCCCATCGTTTACATTCACATTCGGTTCCGGCTGTACCGGAGGAGGGGGTGGGGGCTGTTGGTTCTGTTGTTGGTCCAGTCTAGCAGTTATCAGTTCCATCATTCTTTCCATTCTGGCCATTCTGGCCTCAGTTGATGAGGATTCAGGTTCATTTGCAGTGTTTGCATTATCCATTTCACTATAAGCAGTTATAACAGTTCCAATCATGAGCAGTTACATACTTCAACAGTTTATCACATAAGCAGTCATGTGTTTAAACAGGTTAACACATTAGAACATAATCAGTCATGTCATAACCACACACTTTTCATGCTCATGAATGCCCTAATCACTTTCCTAGGACACCCTATAGCTCATTTGGACACGTGTGTGAGGTATAACTCGTGGTTAAGTATCGCTTTGATACCACTTTGTCACGACCCAAACCCGGCCCTATGGGTTTAGTACCGTAACCGGCCAGTAATCCGAGATTACCAAAGGCCTGCTTAACAGTAATACAGTAAAACAGAGTACAGGGCCTGGCGGAAGCCAACACAGTAAATAAACAATGCCCAATGAGCTGTGACAGTCTGATGCCAAAAAGATTTCCATATACATACATACACTCGGTACAGAACAGTATGCACTTCATTTACAAATATACAGTACAGGGACTTAATCCCCGTTAAGCAGTACAGTAACAGACTATACAATGTTACAAAAGCAGTCCAAGATAGACGGGGAAATAAAACACCCCTAAGCCAAAGCTTGGCAGGCTCGGAACCTCGCAGTGAGGCACAATGGTTGGCTTGACAAAACTGGAGTTTACCCCGACGCTCCTAGCTGCGGTCTGGTGCCTGTGCACCTACATATATACATATGAGCAGTGAGCTAAAGCCCAGTGAATAACATAAAGCGTAAAGGGATTTAGAATGAATGTCCTTACAGTAATGAAAACAGTTCATTTCAATCCGTATATCAGTTATTCAGTACAGTAAACGGTCATATGTGGTACATCCATTAGCATAACAGTACAGTAAGCATTGGGTCTTAAAGACCGAACAGTAATGATGGCCATCAATCAGTAAACAGTAGTGGTTCCAACGTGGGAACCGAATCGACTAGACAAATCCACCCGTTCATAGACCGTCGGTGGGGCCATCCGTTCACAGACCGTCGATGGCAGAGATTTCTCAAACGGTAGCAGTAACAGTAAACAGTAGTTGCTAAGGATGCCACAATACAGTTCAGAACATAGGACATGCACTCATTCAATAAACAATATCAGTTCAGTAAACAGTTCAGAAGATAATCATTTGAACATATCTTTACACAATTGTTACTCACAGAGTTCTGGGCTACAGTATGCTAGAGCGTGTCTCCCTGGAATGCCAACCCTATACAGTTAACAGAGTGAACACACACTAAGTTCATAGTTGGGGAAAGATAATAACTTAATCCCTAAATGCCTCGGTGTGTTTTACATCTATGTCCCCATAAGGATGTCTTAAACTAGGCCTAAGAATGCCTAGGATGGAATGGGGATGCAAAGATGTACTTAGAAAACATTTTCAGAAATTTCAGTGAAACAGGGTCCCGCTCGAGCGCAGGTTTCCCCGCTCGAGCGTTCAAGCAAACAAAGGTCCCCGCTCGAGCGGCAACATCCCCGCTCGAGCGGACCAAAAAGTACTGGATAGGTGAAATCTCCGCTCGACGCCCGCTCGAGCGCGTCACCCAGTCTTCCGCTCGAGCGCCCAATACTCCGCTCGAGCGGACTGATGCACAGTGCAAGATGCTGGGAGCTCGATTTTCCCGCTCGAGCGGCACTTTCCCCGCTCGAGCGGACAACCAAAATCTGGAAATTCCAGATTTGAGTCCCAAGCTCAAAACCAAGTTCAAAAGCAATATTTTCGATCATCTTGGGCTATTTTCTGGAAAAACTCTTGCAAACCCATAGTTAAACATGATTTAAAACTCAATTTGAGAAATCAAAGCCCAAGGGTGTTTAATTCAAACCCAATTTCCAACCATTTTTCAAGAACAACATTCAAACATAACATGCATGATCTTTAAACAACTTCCAAGCTTCAAAACATGCTCTAATGAGCCAATTGTTTCACAAACAAGATGAAATCATGGCCTACACTCAAAACATGGACATGCATGTGACAATTTGCCATGAACTCAACTAAAAAATCCAACAATACTAACATGCATGCATGAATTATGCTCTATTTCAACATGCTAGAACTAATTCATGGCTCAACTTTCAGTTTTGACATAAACCATGCAAGAATCAAGCTCAAATACATCAATAAAGGTTGAATTCTCTTACCTAAGTCTTGTATTTAGGATAAGGAAGCTCAATTGTACAAAACTCCTTCAATTCTTCAAGATTTCAAGCTAAATCAACAAGAACAATTCTCTCTCTCTCTAACTCTCTTCTTTGGTCGGTTGAGGCAACACAAAGGCTGATGAAATGTTGTTTTAATCAAATGCATTAAGTGTAATAAGGCTCAAAAGGTTTGAGGTAGTGGGCCACTACAAGGCTAGTTTGGTAAATAAGTCCAAGTTTGCAACATTTCAACATTTAATCTAATTTAATCATACCTAATCAGCTTTCAGATAATTATACCATTAAATCACATAAATTGTGGTGGTCCTAAAACATCAATCAGTTTACGGTTCGGCCGCCGATAAGGTCTTCAATTAGCCGTTTAAACATAAAACATGAACAGATAAATAATCAATCAAACAGATAGAATATGCAATACAATAGATATACTCAATCAATTCAGGTTCAATTTTAGTCAGTCAGTTCAGTATTTTATTCAGTCCAGTTATCAGTCATTATCAGACTCAGTTAACAGTAATCAGTGGTTATCGGTAAGCAATGATGAGGGTTATTACATGCGGTCTACGCAAGTCATGAATTGGATTACAAACATGCGGTCTACGCGAGCAAAACATGCGGTCTCGCAAACAAAACATGCGGTCTACGCAAGTAATGATACTGATTACAAACATGTGGTCTACGCAAGTAAAGCATGCGGTCTACGCAAACAAAACATGCGGTCTACGCAAGTAAAGCATGCGGTCTACGTGAGTAAATTATGCGGTCTACGCAAGTAATGATACTGATTACAAACATGCGGTCTACGCAAGTAAAGCATGCGGTCTACGCAAGTAATGATAAAACATGCGGTCTACGCAAGTAATGATACTGATTACAAACATGCGGTCTACGCAAGTAAAGCATGCGGTCTACGCGAGTAAATCATGCGGTCTACGCAAACAAAACATGCGGTTTACGCAAGTAATGAATTTGAACATAAGAATGCGGTCCACGCAAGCAAAACATGCGGTCTACGCAAGCAAAACATGTGGTCTACGCAAGTAATGAAATCGAATATACACATGCGGTCTACGCAAGTAATGAAATTGAATATAAGCATGTGGTCTACGCAGGCAATGTGTATAAAAAGAGACTCGAACACATGTAAGTAAAGCATGCGGTCTGCGCAAGCAATGTGTATAAAAAGAGACTCGAACACATGTAAGTAAAGTATGCGGTCTACGCAAGCAATGTGTATAAAAAGAGACTTGAACACATGTAAGTAAAGCATGCGGTCTGCGCAAGCAATGTGTATAAAAAAAAAACTGGAGGCATGTAATGCAAAGCACTGCAACACAGTACAATCGAAGCGTGTTGTGGAGCTCACAAGATGTAAAAAGGATACGGGAAGGGATGTTCCTCGCACATACAGAGCGTCGCTCAAAAAGATACGGCCTGAGGTCAACTCGAAAGCCCACCAAAAGGCGCGCTTTCTTGCGATATCTTGAATAATGACGGCGTCACACCAAACAATTGACTCGAACAAGGGCGCGGGAGGTGCGTCGACCGCAAGGGGAGGGGTTACCAGTATCAATCCCGATACTCTGCTGCCCTACTCTTTCCTTTTGCTTTGCAGTCTGGAACCTATATAGCTTCAGATAGGTCCTTGTTCTATTGTTCTCACAGGACCTGGGTTGAACCCTGCAGTTTTATGAAAGAACAAATACTGTTTTGTACAAATGTGGAGAATGGCACAGCATTCTGAGCACAAGATGATTTTTTTTTGAAATTGAGAAATGAGTTCTCGACCGGGTATTGAGTCTACAACTGAACACAGCGAGAAAGACTCAACAACGAAAAACAAAAGGTAAACAACTCAAACACATCGAGACACGCTCGGAACGACTCAAAGCAAGAATGGAGACAAACAAAACAAAAGGCATGACACAGAGACGTGTTACAAAGACGAGAGACCTCTCAGTGCACGAGGAGCCAGTTTCTCCGGGTATTATTTCCCACCCTTTCCTCATTTGTGATTCTCACATCACTCGGCCCTCAGGCTCTTTTTTTTCTCTCAAAACCCTTTTCTCGCTTTTTCTCTCAGCGCACATCTCTCTATTCTTCAATCTCTCATTTTTTTATCCCTCCCCTGGGTGGTTGATGGATAAACAGAAAGTTGTGGGCTCTTGCCCCTAGCATTCTGCCAGATTCTTCTTCTTGTTCGCAACAGTGAGTTTCTTCCACAGAGGGGCTGCGCTACAATTGGGTGTGTAGCAAATCTGCAGCTGACATCGGTTGACGATGCTCTGCTGGGGAGTTTGGACGTGATCAGATCTTGTCCAGATAAGGGAGTGGAATATCTTGATCCATTCCAGTTCGTGCTTCGCACTTGGCTTGATACCTCGCTGCTTGGAGGAGGAGAGAGCTTTCAGCCCTTTGTTGTTGACTTCAGTTGTGCCCTTTCTGGCAGGTAGAGTGCCCTTCTTGGCAAGTATGGTGCCCTTTCTGGCAAATGCATTGACAACAGGGAAAAGACAGGAAGCCTGACTCAACTATGCCTCTAGTTCATCATTTTGATCATTTTTTATTTTTGCTTTCTACTAAAACAATCTTGACCAAAATGAGAGTTAGATTAACATGCTTGTTCGATTTTTGATTTGAAATCAGGCAAGTCAGGCTATGAGCACTGAAAATTTTCCTTTTTTGGGTCCAAGAAATGGTCCAGTTTTTGGAAAGAGATGAAATAATTTTCTAGAAAATTTGTCAACCTCAGTAAAAATTCTCAAAAACTATTTTTGCAAACGGTCACTGCTCAACGAGCAGAGAACCTACTTTTGAGATGCACAACCTCAGATCCAAAGGAAAACTGCCCCGTGCTTGAGGAGAGCTTTATGGCAACGGAAAGTTGCCCCTTGTTTGAAAGGCACCGCAGCACATTGTATGGCAACGGAAAGTTGCCCATTGTCTGAATGGCACCGCAGCGCATTGTAATCAGTCTTCATGGTAATGATCACAACCGGACTCTCGGATACAGAGAAGGCGAGGACCATCAAAAACCAACACATGGACACACTTGATTTGGAAGTGTTTGTGGCTGGACTTCAGAATGAAGTTGCCTACGTATCCCAAACATGGGAATCAAGCCTTACGTAGTTCGGGGTTAAGGTACACTCGGGTATTAACCTCTCCTTTTGCGCTCTAACTTTTGCCAAGGCGCCCGTTGCAGGTTTTCGACCTTGCGAGCTATGTTTTTCTTTTCTTTTCAATTTTTTTGTTTAGGATTTTTTTTTCTTTTTTTTTCTTTTTTTTTTCTTTTTTTTTTCTCTTTTTTTTCTTTTTTTTTTTCTTTTTTTGCTCAAACTTTTGCCTGGGTTGCCCTTCCAGGTTTTCGGCCCAGCGAGCCTCTCAAGGGTAAAAGTTGTAACTTGTCCATGTCAAATGGTTCTAGGATCTTGAGGCCATCTGATTCCAAGAGAACGGCTGCCGTTTGCTGATGATGTTGGAGTCCATCCAACGGGGGGCTGATTTTGCCCCTAGTGTTGTGGATAGGAACTCAGTTGTCCTTCAGCAATACTTCTTCTTTTCTCCCTTCTGGGGTTTGGCATTCTTGCCGATCTTCATCTTTGATTGGCGGAATGATCTATCTTTGGCTCTTCGAGCACATCTGACATTTTTCTGCCCCTAGTTCCAGAGGTATTTCTAATCCAGCTTTGCAACCTTCTTTTGATAACACCTGATTTTCTTGATCTGACTTTTCTTGCCCCTAGTTCGTGGGCTGCTTCAAATCTGGCCACACAGGCCTGACATTGCGGTTGACCGTTGAACACTCTGAATTAAGGTCCAAGGTTTCGAAGCAAATGGGGTGAGTCTCGAGGCTGAGAGCGATCCTAGGCTGCACAATCTCAAAAGCGATTCCACACAGGTCTTCGCAGGACCGCGCAAAACATTTTGTTTTTGAAAATTTTTAAGAAAGCGACAAATCGCTCACGCTGAAGATAGCGTGGAACCAATCTGGATCAAAGCTAGGGTCCTTCTCAGTACTCACACTAACAAGCATGATTTCATTCATTAAGGGCTTAGCACGCCTCTCTTTCTCTCAGTTGATCAAAGTTTTGCAAATCCTGAGGAATTCCTTCCTCTTTGTTTTCACCGCAGTGTTCAAAAAGTTTTGAAAAACTCAGGTCATTACAATGACTTAAAAGGCACAGAAGAGCAGGTGAAAAGTACTGCCGGTTCATTCCAAAATTTTCTGGCACAACTGGCACACGGCCGAAGCAAGCACAAAGGCATGAAAAACCACTGTTGTTTCATTCAGATCTCCTGGTGTAACTGGCTCCAAGGCAGAAACAGACTCAAAAGAAAGCAAAAAGACAAACACAAAACAAGATGGTGGTGCCAGAGGTAACACCCCCAGAATCACACGACTCCAACAAAACAGGGCTGACTTGGTACAACAAGACAGACTCAACAGGATTGACTCGATACAACGAGACAGACTCAACAGGACTGACTCGATGCAACAAGCCAGATTCGACAGGACTGACTTGATACAACAAGACAGACTCAACAGGATTGACTCGATACAACAAGACAGACTCGACAGGACTGACTTGATACAACAAGACAGATTCAACAGGTTTGACTCAATACAACAAGACAGACTCAATACCCAAGTTAGAAAGTACAAAAACCAGCATTCACAAATGCTCAAAATAGTGCGTGCCATACGCCACATCTGGAGTAAACTGAGTACCGCCTGCAGGTGGTTCATCCCCTGATCACATAACAACACAGGTCCAGAGTATCCGAGGGATATTAGACCCGTCTGAAGCTATGGTTCCAAGACTACTTAGTAAAAGAGAAAACAGGCAGCATCTCAGCCTGATTTTCGCCAAAACCATCATGAGCGAAGCTGAATGACTGCGCTCCCTACAGAATTCTGCCCAAAATTCTGCCCTGTAAACTGATACCCTCAGGTAAAACTGATTCTCAAACACTGAACTGGTGCCCGCAGGCCTGATTCTCAAATTCGCAAACTGATACATGCATTCCCTGTAGAGACGCACTCTAAAAGCACATAACAGATAAGTGAGAGCCAAAATGCCCCTATGTTGGGGTAGGGTTTCCCTGTCCTATTTTGTCAGGAGCTAGGGTTCCACTACACACGCAGCGGTTTCAAACAACCTAACATCGGGTAAGCAACCTGTCCTAGTTTGGAATGGTCACTATGGATTTCGATATGCACTAGGTCGAATGGTCGAAAAGGGTGCCCCGGTAAAACCGGGGTTTGTGTTCCCATACTGGCAGAGCCCGCAACCGGTCAGCCTTATGGCATGTTTTGACAAAGTCAAGCCTCCGGAAAACCGCTCAGGAATAGCAGATGGCCAACACGGTCTCCTAGGCGCACCAATGCACGTGCAATGCAAAGAGACACATAAGCGAAATCAAAACAAGATATCACGAGTTCGAGTCAAGCTCTCTAATTTCCCCAGCAGAGTCGCCAGAAACTGTAGACGTCCCCGAACGCCCCGGGAGGGTGAGTCCCGTTCTGTTCGTTTTGGGTTACTACAGCTCGGACTCGAATTGTCACGGTTCGTAATCTGAACCAAAGAGTCCAAATCCAGCAAATCGTTTTGAGAAAACAGATTTTTGAAAGAAGTGCCAAACATGGATTGCTTTGCCAGATACAGAGTCGCCACCTAAATATTTTTTAATGGGGAAATTTAGGAAACCCTGACTCGGTGCCAAAGGCCACGTGTCCGTCATCACCAAAGTTGCCTCGGCTCGGGAACTTGGGTACGATTGGGGAAGGTCAGCTATGAGCACCCCCTCTCGCCCGATCCGAAGATCGGCCTCTACTAACCATGATATCTTGTTTTGAAAACATTATGTGTTCTTATTCCGGTTATTAGCCTAGAATTACTATGTTATGCGCACAGCAAACAAGTATAGACCAAATCGCCTAAATTGGAACAAAACATTGCATGTTTGTTTTGAAAATGGTTTGCTACTCGCAAGTAGGCTAAAATGCAGGTTTTGCCACCTTCGAGTGGGCTTTAGAAAAGATGGTTTTGCCACTATCCAGTGGGCTTAAAACTCACAGTTTTAATGTATTATTCCAACTTAGGTAATTTGACCTCCACCCGCAGGCATTCAAGCAATTATATCACATAAGCAGCTAGCCTCATGGTAATCATGCTATTATGGCAACATTCACACGCATGCGATATGCTAAAGCATAAAAGCTTACCTAGTACTCCAAGCCAAAACAGAAACTAGTTAGTAATCATATGCATGATCCTAGTTCATGTTAAGATGGCTAATGCAACGCATGCAAGATGCAGCTATAATAGGCTCGGCTATCCTAAACATGGCATGTGAAATGCTGCAATTAACAAATACTCATCTTGGAATTTGAAATACATATGCAGTTAGCATGATGTGCCGAGCCCGGTGCATGGAAAACAAATGCATAGATGCACGCATGCATAACATAAGGTATGCTAATTTAAATATGTCATAATACTAACCATCAAAGCAGGTAAGTAAAAGGGAGAAAGAAGTGGGGGTTGGAAGACATGCACACACGCACCCACACTTATTACACAATTGCCCTCGCTCGGAGGGTCCGAATAAATATTACAGTCCGAATAAATAATACTAAATTAATTATTACAAAACTTCTAATTAATTAACAAATGCAAAGAGAAGATGGCCGCAGCCCCCGCCTCGGAATGCGTGAATGATGCATGCTTCAGTCTGTCTTGCCTGGAAAACCCATGCCATGCTATTGCTGCCTCTGTTTTACACTGTCCTGCATCTCCAAAGACTGCAAAAATCCTGGGACATGTTCCTTGCACACTGTGAAATACCATCGGCTGGAGGAAATGCCCACCGGCCATAGAGAATTTCCATCGGCTACTGGTAAAGTTATCGGCCATTCACCAATGGCCGGTCGGCACTGAATGTTGCCGGTCGGCAGAAACTTCCTGCAGAAGACAGTTTTGACAGCAGCAGAAGACAGGCAGTGCATGACATGAAATTTCAGGCACATGTAAGCATGGCCATGCTCCCTATCATGCATTAGACTCAAGGAAGCACGGCCCTCGACCCTCGGGCCATCAATTGTGCATTTTGATGCATGATGGCCCAAGAGGCCAAGGTTGCAATTCAATGAAGATGCATGCAACACACAAATGAAGACCAAGACCCTATCATGCCAAGGTCAAGGAGTCCTTCTTTGAGAAGTATTTTCCCCAGTGTGTCAGGGACAGGAAAGCGACAGAATTTGAACAACTGAAACAGGGCACAATGTCTGTTGCAGAATATGAAACAAAGTTCACCGAACTTGCTAGATATGCACCACACATGGTGGACACCGACTATAAGAAGGCCAGAAAATTTGAGGGCGGCCTGAATGTTGCAATACTGGACAGCATTAATGTTCTGAAACTCCCGACCTATGTAGGTGTTCTCGACCGAGCATTGATAGCTGAGTCGAACATCGAGACAGTGAAACAATCTGAATCACCAGCGTCTGAATGGCGTGGGAAAAGACAGGGTTTCAAATTTAAGAAAGGCAAGCATAACCCAGTGAACAAAAAGCAAAACACGGGGTCAACAACTAGCCCCAGCCAAGGGAGTGGTTTCGTTCCAACTTGTTCTGAATGTGGCAGGAAGCATAAAGGGGTTTGTTACAAAATATCTGGAGCCTGTTACAGGTGTGGCAAGGTGGGCCACATGGTTAAAGACTGCCCCTCTGCTCCGCAAGCCAGTAGTAAAGCTGCACCAAGCGCAGCAGCATCAACAGTGGCACCAAAGCCTAACCCCAAAGCTACCGGGAAAGAGCCTATGAGGCAGGGCCGAGTGTTTGCCCTAGTACCGGGAGACGTACAAAATACTGAGACCGTAGTGTCAGGTATTCTTCCTATTTGTGCTCAAAATGCATATGTATTGATTGATTCGGGGTCTACACACTCATATGTATCGCATGCTTTTTCACGAAAATTGAATAGACCCTTAGAACCCATGGACTATCTGTTAGCTGTATCATCACCCGTTGGGGGATCCATGACATGTGCATATATGTATCCTGCTTGTGAGATTATTGTTGGGGATATGCATTTGTTTATTGATTTACTGCCATTGAACATTGATCATTTTGATGTGATATTGGGAATGGACTGGCTGCAAAAATATCATGCTACTATTGACTGTGTGACAAAACAAGTTGTTTTCCGTCCACCTGGTTTACCCGAATTCGTGTTTAATGGGGTCGGAGTAGTCCCTCCTCCGTATTTGATTTCTTCTGTGAAAGCTGTTAAGCTGATTAGAAAGGGGTGTAAAGGATATCTGTGTTCTGTATTGACTGTACCTACTGATGATAACGTTAAAACTGATGTGAACTGTATTCCTATAGTCAGAGAATTTCCAGATGTATTTCCAGATGATCTGCCAGGGAATTTGATTGACAGGGAGATTGAGTTCACCGTTGATGTAATTCCAGGTACACAGCCAATATCTAAAGCTCCCTACAGAATGGCTCCGACTGAACTGAAAGAACTGAAAGTGCAATTGCAAGAACTATTAGACAAAAAGTTTATCAGGCCCAGTACCTCACCGTGGGGCGCATCGGTTTTGTTTGTGAAAAAGAAAGACGGCTCACTGAGACTGTGTATTGATTACCGTGAACTGAACAAGGTAACCGTGAAAAATAAATACCCATTACCTCGTATTGATGACTTATTTGATCAGTTACAGGGTGCTCAAGTGTTTTCTAAGATTGACCTCAGATCCGGATACCATCAGTTGAAGGTTAAACCAGAAGACATTGATAAGACTGCTTTTAGAACAAGGTATGGACATTACGAATTTTTAGTTATGCCTTTTGGAGTTACCAATGCACCAGCAGCATTTATGGACCTCATGAATAGAATCTTTAAACCATACCTTGATGACTTTATTGTTGTATTCATCGATGACATTCTGATTTATTCTAAGACTAGAGAAGAACATGAACATCATCTGAGACTTGCCCTACAGATCTTAAGAGAACAGAAACTGTATGCTAAACTGTCTCAATGTGAATTTTGGCTTGACCATGTTATGTTTTTGGGACATGTTATTAGCAAAGATGGGATTTCAGTTGATCCACAGAAAATTGAAGCCGTAGTGAACTGGCCTAGACCGACAAATGTGACAGAAGTCCAAAGCTTTTTGGGATTGGCTGGATATTACAGAAGATTTGTCAAAGATTTCTCCAAAATTGCTTTACCATTGACTCAACTGACACAGAAGGGGATATCATTTGACTGGACTGACCAGAGGGAATTAGCGTTCCAAGAGTTGAAAACTCGATTGGTGACTGCACTTGTCCTTACTCTACCTTCAAGTACGGATGGTTATACTGTATTTAGTGATGCTTCTCATAAGGGTTTGGGATGTGTTTTAATGCAGAATGGGAGAGTAATTGCCTATGCTTCCCGACAACTGAGGCCTCACGAAAAGAACTACCCAACCCATGACCTGGAACTTGCTGCAATAGTTTTTGCACTGAAAATCTGGCGTCACTATCTGTATGGGGCAACATGTGAAGTATATACCGACCACAAGAGTCTGAAGTATTTCTTCACCCAGAAAGAATTGAACATGAGACAGCGGAGATGGCTAGAACTGATTAAAGACTATGACCTACAGATTCTGTATCATCCGGGAAAAGCCAACATCGTTGCCGATGCTTTGAGTCGGAAATCGATTGGGAACCTAGCTTGTTTGCTCACCGGGCAGAGAGAGTTGCTTTGTGACCTTGAAAAATCTGAAATTGAAGTTATTTTGAGAGAACAAGGTGGAACAATAGCTGCTATTTCTGCTCAACCGGCATTGATCGAAGAGATTAAAGAGAAACAGCAACAGGATGACTTCTTGAAAAAGATCATCGAAGAAAGAGAATCTAAACCGAGACCGGGATTCAAATTTGAAAACAATGTACTGAAATTTCAGGAAAGACTGTGTGTACCGAATGACACTGAACTGAAAAGAAGAGTTCTGCAAGAGGGCCACAACTCAAAATTTTCTATCCACCCAAGGAATACGAAAATGTATCAAGATTTGAAATTGAATTTCTGGTGGCCGGGGATGAAGAAAGAAATTGCCAACTTTGTGTCAAAATGTCTTCATTGCCAACAAGTCAAAGCGGAACATCAGCGACCCGCAGGCTTACTGCAACCCCTACCCATACCGGAGTGGAAATGGGAGCATATCACGATGGATTTTATCGTTGGATTGCCTCGCTCCAGAAAAGGTATGGATTCAATTTGGGTCATTGTTGATAGACTGACCAAATCTGCTCACTTCTTACCTGTCAAGACAATTTATAATGCCGACAAGTTGGCTGTAATTTATATTGATGAAATTGTTAGACTGCATGGAGTGCCTGTATCCATTGTTTCTGACAGGGATTCGAAGTTTACATCGAGGTTTTGGCAGAGCCTACAGACTGCATTGGGTACTGAATTGAGACTGAGTAGTGCCTATCATCCTCAGACAGATGGCCAGTCAGAAAGGACCATCCAAACTCTGGAGGATTTACTGAGAATGTGTGTCCTTGATTTTCAGGGAAACTGGGAAAGCCATTTGCCCTTAGCTGAATTCGCCTACAACAACAGCTACCATTCAAGTATCGGTATGGCGCCTTTCGAGGCATTGTATGGCAGGAAATGTAGATCTCCGATTTGCTGGGCAGAAGTTGGAGATGGGCCTTTGCTTGGGCCCGAGATTGTTTACGAAACGACTGAGAAAGTGAAATTGATACAGCAGAGGTTGAAAACTGCACAGAGCAGACAGAAAAGTTATGCAAATGTCAGAAGACGGGACAGAGAGTATGAAGTGGGTAACCACGTTTTTGTGAAAGTGACACCGATGAAAGGCCAGACTCATTTTGGAGTCAAAGGCAAGTTAGCACCGAGATATGTCGGACCGTATGAGATTATCGAGAAAATCAATCCGGTGGCGTATCAAGTTGCGCTTCCTCCTGAAATGGAGCATATGCATAACGTCTTCCACATTTCTATGTTGAGAGACTATCTCCGGGATCCTTTCCATATGATAGAGCCGACTCGTGTAGTGCTGAGTGATGACTACACTTACGAGGAACGGCCTATACAGATTGTAAACAGACGAATCAAGAAACTGAGAAACAAAGAGATCCCATTAGTGAAAGTTGACTGGCAAAACCATGGTGGCATGTATGCCACTTGGGAAAGGAAAGATGACATGGCCAAGAGATATCCTGATTTGTTTCCACTGGATCCTGTTTTCTTCCAGAATGAAGGTAACTCGAGTTTAGAGGACTAAACCCTTTTAAAGGAGGGGAAACTGTAATAACCCTCATCACTACTTACCGATAACCACTGATTACTGATAACTGAGTCTGATAATGACTGATAACTGGACTGAATAAAATACTGATCTGACTGACTGAAATTGAACCTGAATTGATTGAGTATATCTATTGTATTGCATATTCTATCTGTTTGATTGATTATTTATCTGTTCATGTTTTATGTTTAAACTGCTAATTGAAGGCCTTATCGGCGGCCGAACCGTAAACTGATTGATGTTTTAGGACCACCACAATTTATGTGATTTAATGGTATAATTATCTGAAAGCTGATTAGGTATGATTAAATTAGATTAAATGTTGAAATGTTGCAAACTTGGACTTATTTACCAAACTAGCCTTGTAGTGGCCCACTACCTCAAACCTTTTGAGCCTTATTACACTTAATGCATTTGATTAAAACAACATTTCATCAGCCTTTGTGCTACCTCAACCGACCAAAGAAGAGAGTTAGAGAGAGAGAGAATTGTTCTTGTTGATTTAGCTTGAAATCTTGAAGAATTGAAGGAGTTTTGTACAATTGAGCTTCCTTATCCTAAATACAAGACTTAGGTAAGAGAATTCAACCTTTATTGATGTATTTGAGCTTGATTCTTGCATGGTTTATGTCAAAATTGAAAGTTGAGCCATGAATTAGTTCTAGCATGTTGAAATAGAGCATAATTCATGCATGCATGTTAGTATTGTTGGATTTTTGAGTTGAGTTCATGGCAAATTGTCACATGCATGTCCATGTTTTGAGTGTAGGCCATGATTTCATCTTGTTTGTGAAACAATTGGCTCATTAGAGCATGTTTTGAAGCTTGGAAGTTGTTTAAAGATCATGCATGTTATGTTTGAATGTTGTTCTTGAAAAATGGTTGGAAATTGGGTTTGAATTAAACACCCTTGGGCTTTGATTTCTCAAATTGAGTTTTGAATCATGTTTAACTATGGGTTTGCAAGAGTTTTTCCAGAAAATAGCCCAAGAGGATCGAAAATATTGCTTTTGAACTTGGTTTTGAGCTTGGGACTCAAATATGGAATTTCCAAATTTTGGTTGTCCGCTCGAGCGGGGAAAGTGCCGCTCGAGCGGGAAAATCGAGCTCCCAGCATCTTGCACTGTGCATTAGTCCGCTCGAGCGGAGTATTGGGCGCTCGAGCGGAGGACTGGGTGACGCGCTCGAGCGGGCGTCGAACGGAGATTTCACCTATCCAGTACTTTTTGGTCCGCTCGAGCGGGGATGTTGCCGCTCGAGCGGGGACCTTTGTTTGCTTGAACGCTCGAGCGGGGAAACCTGTGCTCGAGCGGGACCCTGTTTCACTGAAATTTCTGAAAATGTTTTCTAAGTACATCTTTGCATCCCCATTCCATTCTAGGCATTCTTAGGCCTAGTTTAAGACATCCTTATGGGGACATAGATGTAGAACACACCGAGGCATTTAGGGATTAAGTTATTATCTTTCCCCAACTATGAACTTAGTGTGTGTTCACTCTGTTAACTGTATAGGGTTGGCATTCCAGGGAGACACGCTCTAGCATACTGTAGCCCAGAACTCTGTGAGTAACAATTGTGTAAAGATATGTTCAAATGATTATCTTCTGAACTGTTTACTGAACTGATATTGTTTATTGAATGAGTGCATGTCCTATGTTCTGAACTGTATTGTGGCATCCTTAGCAACTACTGTTTACTGTTACTGCTACCGTTTGAGAAATCTCTGCCATCAACGGTCTGTGAAGGGATGGCCCCACCGACGGTCTATGAACGGGTGGATTTGTCTAGTCGATTCGGTTCCCACGTTGGAACCACTACTGTTTACTGATTGATGGCCATCATTACTGTTCGGTCTTTAAGACCCAATGCTTACTGTACTGTTATGCTAATGGATGTACCACATATGACCGTTTACTGTACTGAATAACTGATATACGGATTGAAATGAACTGTTTTCATTACTGTAAGGACATTCATTCTAAATCCCTTTACGCTTTATGTTATTCACTGGGCTTTAGCTCACTGCTCATATGTATATATGTAGGTGCACAGGCACCAGACCGCAGCTAGGAGCGTCGGGGTAAACTCCAGTTTTGTCAAGCCAACCATTGTGCCTCACTGCGAGGTTCCGAGCCTGCCAAGCTTTGGCTTAGGGGTGTTTTATTTCCCCGTCTATCTTGGACTGCTTTTGTAACATTGTATAGTCTGTTACTGTACTGCTTAACGGGGATTAAGTCCCTGTACTGTATATTTGTAAATGAAGTGCATACTGTTCTGTACCGAGTGTATGTATGTATATGGAAATCTTTTTGGCACCAGACTGTCACAGCTCATTGGGCATTGTTTATTTACTGTGTTGGCTTCTGCCAGGCCCTGTACTCTGTTTTACTGTATTACTGTTAAGCAGGCCTTTGGTAATCTCGGATTACTGGCTGGTTACGGTACTAAACCCATAGGGCCGGGTTTGGGTCGTGACACCGCATGTTCCGCTTGCGTAGACCGCATGTTTTGCTTGCGTGGACCGCATTCTTATGTTCGAATTCTTTACTTGCGTAGACCGCATGTTTGTAATCAATTTCATTGCTTGCGTAGACCGCATGTTTATAAACAATTTCATTGCTTGCATAGACCGCATGTTTTTGCTTGCGTGGACCGCATTCTTATGTTCAATTTCATTGCTTGCGTAGACCGCATGCTCGTGTTCAATTTCGTTGCCTGCGTAGACCGCATGCTCCACTTATATGTCTGTGCCTTCACAGCATTGTTATGCTTCCCACTTGCTTTGCGTTGTCACGCATTTTCAAGTACATTAATATGCATGTTGCTAATCACATTGTACCTGTTAAGTTTGTTTTCTTTGCAGGCACGATATTGTATGTACGGTTCATTTGCGACTGGTGAAACCAGACGAACCGGACAGGTATTGTATCCTCCGCGTGAGACGTATCGAGAATCGCATAATTCTCTTACATCCTTTCTGCATTGAAATGTAGTTTGGTGTATTCTAGCTTAAAACTGTTGCATGTGTGCTTCGTTACAGCTTTCTTTGCATGATCATAAGTTATGCCCGGCTCTGTGCATCGTCTTGCATTTTGCCCTGCCTTCGGGCGCATATCTTTATTTGTAGCTTGTATGCTTTGTCTAAGTCTTCGGCCTTGTCAAAAATGGGTCGTCTCTGGGCTTTGACACTCACTCCCGTCATTGTTATGACTTTCGAGTTCTGTCAAAGAGGGGCAACTGTAGACACCCCATTTTTGACCGTCCTCAAGACTTGGACATCACCGTTTGAACACCCGGTGATCATCCACGTTTGTGTTCGTTTGGAATTCCCAGAGGTCTCGGTTACGTACCTTGCCTCAGGATCTCCGAACTCGGCTGTTCCGTGTATGGTTTTGGCACCAAACACTTGTGTTTTTGCCCTGGAGGGCAAGGAATGGCTTGTTGGCCATCCCCACACTCCACCGGCTGCCCCTACCCATCACCGGCCGTTTGTAGGTGCCACCGGCAGTGGTTTCTTAAAACCAATGGCCGGTCGGCACTATATTTTGCCGATCGGCACTTTGTTGTGGCCGATGACCTCTTCTGCCAGCCGACTTGCACCTTTTGCACCCCTCAGGCATGGTACATGCCAGCTGTGCCAGCTAGAATGCACCATCACCACTCCCCATGCACAGGGATGAACCCTTTGCACCCTTGACCCCCTTTGGTTCCTTCTAGAAGGATGAACCCTTGGCCAAGCTTCTTGAAGAAGCTTGGCCAGCTGTCTTAGCTTCCTCTAGAAGCCAAGACTCCTTTGCACCCTTTGCCCCTTTCACTTGGCTTCTTGGAGAAGCCAAGAACCATTTGCTTAGTCTATATATAGAGCCCTCCTCCTCCATTGTTGGTTGTTGGAGCGTTTGAACCAAAAACCAGAGCATATATATCTATACATCTGATATATACACCTTCTCTCTCTATATTTTCCTCTCTCTCATACCTTATGTGTGTTTCTAGGCCTTGAAAGTGCATTTTAACCTTACTTTTGCACTAATACACACACCATAACACCTTGCTCCGAGATTGAGGGACATTGAGGGTTGTTTGTTGAGGTTTTGGACTGATTTTGATCATTGGAGGGTGGCTGGAGCACCTGTTCTTGAAGTGTTCTTCAAGGGTGAGATTCTTACTTTATTTCCCCCAATCTTGCACTAGTTTTTTACCTATCTTGCATGCTGATTTGAACTCTGTGTATAACATAAAAAAGGCCTGTATTTCCATGCTTAAGAACTCTCATTAAGGGTGTTTTGTGGTTTGAGTTCAAACTCACCCTCTTAGGCCTTATTTGGCCCTTTTTGGTACTTCCTTTGTGAGGCTTTGTTTGCTTGAGTGTTTTAGTCTTCTCACCACTGAAAACCAGTGATTTTTCAGTAGTAAGGAAGGTGGTTTGAAGTCTTGTTTAGGGGAGGGACACCCCTCTCCCTTCATTGCCTCATTTCCTTGCCTTTTGGCTTAAAGGGTACCATGCATGCTTGACTGATTTTGGCCCTATTTCAGAGGTCTTTGGGTGTCTATAGGTCATATGCTATCTCTATTTTTGGTCGGATTTGTGCCCCTTTACATGTTTAATATACTTGCTTTGCATCCCTCTATTTTGCATAGAAATGCATCTTGTGTTTAGGCCATGATTCTTGCATGTATTAGCCTAACTTCATGAATGTATTGGCATTACTTTACAATGTTTAAGGTTTGTTGGCCATCTATTTTAGTCATGCTTGCCATGTTTGGTGTCATCTCTTTGTGTTTTGGCTTGTAAGCCTTGAGCATATTGGCCTCTGGCATGCTTAGCTTAGACCATCCTCATGATTTGGCATCATTTAGGATCGTATTTCAGTCCATTAATCATGTTTGTATGCTTGCATATGTGACCCCTTTCATGCTTTGAGGATGTGCCCTTTTATGTCTAGAAATGAGCCTTGGTGCATGCACCTCATTGGAGCCACTTAAGCTGCCATATCAGTGTGTTTTGGAGCCTATTTTTGCATGCCGGGATTCTGTTTTTGCTTGTCTAATTCATGCCATGAGTGGTCATGTTAGTGGAAGTAAAGTGCTCCCTTTTGTGCCTTAGCTTTAGGCCCATTGACTTGCATGTTGGCATGAGTGTTTGTCCATCATTTTGGGCACTTTTGGCCACTGTTTTGGGGTGGATTGAGGTCTGCCCCTTTACGATTTAAGTCCATCATTGCATGCTTGTCTCATGTTTGTTGCATGATTGCTTCATTAGAAGTTGTAGCATGTTGATCCTATTGCTTAGATTGTCCATGTTTGCATAGCACTTGCATCTCGCATGCCTTGCATCTTAATCTCATGTTGCATTGTGGAGCCATGTTTGCATAACATGCATTGCATTACTTGGTTTGGGGTGTCAAGCCAAGTGTGAGGGTTGAGAAGAGTTCATATTACAAGTGATGCAACTTGTCTCAACTCTCGGTCACCGGGGCCCTTGACCTTGGCATGAGAGGGTCTTGGTCTTTATTTGTGTGTTGCATGCATCTTCATTGAATTACAACCTTGGCCTCTTAGGCCATCATGCATCAAAATGCACAATTGATGGCCCGAGGGTCGAGGGCCGTGCTTCCTTGAGTCTAATGCATGATAAGGAGCATGGCCATGCTTACATGTGCCTGAAATTTCATGCCATGCACTGCCTGTCTTTTGCTGCTGTCAAAACTGTCTTCTGCAGGAAGTTTCTGCTGACCGGCAACATTCAGTGCCGACCGGCCATTGGTGAATGGCCGATAACTTTACCAGCAGCCGATGGAAATTCTCTATGGCCGGTGGGCATTTCCTCCAGCCGATGGTATTTCACAGTGTGCAAGGAACATGTCCCGGGATTTTTGCAGTCTTTGGAGATGCAAGACAGTGTAAAACAGAGGCAGTAGTAGCATGGCATGGGTTTTCCGGGCAAGACAGACTGAAGCATGCATCATTCACGCATTCCGAGGCGAGGGCTGCGGCCATCTTCTCTTTGCATTTGTTAATTAATTAGAAGTTTTGTAATAATTAATTTAGTATTATTTATTCGGACTGTAATATTTATTCGGACCCTCCGAGCGAGGGCAATTGTGTAATAAGTGTGGGTGCGTGTGTGCATGTCTTCCAACCCCCACTACTTTCTCCCTTTTACTTACCTGCTTTGATGGTTAGTATTAGGACATATTTAAATTAGCATACCTTATGTTATGCATGCGTGCATCTATGCATTTGTTTTCCATGCACCGGGCTCGGCACATCATGCTAACTGCATATGTATTTCAAATTCCAAGATGAGTATTTGTTAATTGCAGCATTTCACATGCCATGTTTAGGATAGCCGAGCCTATTATAGCTGCATCTTGCATGCGTTGCATTAGCCATCTTAACATGAACTAGGATCATGCATATGATTACTAACTAGTTTCTGTTTTGGCTTGGAGTACTAGATAAGCTTTTATGCTTTAGCATATCGCATGCGTGTGAATGTTGCCATAATAGCATGATTACCATGAGGCTAGCTGCTTATGTGATATAATTGCTTGAATGCCTGCGGGTGGAGGTCAAATTACCTAAGTTGGAATAATACATTAAAACTGTGAGTTTTAAGCCCACTGGATAGTGGCAAAACCATCTTTTCTAAAGCCCACTTGAAGGTGGCAAAACCTGCATTTTAGCCTACTTGCGAGTAGCAAACCATTTTCAAAACAAACATGCAATGTTTTGTTCCAATTTAGGCGATTTGGTCTATACTTGTTTGCTGTGCGCATAACATAGTAATTCTAGGCTAATAACCGGAATAAGAACACATAATGTTTTCAAAACAAGATATCATGGTTAGTAGAGGCCGATCTTCGGATCGGGCGAGAGGGGGTGCTCATAGCTGACCTTCCTCAATCGTACCCAAGTTCCCGAGCCGAGGCAACTTTGGTGATGACGGACACGTGGCCTTTGGCACCGAGTCAGGGTTTCCTAAATTTCCCCATTAAAAAATATTCAAAAATCTGTTTTCTCAAAACGATTTGCCGGATTTGGACTCTTTGGTTCAGATTACAAACCGTAACAATTCGAGTCCGAGCTGTAGTAACCCAAAACGAACAGAACGGGACTCACCCTCCCGGGGCGTTCAGGGACGTCTACAGTAATCTCTCAAGTCTTCTTTGCTTCGCCCAGGAGCTCGGCTATCTTTCGACTTTAGTCTTTTCGGTATACTACTCTCGGCCTCGTGGTGAGCCCTTTTCGATCTTTCTCCATGAGTTGTGTCGAAGCATAGTGCCCGCCCTTGAACATGCCGATGTTCTTTGGGGTCGGCCTTCTTGGTGTGTTGTGTCCTTTGTGACTCTTCCTTCCTTGACTCCCCTCTTCCGACCTCCCTTGAAGGCTGGTGAGAGTGTCTTTCGCTCCTGGTGTGCTGGGGGGCTTCTGGGATTACTTTCTGCCCTCCCTTCTGGGCATTGGCTGCTGGAATCGGCGTGTCCTGCAGCGGGTATAGTGGCTGCATGACGTTATTTTGCATCATAAAATTGACGACCGATTGCAGGTCTGCCAATTTGTTTGCCATCTATTTCACCTCTTCGTCCCTTCGTAGGCACGTGTCCTTCCATACCTGGAGGTCGCCTTCGTTGTAGTACCCGCTTCGATTAGGTTTCTTTGGTACGTCGCCAGTCGAGCCGACGTCTTTTACTCCGTGAGTTTGCTTATGAGTTTCTGCGTTGGACCTGTCTCCTTCGACATCAAGGTCAATAGGTCTCCCACTCCCAGCGGGAGTGTCGTCCCCAATCTTTTCCTTCTGTCCGTTACTAGCCATCTATTCTACTTTCTTTCCCACAGACGGCGCCAAATTGTGTGGGTGAAAATCTGACCACACTGCCAACTTAGTATTCAGTTGGAGAGCACTGGCAGAATAGATGACACCTGTGTAACCTGCAACAGAAAAAAAAGATTCCGGCGGTGGTTCGTCCACCCGGGGGCACTCCGACGATCAAGTCAATATATCTCTCACAGATAATCAATAGTGCAAACTCACTATTCAGAATATAAATTGCGTACCTTAGACCCACGGGGGTGCCTCTCTTTTATAGTTAACTCAATCCTAGTCCTGATAGAAGCCTGACTTCTATGGACTCCCATTCAGTGCTTACTTTGGACTCCTCAAGAGACAAGGATAGATTCCCTAAGAACATTATCCTTATCCATCTTGAAGTCTTTCCTCATTCTAGGTCTCTTGTCCCTTATCCGCTTATCTCGGATTTTGATGTCTTCGGAGATAACCTCGGCTAAGAAGAGATCATCTCGGCATTACAACCAGGACACGTGGAACCTCGGCTGGTACGTCGGCGTCACCTTGCCACGTGTTGGTACTCAAAAATATATCCCCACAATTGCACATTGCATGTGTTGCATTAGTCATTAAATTAGGATCATGCATTTTTTTTCTAACTATTTGCTTTCTTTTTGGACTCGCCTTCGGATATTAAGGTAAGCATTTTTGCTTTAGCATATTGCATAAGTGTGAATGCTGTTATATCAAACGTACTACCATGAGGCTAACTGCTTATTTGATATACCTGTTTGAATGCCTATGGATGGAGGCTAATCACTTGAATTGGGACACTTTGATTCATGTATATATGAGATCACCATTTTCAGTGATACACATTCAAAACATTTTTTTCAAAACAAACATGAAATCAAACGTTCCAACTTTTCGTGAAATTAGTCTATACTTGTATGTTACATATAGAACAAGAGCATATACTGTACATAAAAACCACATCATGATTAGTAGAGGCCGATCTTTGATCGGGTGAGTGGGGTGTTCAATTATTGACCTTCCCCTCTCATACCTAAATTCCCGAACCAAGACACTTTGGTAACGACGAACTAATGGCCTTTGGCACTAGTCATGGGTTTCCTAAATTTTCCAAAAATAAATATTTAGGTGGCGACTCTGAAATCTGGCAAAGCAGTCCATTTTTGGCATTTGATTCAAACATCGATTTTCCAGAAAAAATTGCCGAATTTGGACTCTTTTTGTGTTTCCACTGTTTCACATTGCACTTGTGAAATCAGAATCAAAACCAACACAAGTGGAGTCCAAACTGTAAGGGCTATTTCATTCTTCTGAAAGGGAGCACGAAAAGCCGAGCTATACCATAAAACAATTTCAAGATCTGAAACCCACCACATTTACCGGGGGGTTAAAGGCATGGAAAAGATTTTTCGCGCCCTACCCTGCACCGAAAGATAAAAAGTAACTTTCGCCACTTTCACTTTCAAAGACAATGCACAGAAATGGTGGCTTTTCACTTTAGAGAAAGAAGAAATTGCGACTTGGGCAAGATTCTTGGAAGTATTCTACGAAAAATATTTTCCATATTCATTGCAGGAACAGAAGGCATCAGAATTTATACATCTAAAGCAAGGAACCATGACGGTGGCCGAGTACGAGAACAAGTTCACACAACTCGCTCGGTTTGCAACATACATCATCCCCACCGAAACTCGAAAAGCAAGAAAATTCAAAGCAAGATTGGATGTTGAAATTAAAGATAGGCTCGAGGTCTTGAAACTGCCAACCTATGCAGAAGTGGTAGACCGGGTGTATATTGCAGAAAGGGGGATTAAAGCCTCGCGTTCCGGGAAACCAAGCCAAAAGAAGCGATTCTGGGAAAGAGACAACAGAAGATCTGGTGCTGCGCCTCCCAAAAAGGTGAATACAGGCACAACCAGTTCAGGCCATCAAGGTCCTACCAACCCCCGATGTGGCACTATTCCAATTTGTCCTACTTGTGGGAAGGTGCATTGGGGACAATGCCATCGAGACACGGGAGCATGCTTTAAATGCGATCAAGTTGGCCACTTACTGAGGGATTGTCCAAAGCTGACTAATCCTACAGCCAGCCTCTCTAGCCCAGTCAGAAAACCTGCAGGACCTGGAGGAAAGAGGAAGGACCAAAAACGCCAAGGACGGGCTTTTGCCTTGGTACCTGGAAAACCAGAAGTTATCGAAAAAGTTGTGTCAGGTATACTTTCTGTCTGTGGTCATTTAGCTCATGTCCTCATTGACTCTGGGTCAACTCATTCTTTTGTTGTACCACACTTTGCTGCCAAGTTGGTATCAACACCCGAACCATTAGGATATATATTGTCTGTGTCTTTTCCTTCTGGTCAGTCTGCCTGTAGTATTGACGTGTACAGATCATGTACTATATCCTTAAAAGGCAAAACCTTATATGTAGACTTGATTCCCCTTCGTATTGGGAACTTTGATGTAATCTTAGGTATGGATTGGCTGGTTGCCAATCACGCCTCTATTGATTGTAAAGCCAAAAAGGTCTCCCTCAGGTTACCAAACCAACCCGAGTTTTGTCTTTGATGGAACTGGAGTTTCCAACCCTCCCTGTATTATATCCTCTATGACAGCCCAACGACTTCTAAGAAAGGGTTATTGTAGTTATATCTGTTATGTTATTGATACACAAAAAGGGGCCCCCACCGTGGAATGCAATCCCCGTGGTTCGAGAATTCCCGGATGTTTTTCTTGAAGATCTACTTGGTATCCCCATTGATCAAGAAATCGAATTCACCATTGAAACCCAACCTGGCACACAAACAATATCAAAAGCTCCTTATCGCATGTCGATGTCAGAATTGAAAGAGCTGAAGACTCAACTCCAGGAATTACTGGACAAAGGTTTTATTCGACCTAGTACCTCACCTTAGGGAGCTCCAGTATTGTTCGTAAAGAAAAAGGATGGCACGATGAGATTATGCATTGATTACCGAGAGCTGAACAAGGTCACCATCAAGAATCGGTACCCCCTGCCACGAATCGATAACTTGTTAGATCAACTTCAAGGCGCCCAAGTATTCTCCAAAATCGACTTGCGTTTTGGCTACCATCAACTAAAAGTCAAAACGGAAAGTATCGAAAAAACTGCCTTCATAACCCGGTACGAGCACTACGAGTTTCTTGTCATGCCTTTTGGCGTCATAAATGCTCCAGCAGCCTTCATGGACCTCATAAACTGAGTATTTAAAGCCTATCTTGATGAGTTCGTCACCGTCTTCATTGACGACATCCTCATATATTCCAAGTCACCAGAGGCCTATGAGCAGCACTTGCGAACGGTTCTACAAACACTACGTGATCACAAACTTTATGCCAAGTTGAAGAAATGCGAATTCTGGATCACTAGTGTACACTTTCTCGGTCACGTCATTAACAAAGATGGCATCTCGATTTACCCCCAAAAAGTTACAGCAATCGTGGACTAGCCACGACCTACTAATATGTCAGAAATCCGAAGTTTCTTGGGTCTAGCTGGCTATTATCGACGCTTCGTGCAGGAATTCTTAAAGATAGCATCACCCTTGACGCAATTAACTCAGAAGAACACACCCTTTGAATGGACTGACAAACAGAAGCGTTGCTTTCAAGAATTAAAAAGTCGACTTGTGCCAGCCCCTATACTAGCTAGTGCTCCCTACAGGAGCAGATGGGTTAGTAATTTATAGTGATGCCTCATACAATGGTTTGGGTTGCGTTCTCATGCAAAACGGAAAAGTCATTGCTTATACATCGTGATAATTAAAGACTCATGAAAGAAACTATCCGACTCATGATTTGGAATTGGCTACGATAATCTTTGCCCTCAAAATCTGGCGTCATTATCTCTACGGTGCAACTTGCAAGATTTACATTGATCACAAGAGTCTTAAATATCTGTTTACACAAAAGGAATTGAATATGAGGGAACGACGGTGGCTAGAATTTATGAAAGACTATGATCTAGAGATCCATCACCATCCAGGAAAAGTTAACGTAGTGGCAGACGCACTAAGCCGAAAGACGACCAGAGGTTTGGCATGTACTCTCATTTCCCGCAAGAACAATGGACTACTCGCCAACATAACTGTAGAACCTGCATTAATTGAAGAAATTAAAGCGTGCCAATGGGAAGATAAACTTTTGAAGAAAAAGTACGAGGAACAAAATAATACGCCTGATCCTGATTTCACTATAAGCAATGGGATACTGAAATTTCAGAATCGAATTTGCATATCCAACATCCCAGAACTCAAGAAGAAGATATTGGTGGAAACTCATAACTCGAGATTTGCAGTCCACCCTGGCAACACAAAGATGTACCATAAACTAAAAGAACACTACTGGTGGACAGGAATGAAAAGAGACATAGCAAGCCATGTCTCCAAATGTCTGCATTGTCAGCGTGTTGAAGTAGAATATCAGAGACTTGCAGGACTGCTGCAACCACTCCCTATCCCTAAATGGAAATGGGAGCACATTACTATGGACTTCGTGGTCGGGCTACCATAGTCATTTTCGAATAATGATGCAATATGGGTTATAGTAGACCGACTGACGAAGATGGCGCATTTTCTACCAATCAAAATCATATACTCCCTTAATAACTTTGCCACTTTATACATCAAGGAAATTATTCGTTTACATGGTATCCCAGTTTCGATCGTGTATGACCGAGACCCCTGCTTTGTGTCTCACTTTTGTTACAAATTGCAAGAAGTTTTGGGAACTACACTGAAATTTAGCACTGCTTATCACCAACAAACGGATGGGCAATCCGAAAGAACGATCCAGACATTGGAAGACATGTTACGGGTATGCGTGTTGGACCTCAAAGGTAACTGGGATGAGCACCTACCTTTAGTGGAATTAGCCTATAACAACAGTTATCAGGCAAGCATTGAAATAGGGCCCTACGAAGCTCTGTATGGAAGGAGATGTCGATCACCTCTATATTGGACGAAAGTCGGGGACAGGAAATTATTAGGCCCCGAGATTGTGCAAGTCATAAGTGAGAAAATCTAACTCATCCAACAACGAATTCGCACTGCTCAGAGCTGCCAGAAAAGTTATGCAGATACACGGAGAAGGGACTTGGAATTTCAAGTAGGGGATCATGTGTTCCTCAAGATCTCACCAACAAAAGGAGTTATCCAATTTAGAAAGCGAGGAAAGCTATACCCACGTTACATCGGGCCATTCGAGATACTGGAAAGGATTAGTCCTGTAGCCTATCGCCTTGCACTACCACTTGAACTATCCAATGTCCACAATGTGTTTCACGTTTCAATGCTTCGGCGGTACCTTCGAGATCCAGAACACGTTGTTGATTACGAGGATTTGGAAGTTCAGGGGGATCTCTCTTATGAAGAGCAACCAGTGCAGATTCTCGATCGTCATGATCAAGTTCTTCGAAACAAGACCATACCGTTGGTAAAAGTCTTATGGTGGAATCATCGTATCGAAGAAGCTACGTGGGAAACGGAAAGTCAAATGCGAACCAAATACCCACACCTCTTCGAAAATTAAGGTACGTAAAGGTTGGGGACAAACTTCTATCTAGGAGGAGAGAAATGTGACACCCTAAATATTTAATTAATACCGTAACCAACCACGATTATTAATAAAAATAATAATAATCTATAATAGTAAATTAAAATAATTAATTTTGTGATGGTGTGCTACAAAGTATAATTTAATTTATTCATTGGAGTCAATGTAAAATTAAAGCAAAATAATAATAATATATATATATAAAGAATCAATTTGCCTTTATCTAACGTATGATGTAGGAGATTTTCTGGAGATTAGCACATCAAACATTAATTAGAGGAGATTTGGCAATTGTCTTGGACATATAGAATTAAGCCACCTGTGCCACCTAAACAAATAGGAGAGGTGAGTCATCAACATGGGGTCATCATAATGGGATGAATCAGCACCAAACAACGTGTATATAAGGAAGGAAGGGGGCTGTGAAATAGTAAGAGATCAAACGGAGAGAGAGAGAGAGAGAGAGAGAAGCAAGGCCATACAGCAAAAATAGAAGGGAAGTAGTAAGACTCAATATTAAGGCGAGTTATATTATACTTTGAGGCACCATAATATATTTTATGTATATTTTGACTTACCATAATTTATTTTATACAAGTTATATTTTATGAGTTATATTAATACAAGTTACTTTTTATAAATTATATTAATATTTCAGTTACGTGGATTAATTTCTGAATTCTATTTGTTAAAATGAAACCCATGGATATGTTGGTTTAAACTTTAAAGAATATTTGACAATGTCCTTATAAACAATTATGTTTTTAAATACCACCACGGGAGTCCCATGCTTTTGGGGACTTAAATAACCATTGGCCTCTGTTTGGCCACTTTGTGGTCCTCTGTTTGTCATGGATCCATTGATCTCTGTTTTGACTGTCACATCTGTGACCTCTGTTCTATTCTGTTCTGTACCGTGGTTGTGGTTATTTATTTATATAATTTCTATATTTTCGTTTCTGCCACTTAAATGATTTATTCACCAAATTGAGTTATGTAAATACTTTGGCCTAACTAACTATCCATGGTTATTTTGTATTCCCTATACTCTTGGCATAATATTTCTCACTTTGCTGTGTGCTTATAGCTGTTACCCTTTCAGGTGACGAGATGTAGGGGAAACCCATAACCTCACGTAATGGAATCCGCACGAGGATTGATGTTGAACCACTATTTTGCCTTTCTTTTCTTTTCTTTTTTTATATTTTTTGCTCCCTTTTGTTTCTACTTAGGGCCTATCACTGAATAATAAAATAATAAAAGCCCTCTAGATGTATTTTCTCTTATTAAAATAGTAAAATGGAGTAATTTTCTGTTTAATTATTTTTATTTCTGCTTACGCAGTTTAATTTACTACGAATAGAATAAGTTAGTAAGTTGCGATTCCAACCCTAAGCCCCTGGGGTTAGGTCATGACAAGGTTGCAGTACTCGACGAGACGAGCACAATGGTGAAAACCATGTCCAAAATGGAGATCGGAACAAGCCGCACGCACCACCTGACGCTATTCTCACGCGCTGCGTGTGCTTCTAGAGGAAGAAGACGCGTGATCTCATGCGCAAGCATGCGCCACACGCGCGCACAGCAGACGATCTAATGTCATCCGATGACGTCATTTCAGCCGCTAACCGAGCTGAGTCGCTGCATTGACCGAGCCGAGCCGTCCAAGCCGTTGACTGGAGCCGCTGACCAAGCCGAGCCGTTGACGCCACGCTGATGTCAGCTAATCCGGAGGAATTATCCGGTGCTTCTTAGCTGTACCAGATTCTGTCGATCTGAACCGTTTAACTTGTTTTGGCTTGATCTAAGCCATTTGATGTCCGATTTGGGTGATCCAATAGTACTTTCCAACTATTTGGAATATTCCGGACACATCTGTATGATCAGATTTTGAAAATCAAATTTCAAAAATTTACAGTTTCTATTTTGGCAATTCAAAGTGCTTTTCTGGCTAATTTGACCAGTCCAGACTCAACAACGAAGCCTGATTTTCAGATAGAGATCATTTTCTGTAGAGATAAGTGTTAATAGAAGAATCAATGTCGACTTTAGGATCCATGATAAAGTTGACTGCTTCCAACTATACAATCTGGAAGCCTAGAATGGAAGATGTCTTGTACTGCAGAGATTTGTTTGACCCCATTGAGCTTTATGGAGTTAAACCAACAACAAAAAACGACGAAGACTGTAAGCGAAATGATTGAAAAACCGTTGGCTAGATCAAACAATGGATCAATCACAGTGTCTTCCACCATGTCGCCCACGAAACTGATGTCTATGCTCTCTGGACGAAGTTAGAAGGCATGTACCGGACGAAGACTGCTTGGAACAAAGCCCTCCTAATGAGAAAACTTGTGAATTTGAAGCTGAAAGGCGGTATCTCTGTTGCTGAACACACCATTGAGTTTTAAAATCTGGTGAACCAACTGGCAACTGTCAAAATGGATTTAGATAATAAAATGCAGGCCCTTTTGCTGGTTAGTTCTTTGCCAGATAGTTAGGAGACGTTGGTGGTGTCCCTCAGTAACTCTACACCTGAAAGAAGACTGACTATGAACATTGTCACTGATGCTTTATTTAGTGAAGAGGCAAAAAAGAAAGACATGGGTGGAGATCAGTCCCATGCCCTCGTCACAGAAAACAGAGGCAAAAGCAAAGGTAGGAGAAGAAGCAAAAGTAGAGGACTCAGCAGAGGAAGATCTCAAGACAGAGGGAAATCTAGAAAATGTACGAGTCGACCGAGGTTCAAGTGTTACCATTGTGGCTAGGAGGGTCACATAAAAAAATATTGCTATGTCTTGAAAGGAGAACAAAAACAAGGCAATAGACAACCAAAAACTGAAGATGGGAACATTGCAGTTACTATCTCAGAGGATATTGCATTATTCTTTGTTGAAGAAGAAGATTGCCTCCATATGTCAAACAACGACATCGAGTGGGTGGTAGATACAGCAGCTTCCTACCACGCTACATCTTGAAAGGAGTTTTCAGTACGTACCAAGCTGGAGATTTTGGTACAGTGAAGATAAGTAAGTCCAATTTTTTGAAGATTGTCGGAATCGGTGTTGTTCGCATCCAAACCAAAGTTGGGTGCACGATGGTATTGAAATATGTCAGGCATGTTCCCGATTTACGCCTGAATCTTATCTCAGGAATAACCTTAGATCAACAAGGCTATGAGAACTACTTCGGCAAAGGCATATGGAAGTTGAAAAAGGGATCTCTCGTGGTAGCCAGAGGATAGGCAATTGGCACACTGTATAAGACTCATATGGAGGTGAATTCAGATAGCCTCAACACAGCAGAAGATGAGGCGTCACCAAATTTGTAGCACAAAAAGCTGGGTCACATGAGTGAAAAAGGGTTGTAGATTCTGGCAAAGAAGTCTTTTATTCCCTTTGCCAAAGATGCAAAATTGAATCCTTGTGACAATTGCTTATTTGGGAAGCATCATAGAGTTGCTTTCCACTCATCATCCAGAAGACAATCAGAGTTGTTGAGCAGAGTATACTCCGATGTATGCAGTCCCATAGAAGTGGAATCTTTGGGTGACAGAAAATACTTCCTGACATTTATTGATGACGCATCACGAAAAGTATGGGTTTATGTCTTAAAGACCAAAGCTGAGGTATTCCAGCATTTTCAGACATTCCATGCTATGGTGGAAAGGGAGACCGGAAAGAAACTGAAGTGTCTCCGAACAAACAATGGAAGAGAGTACACGTCAAAAGAGTTTGAAGCCTACTATGCTACTCGCGGCATCCGGCATGAGAAGACTATTCCTGGAACCCCACAACACAATGGTGTAGCCAAAAGAATAAACCGGACCATTGTGGAGAAGGCCAGATGTATGCTCAAAATGGCAAAACTGCTAAAGCCATTTTGAGGAGAAGCTATTCGTGTTTCCTGCTATCTGATTAACAGATCACCATCCGTTCCACTAAATTTTCAGATTCCAGAAGAAGTATGGTCTGGAAGGGAGATCTCTTACTCTCACTTGAGAGTGTTTAGGTGCAAAGCATTTGCACATGTAGCCTAAACCGTCATCCAAATACCCTACTTCTGAGTATATTTTACTTACTGATGAAGGGGAGCCAGAAAGTTTCCAAGAAGCTCAAAATCATAAGGAGAAGATTAGCTGGCAACAAGCTATGCAAGAAAAGATGCAGTCCTTGAAGAAAAACCAGACTTATGATTTGGTGAAACTTCCCTAGGGTCGAAAAGCACTGAAGAACAAGTGGGTGTTCAAGTTGAAGAAAGATGTCAGTGAGAAGCTAGTCAAGTATAAGGCCTGATTGGTTGTCAAAGGTTTTGGGTAAAAGAAAGGTATTGATTTTGATGAAATCTTCTCACCAGTTGTGAAAATGACATCCATTCGAGTAGTTTTGGGACTAGCGGCTAGTTTGAATTTGGAACTTGAACATATGGATGTGAAGATGACATTTCTCTATGGTGATCTGAAAGAAGAAATTTACATGGAGCAGCCAGAAGGTTTTGAAATCAAAGGGAAAGAAAACTTAGTCTGCAGATTAAAGAAGAGTCTCTACGGCTTCAAACAAGCGCCGAGATAATGGTACAAAAAGTTTGACTCATTCATAGTAGGTTATGAATACAAGAGAACTGCTACAAACCAGTGTGTTTATGTCAGGAAATTTCCCGGTGAAAACTTCATTATACTTCTGCTCTATGTTGATGACATGCTGATCATTGGACAGGATGCCACAACAATCAGATCATTGAAGAAGGAGTTATCACAGTCCTTTGACACGAAGGACCTAGGCCCTGCACAGTAAATTTTAGGCATGAAAATTGTGCGTGACAAGAAAGCCAAGAAGTTGTGGCTATCACAGGAGAAGTACGTTGAACAGGTGATTGATAAATTCAACATGAAAGATGCCAAGCCAGTCAGTACTCCACTGGCTAATCATTTCAAGCTGAGCTAGAGTTCTTGTTCCTCCTCTACAAAATAAAGAGAAGAGATGGAAGCTATTCCCTACTCATCTGCCGTAGGGAGTTTAATGTATGCAATGGTGTCTACCCAACCAAATATTGCTCTTACTATTGGAGTAGTAAGCAGATTCCTTTCCAATCCAAGGAAAGAGCATTGGGAAGCAGTCAAGTAGATTCTGAGGTACCTCAAGGGTACGACAAAAATGTGTTTGTGCTTTAGAGATGCTAAACCAATCTTGGAAGGCTATACTGATTTAGATATGGTAGGCAATCTTGATGGTAAGAAATCTACATCAGGATTTATGTTCACTTTCACAGGGGGAGCTGTGTCTTGGCAATCCAAGCTGCCGAAGTGTGTTGCTTTATCCACAACTGAGGTAGAATATATTGCCGCAGCAGAAGCTGGGAAAGAGATGTTATGGTTGAAGCTGTTTCTCTAAGAGTTGGGACTAAAACAAGAAAAGTTCATGGTACATTGTGATAGTCAGAGTGCCATAGACCTTAGCAAGAATTCAATGTACCATTCTTGCACGAAGCACATTGATGTTCGATATCATTGGATACGCGAAGTGATGGACAAGCAGTTATTAGGACTGATCAAGATCCACACAAATAAGAATCCAGCTGACATGTTTACAAAGGTAGTCTCGAGAAACAAACTCGAAATTTGCAGAGATATTGCCGAGATGGACTTCAAGTGAGAAGTCAGTCATGCATGTGGGTATGGAGGAGGAGAATTGTTAGTCTCAAGTTCCAATTCACATGCATGCAGAATCAAGGAGGATGTCGTATGAGGACCTCTACCGGAAGTGAAAGTCTGAGCTGGCATCTGCAAGACTCTCTCTTCACTTCCCATTATAGCCATTGTTGACACTTACCATTAACCATTAAAGAAGGTAGAAATTTTGGGTGTCCCTCTCTCCTATCTTTGTGTATAAATAGAGGCAGGAGGGAGAGGATGTATGGTATCAAAAAAAGAGAGAGTTATGAGAAGTGTATAAGAGCTCTGAGTTGAATAGAGAGAGTGAGGTACTCCTCATCCTCTATTTTGTATTTTTTGCTCTATCTTAGTGAGAATTCTCATTTTTGCTCCGTAGACGTAGGCATTGAGCCAAACCACGTAAATATTGTATTCTTTGTGTGCGTGAGATCATTTTCTGGATGTGTTTGATCCTAACATTTTGTCAATATATTCACACATCATCAATTGATGATGTTTTAATTGTATCAATTTAATTTCAAATTTATTCAGTGTCATTTGTGCAAAATGAGAAGAAAAAAAAAAGTTTTTATTTTATTTTTATAAAAATAACGTTAATATGTTAATATAATTAGTATTTTTTTTTAAAATAGCCTTGAAGTGTGTAATTTATTTCTTTTTTATTTCCGTTGTTTCAATTGTGTAAATTTAGTTCTCATTTTATCCATATTTACAGTTTTTTTTTTTCATTTACCTGACTAATAAATTATTGATAAAAAATAGATTAAATGTTACTACATACTTTAAAATTTTAAGAGAATCCAATATAATTATGTCAAATAAATGAAATTCACTTTGTTTTTTCCAAACTTTATGAAGGTCAATGTAATTTACTTAAAATTATTTAAGAGTAATTTACTTAAAAATTAGAGTAAATTATAAACACACCCCTTGAAATTTAATTAAAATACAAATTACCTTTGTGATTTGAAAAATTATAAATACCCATTATCAAAAAAAATTAATTGAAAAAAAATGAAATTTATAACTTTCATCTTACACAATAATAAAATTATGTGAATTATTAATTGAAATATATTTTTGATATCATTAAAAACAGTTAATTGAGTTGATGATTTATTAATAAAATGGGTCATATTAAAAAATTTAAGAATAAAATATATTTTTCAAAATCACATAGGGTGTTTTGTATTTAAAAAAAAAAAAATCAGGAAAGTGTATTTATCATTTATTCAAAAAATTTTAAAAAAAAAATATGAGAGAGGGGGGGGGGGGTGGTGTTACATGGGCCGGAAAATTTGGGCCCAGAGAGCCACTGGGCTGGGCCAATGGTCGTGAAGATATTAATATGAAAGGGTTGACGTGGTGAGCTCTTAGTGGGTGTTTCCGAACCAAACCGTGGTAGCTCGCGCACCGAACTCCGAACCTGATCTTCTCAAATCAGCCCTAGCTCCGGCGAACCCTAACCTCTGAAGCTCTCTTTCATCATACATAATGCCCCGGTATGTATATTTGTATATATATACATATATAGGCCGCGATTTGTGTTTTCAGATACTGATCAATTGCTTGTTCTTTGTTGTTGTGTTGCGTTTTGTGCCATTACAGGTATTATTGTGACTACTGCGACACTTACCTGACTCATGATTCTGTGAGTTTATTTCAATTTTTTTTTTTTTTTTTGGGTGTATGAGATGAGATTTTCACTTTTAATCGTCTTTAACCTAGGAGCTTGTGATATGTACATGTTGAAAGCTATCCAAAAATTGGGTCGTGTTTTTTGGGCATTTTTTTTTTTTTGGTTGTTGGCAAACACGCATCTTTTCAAGACAAAATTTTAAAATCCAAGCACTTGTGAACTTATTTGCCAAAGTTACGATCTTTTGATGGGTATTCAATCAATTTATTTTACAACTTTTTTAAAGCCTTACTTTGATAATTCGATTTCAATTAAACGACTTGTGTTTGAGAGATAAGTGCATTTCGGAAATCAGTTTTGCCTATAGAAGTATACAGTGGTGCAGGATACTGATTCAATCCTGCACGAATTGGCTGTTCGAAAATTCTCGTCTAATTGGCTTGGCTTGTGTCCTCGGACATTGGTTTCTCTCGGCTTCGTTCAGCCAATTGACTCGATTCCTTTTAATTTAGTGGTGCCAAAATTTCTCTTCACTAGTAGGCTCTTGTTCTGTTGATTGTTGTACCTTTGCAATTACTTGTCTGCCTATATTTTCATAAGGCTGTCAGCATTCTCTCTTTTGACATAATTAGAGTTTTCACATGCAATGAAATAGAGAGGAAGAAGAGTCTGTGTGAAGCGTGAACTTGGGGAATTTGTGGGGAGTGCGACAGAGGCATAATTTGAATCATTTAAATTTTCTTTTTAACCCTTACTATCCTTTTTGTTTAGGGAAAAAAAATCAAGGATAGTAATGCTTGTTTGGTTGGAGAATTTGGGAAAGGATTTAGAAAGGGAAAGAGAAAAGGTAGGTAAAATATGAATAAAATATACCTACATTTCACCTAGTTTCACACACATTCTCTTGCATTGTTCAAATTCCATCCCAAATCCCTCAACCAAACACAACGTAAATTAAATATCAAAATATTTGTCTGATGACAGTTCTAAATAAATAGGAACCCCATTTTATTTTCCGGTGACTCTAATATTCAAACACTGTATTTTATGTGACTATGGTAATACTTATATTGTTTATCTTGTGTTCCTATATGCACATGAAGCATTCAGTATCTTCACTTAAAGACATTTTAATTCTTAACCATTTTATGATTCTTTGACACTAAGAATTATCTTATGTTACTTTCTCAGCCCTCTGTTAGAAAGCAACACAATTCCGGTTACAAACACAAGGTACCTATCTAAAAATATTATAGAGAGGATTTTTTTTTTATCATAAATCACATAATGTTGTCAATGATTGTGATGCGTATTTTGTTTGCCATTCAGGCAAATATACGGGCCTATTATCAACAATTTGAGCAACAACAGACACAAAGTTTGATTGATCAAAAGATCAAGGAGCATTTAGGGCAGAGCACAGTGTACCAGCAAGTAGGTGCAGTTTACAATCAACATCTTGCTTCTTTTCCAGGAAGTCCTCAACGTCCCCGTCTACCTATTTTACCACCACCAATGGTACAAATTCCAGGAGCTGGGCCCTCACCAATGTTTCCAGGAATCAGGCCTCCTGTGTTGCCAAGACCTGGCACTCCAGGTAATTAAACATTTTAAATGTTATATTGATTCTGCTGATGCTGAGTCAGATAGATTCTCCGCAAAGTTTATGGTGCAATTACAAGGGTTTCTTGTGGACAATGTCATGTTTGCTCTTTCTTATTTTCTGCTATCCTTTTTTGCTGCGGTTCACAGTTTATGTTAAAGTTGTTATTTCACTGCAGTATGTTATGGGGATTATGGTGAAACTGAGCTGACATTTCCTCCCCCCCCCCCCCCCCCCCTCTTTTAATGCTGGTCTGTAAAATGTAAAATTATTATTCTTATCAACTTTGCGGGCATGGACTGCCCATTGAAGGTAAAAGGCTTTTAGTTGTTTACATTGTTTAACCGGTATTTCTTTATTTGGCACGTGCATATTGATTTAGTGTATTATGCCCTGGATGTCACATTGTTGGAGAACTTCGGCCTTCTTCATTAAATCCCGCATTTCCAAGAAGACTGAATGAATAAACTCTTGCTGTCTGGTAGTAGTAAATGGACAAGATTTCCGATAGCTAGATTTATTTGCCACAGTGCCGCCAATGAAATGGCATTTTGATATGGCAAAAATGGTCTCATCCCTACCTTTTCACTGAGTCTAATAATGTTGTAGTATCTATATGTATATTTAAGATAGAAGAGAAAGAGAGAAACTTGAGGCTGTAATTAATTATTTTGATATTTTCGAGTCTTTTTTTATTTTCAGCCACCCTTACCGAGCTATTGCATTTCAGCTGTTCTGTGTGTGTCTGCATATTGTTCTTTCACATTTTGTGGAATGCAATAGACCCCAGCAATTTTTGAGTTCTTTTCATTTATGTTTTGAACTTGAATTTTAGTTGTTTACTATCTTTTCAATTTTGAAATATTCATTCTATTGTTAGGTAGTACTGCATCTAGCTGATTTCATGAGGTTTTATTATTCTCTTTCAGGAAATACAATAAACTGTATAATTTCTCGTTTACTGCTATTGACTTATATTTGTCCACGACTGCTCACTCTTTCTGCTTTGAAATTTTGCAACGTTTATTTCATTGTTTCTTTTACTTGTTTGATTTTATAAGATTTCATGTATTTATGGATTGATTTCTTGATTGGTGGATTAGAGTATTTTATAGTCTTAGCATTTAATTTTTAACATTATCTGGAATCTTTGTACATATAATTACCATTGGCATCCTAGATCCTTGGCCCAGCTCGGTTATTTATCACTAAACACATCTTCTCTCTCCTTTATTTGTATTTACGTGTACTCTCACACAAAATTTTGACCCATCCATGTAGTATGTCCCTGCAGTAATGGTTATTTTTTATATTTTAGAAACAAAAAACTGCATCAAATCAATTTTGCTTTTATTTTTTTAAATTTTTGTGGCTTTGGCAGGTTATGGGGTCGCTCCAATGATGGCACCAGGTATGGGGCAGGCACCGGGAATGGGGCAGCCGCCGGGTATGGGGCAGCCACCGGCTGCTTCCTCCTTGCCCATGCAATTAAATAGTCTGCCGAGGCCTCCAACAATGAATGCCCCAACAACAGTTCCCGGGGGATTACCAGCCCCAGGATCAAATGGTGCCCCCTCTGCGGTCACCCAAACTGTGTACCAGGCCAATCCCACTACTGGAAGTACTGCTTCATCAACTTCTACTGCTGCAGATAACTATGCCTATGCACAAGCTTCTGAAGCCGGTCGTTGATCTTTCCAAATTGGTATGTTTTACAATTATGTCATTACATATGTTCTAAAAGACTAATACATAAAACTGCATAATTTGGGTTGTGTTGTTTGTGTTGAATAAAACAAATAAATAATTAGTTCTCTCTGTCAAAAAAATGAAGGAAAGAAAGCAGAGCAGAAATTCATCTAGAAATTTTTCAAACTCTGTGAATATTGTTTTTAGAATTTAACAGTTTTCAATGAACATTAGGGGTGTGCATGGGTTGGTTCGGGTATGCCACTGGCCTGTCATCCAAACCGACCCCATCGGTTTAGAGAAGTGGTCAACTGTTATCGACCGAACAGCTGTTCGAAATCGACCGAATGAAAAGATTCAGATTGGCGGTTGGTAGTCAATTTCAAACATCTGACGGAGAAAAAAAATATAAAAAATTAAAATCAAATTTCAGAGTAAGAAATTTCTTTCCAAATTGAAGAAAAATAACTTAAATCACATATTTATATAAACACACACATACATATATACATATATACAGATCTCTGAGATAACAAAATGATGGAGAGACAGCCAAAAAAAAAAAAGATGAAGAAAAAAGGAGAGAAACTGGGAAAAAAGTATGAAGAGGGGGCTTCCCACTGTCGCTCATCAATGCCGCCACCATCGATCACTGCAGCCACAGTCGCGATCACCACTATCAATCATCCTCGCCACTGGCACATCAAAAAAGGGGAAGGGAAGAGGAAGAAACAAATATAAGGAAGAAAGTATTTGTATCTCAATGGGAGAGAAGAAAATGAGATAAAAGAATAGAATAGATTCAGATTGAAGATAGAGAGAGTGGGTCTCTTTAATTTACTGGACTTCTTAGGGTTTATGGTTTCAAAAATGCTTGGTAGCCCGAAAAGGAGGGGTTTGAATGGCCCGAATGGGTGTTGGCTGAACGTCCGCTCGGACGACTGGATGAAAACTTGTCTACTGCGGTTGTCACCTTTGTCGACCGCGACTGTTAGCTTTTTTGTTGGATGTCCGTCTGAATGACTAGCAAGATAAATTTCGAGCCATTCGAGTCAACGTCCTTTTAGGCTACCAAGCATTGCTTTCATGCTTTATGTGTGTGTGTGTGAGAGAGAGGGGAACTGACTGAATGTTTACATGGGGACCTGGGAAGTGGAAAGGTGTAAGATAAAGAGATGTTTGAAAGAGTAAAAGTTCTTTATGAATTGATAAGACCAAGAAAAGATAAAAATAACAAAATGATACATTTCTTTAATTTGGGAGCTGCACTAATGATGTGAAAAATAAATAATAAAAAAAGAAAATAAAAATCAAAGTCAAAATATTACATCACATGGAATACACATATTAATTAGAGCTATTAGAACTCTTAATTTAAAGCTCTGGAATCTTTTTTTTAAAAATAAATCATATTGGATAGAAAGAAAACGTGACTGATGAGTTGTTTAAGGGAATACAGTTGTCATGTAAAAAATCTTTATTGTATCTTTATGAGATACAACTATGATGTATAGACACAGCTTTAATTAGTTGCCAAAAAAAAAAAAAAAGACACAGCTTTAATTGATAGGCACCACTTAAATAAATAGATACAAAAAGTGAATCGGGTCAGTCGGGCGGGCAGTTTGAATGGGTTGGTCGGATCTGTGCACACCCTAATGAACATGAAAGGCAGAGAACAGCAGACGTTTAGAAGTAGAAACTAGTTTGCGGAACACATCTGAAGAATTGCTACTGAAAGCATGTTTGAGCTTTTTGGGTTTCTAAAGTAATGGTAAATGTTACGAATCATATTCGGAAATTGGAACCCCAAAAGAAAAGAAAGAACAAGTACTGAAAAGTGAATCAAATTAAACCCTTGCTAAAAGGAATCAAATTAAACACTTGCTGCAAGTAAAAAACACTGTATAATGTCCTCTACTTGATGTAAGTAAGACAACTACATTTTGAAAGTCAATGGAAACCATTTAGCTCATTTCTTTTTTTTCACGGAAGCATGGCTATCTTTGTTGCTTGACGTCTCTTGGAAAATATCTTGTTTTAATATGAGAAGATTTTAATGAAGAAACCTGAGAATACTCATTGCCCCTCTATTATCGATATTGTCAATGTCCTTGTCGTTATGTTCTCATTTTTTGGTGAATTCATTTGTCCCATTCATTAAAATATCTTCTTATGCCTTCTCTTCAACAGATCCGAACCTTCCTTCTCAGTGGACTAGTCGTGCAGTGTTTGGGAAAGGTGTCATTGCTGGGTTTGATCCAAAGAAGAGTGGACATGAATTATTCAATGAAAAACAAATTCTATTGTGGGATTCTGTAATTGTAATGTAGGCTCCAGTGTGCCTAGATATTTGACAGTTTTTCAAGCCATCTAAGACAGTGCTGACCTCAATGATATGGTTTGTATTTTGTCGCCAGGAATCAGAAATTTTGCCTAAACATTTTCAGTCACCATGTAATATGATTTCTATATTGAGACTCAAATCACATTACTAGTTTGGTTGTTTTTATACAGAAAATTATGTTTAAGAAGTTTTTCCTTCTTGCTTTGCTGATTGCTTAGGTGGTAGCATCTCCAACTGCTATTACTCACAGTGCTCAATTAGTCGCTAATTGTGATCTCAACCCAAGTGGTGACGAAAAGAAGATGACTTTTCGGAAGAAAATATCTAGTGGGTCTGGTTTATGATTATTTTGTTTCAATTTTTTAGACAAAATGGTCTAATGTAAGTACACACAAAACTACATGGTATGTCCAACCTTCTACCATATAACTTCTCGAGTTTGGGGTCAAACTTGACCAAGGATTGTCCATTCCAAAAGTAAGGTCTCCATATTCACAACACAACCAATCAAAATACAAAAAAGTTGGACATGATCATACGACTGCATATTAGGACAGAGGAATAGGGATTTTAATGATCAATTATTATTAATGACTATAGTAATTCAATGAAACCAAGGGCTCCATAAAACATACACCATCCGTATTGTTCAATAATAAGCTAACAACATGATTAAATCAGACATGTTGTCCATCTTCTACAACATTTAAAGGTTTCAGAACTCAAGCCTTGTTTTTGTGCCCTGTTGTGTAAAAAATCCAACATCCTCACAGACCATATAGGCCCTTTTCAAGAAAGAAAGAAGAAGAAAAAAAAAGTTTAATAAAGCAACCACCAAAATCTGGAAAAACTAGGTGTCTTTCGTTGTTTCTGTGTCGCGATTTCTCCATGGATTGAGAGCTTCTCTGATAGCTTGAGCTTCAGGGGAACTTTCCCAAGCTCTCTTTTCTGACTCCAAAACAGTTACTTTATCATCTGCCAACATGCCAAATGTAAGCGCTACTAAAACTTAAATTGAAAGGCAAACTCATTCACACACAGAATAATATGAATGAATTCTAACAGGGTACACTTGTTAATGTGACTAGACCTAATCTCCGTCATGATGGCCGGAAGATGATGGCATAGACAGCTGAATTGCGAAAAACAGTACATGAAACCAACAAGTAAATAGAATAAAAAGCCTTAATGAGTTGAGTACGCATTTAACAGGTTCGGCTTTATCATGTGTTGCCAAGACTAGCATATTACAAGCTCGGAAGACGTCGTTTTAATTTCACCTCAACGCTATATTAATGCCGTGAATCATGATGAAATCAGTCCTAATCCAAAATCCAAAACCAATAAATTGTTTTTCACTCCTATGCATGTCTACAAAACTACTAAAAGCAAAACCTAACCATAATAATTTGTCCAAAACTTTATCATATGAGATGCACTTGAGTAAGATTCTTTGGCCTACATTGCTTTCTACAAGTTTTCTCCCTTATTTTCCTTCTAATTTCTTTTGTTTGTATATAATAGAATTTGAAATTTTCATGACGAATACATACATTTGCCCAACCAATAGAATTCCCAATAAAACTTTGTCTAAACGCTAGAGTTGAACTACACGAAACTAATGTTTTTAAAACATTTAAACTTTTTTAAAAGTAACTCATATTAGATCAAGGTTCTGATCATTGGGCAAACCAAAATTCAGAGTACATAATTTTAAATCAATTGCATTTCCATATAGCATTGACTGAAGGCAAGAATTGAATAAGCCATTTCTTTTTTAAACCATTGAGATAGTTCAACTCTTGCAATTAATAGTACTAAATTTAACACTTCCAAGTTCCAACCGCTCAGATAAAGGCTAAAAGCAGCAGTACCAACCGAAAACCTATTTTAGAATTAACTACAGTGAAAATTATGCTTATCGATACAAACTCTAATGCTCTATTTTGTTAATTGGAATGAGAGGGAATAGAATGGTGATTCTATAGGCTTTCCTATAGAATGACAATTCCTTAAAATTAGTAAACGATGATTCCATTTGTAATGCATTTGTCATTATTTTTTTAAGTCTAACCAAACATGAGAATGAATATTTTGATGGAATAATCATTTCATTCCAATGAACCAAACACTATCTAAGTCTCTAATAGATTATCTGCAAATTATGAATTACATTCACATAATCCATTGATTTTGCAATTTGTTTACAACCCAATCTCCTCATCAACACATTGAATAAATTTGATAAATTCAATCCATAACCCACAGTGAGCCATTCATTTTAGCTGGGAAAATTCATAAGGAATGAGTGCATTGAATCCAAAAAATCAAAATTTCATATATCAGAACATTAATAGAAAACACAAACAGATAAAAATGAAGCAAAATGGAAAAGAGTGAGGGCTAAAGGAGTGTTCTCACACAGAAGCCGGTTTTGACCATGAAAAACTCCATTGAACCTCCAATCAGCGCCGACACGACTGAAATCTTCAGGTACCAATCCCAAAACTTCATTTCTCTATTTCACTTCTTTTTCCACTGAAAATTTGTACAAAAATGAGCAATTAAGGCGAGTTCCTTTCAGCAATTAACAATCTAATAGCCATACTCAAACGCATACACAGAGATGATCAGAGAAAGAACCGAAGAAGATGTGAAGAAGACGAAAAACACAAACCTGAGAAGAGAGAACGAAGAGAGAGAGAGAGAGAGAGATTTGGGAAGTAAACCCCAAAACTACGGGTGTAAAATCGACCCACCCGCCTGACGTCCACCCATGACTCTGGGCCTGGAGCATGTGTTCTGGTGCTGGATCCAATCCAAGGCCCGTCCCGAAATCTAAAGTCGTTTTTAAGTTATTTTAATGGAAAAAAAAAAAATTTAATAAAATTTTTTTTATAAAAAAAAGGATTTTGGGTGAAAAGTCCCTCCCATTGGGCCTATTTTGTGTGAAACCCACGGAATAAAACAATGAGCCCAAAAGCCCTTCAATTAAAAAAATATTATGAATTGACTGAAATGTCTTTCCATATAAGTGGGGAAATATGAAACAATCGCACCTTTTTTCTCCCCTCGCTCTGTTTCATCGTTTGACAACCCTCCTCTGAGTATCCTCATTCGAAAACCCTAGCCTCATTCGAAAACCCTAGTATCGATTGAAAACCCTTCTCTGAGTCTCATTACTCTCGCTCTCTAGAGACTTTGTCTTTCTACCCCTGGAACGTTACAGGTTCGTCGCTTGGGCTTGAATCGAACTCTGCATTACGCTTTACTCTCTTTCTTGGACACAGATTTTGCAGGTGATTTTTTCCCCTTTCTGCTAGTTTTTCGATGTTATGAAGTCTGTCTGGATAGTGGTGTATGAGATTACGTTTTCATTTTGCGAGCATTTTAAGGATTTTTTTTTCTCTTTTTTTTTCATTGTCGCATTAGGGTGAGTAGAGTTTGGGATTTTGGGTTACACTAAGGATCATCTGTTCTAAAATTTTTATCACTATCTTAAAATACTTTAAATTACTAAATCATGTGAGAATGTTAAGGTTTAAAAATTTTGAAAACTAATTTAGGTATTTCAGAATGGTGTATGCAGTTTTGCTTCAATAAAAGTTTACTGTTTCATTGAATGTGTAAATTTCAATAAAAATTTAGGTATTTCTGTAATCAGAGTAAAATTTTACTTTCAATAAAAGTAAAGTTTTACTGCCAAACAAAGTAAAACTTTACTGTCTCATTGAATGTGTTTTGGTCCTGCAATTTCAATGCTTTTAATTGCTTCATGAATTTTTCAGAGTAAAATTTTACTTCCAATCAGAGTAAAATTTTACTTAAACTCTAGCATTTGCTCATTACATAAATGTGCATATCAATTTGTATGTGTTTTGGTCCATATAAATATGCATATAAATGTGCATATCTATTTATGTATGTGAATGTGATTGTAGTTTCGTCATTTCTCTGATTTCTGTTTGAAGTAAAACTTTACTGTCTCATTGAATGTGTTTTGGTCCTGCAATTTCAATGCTTTCAATTGCTTCATGATTTTTTCAGAGTAAAATTTTACTTCCAACCAGAGCAAAATTTTACTTTAACTCTAGGCTTTGCTCATTACATAATTTTTTGTATGTGTTTTTGGTTTATTTCCTAGGGTATATTGTTCAGAGTAAAATTTTACTTCCAATCAGAGTAAAATTTTACTTTCAATAAAAGTAAAGTTTTACTGCTGAACAAAGTAAAACTTTACTGTCTCATTGAATATGTTTACTCTTGAACAGAGTAAACTTTTACTTACAATCAGAGTAAAATTTTACTTACTCTTGAACAGAGTAAAAGTTTACTTTAAGTCAGAGTAAAAGTTACTTACAATCAGAATAAAATTTTACTTACTCTTGAACAGAGTAAAAGTTTACTTAAAATTAGAGTAAAAGTTTACTTACAATCAGAGTAAACTTTTATTTTGAAACAGAGTAAAATTTTATTCTGGTGGTTAAAGTTTTCTTCATTGCTGACTTCTTTTCTTTTTCTATTTTTCAAATGCAGGTAAATCACGATGAACTGAAACCCATTTTCAGAAAAGAAATGGATCTCATTCGCAATGATGAGGAAGAAGATGCATTGGACATGGAGGAAAATTTGGAGACTAAAGAAGATGAAGATCATGTAGCTGAAGCTTTAGGAGATGATCAACCTTTGAAGGACTTCATTGATCTTGGGAAATTAGAACGAGTTCAAAAGGAAAACAAGAGGCTGAAAAGTGAGAATATGGCATTGATTGAAGAACTGAAGAAAATGAGGGAAACAATGCAAAAAATACAAGAGGATCAAGAGGCAAAAACAAAAGAAATGATGGAAAAGATGAGCAACACAGAGAAAGAAATGGAGAAACTGAGAAAGGAGTTTAAAGTACTCGAATCTGAAAATAAACAATTGGTTGAACAGATTGAAGAAAATGCAGTTCATGCGGCTACCCAAGGTTTTGCTTCTAAATAAATGCCACATGCTAAAGGAGTAGAACAAGAGCAAAATTTTGGGATTCAAACTACATTGAAAGAAATACTTATAGTCGTAGAGCCATTGCAAACATCCATGGTCAAGAAAATCAAAATCAAGGCGAGGAAGAAAAAAGAGATGTCTGATTTTGAATGTGAGCTAAGAGAGGTAAAGAAAAAAAAGACCACAAAAGAAGCAATTGAAGTGATATCAAAAGAAGTGATTTGTGTTGACAACTTGCCTCTAAGCCAACCAAAGCCAGTTAAAAGGGTTTTGTTTCCAGATAAGGCTGCAATATGCAATTTGCTTGATGAGAATGATAAGTGTCTACTGAACAAGATTTACAATTTAGAAACTACAGAGTAAGAGCATTTTAATTTTATCAAACAACAGATTTTTACTGTTATCAAACTGCAACGTGTTAATCAACATTTTTTTTACCTTATGACTAGTGCAATCATATGATCCGGCACAGGAAATGGAGTATATGTTACATTGCATGATGTGGATGCAATTCTGAGAGATGGTGATACTGCAAATAATGTAAGTGGCCATACAAGTTTCAATGACTAATGTTCACTTCAATAACTAAAAATAGTTCATTTTATTAACATATATTTAATTGATTTTTGTTTTTGTAGGTCATTGACAGCTTCGTAGAAATGCTTGCGATTGAGCAACAAGCAAAGAAGCCAGAAAATAATAAATCATTCTTTTTCTCAAGCCTTTGTTGGGAAAGCCATCAATTTGTATTTAGTTTGAATTAATAAATTTTTACTGTGGTTTAGTGTAACATTGTAATGTATTTTGGAGTTAATTTTTACTATTTGGTTTGCCAAAGATTGACAACTCATACAGTGTGTCACCAACACAACTTGAGACATGACACTCTTATATGATTAAATGCAATCTTTAGTGAAATGGGGTTATGGGGAGCTGAGAAATCATTTAATTGATAAAGTCCTTGAACAAGATTTGAGTGGATATAGATACCTTCATTTTTGCATAAATTCCAATGGGAACAAAAAGGAAGAAAAACCCTACCACTGGACACTTCTTGTATTTGACACTGAACTTGATGAGTGGAGACATTACAATTCTTTAAGGCCAAGAGACAACAGAGAAGATCCTTACCTTAAGGATGCAAAAAAGATTGTAAGTGCTTTGCATCATATTAACAGTAATTTTTTGCTGTGTTTTATTCTTGAATTTAATCGTGACCAAACAATTATGCAATGATGTTAGATAACATATGTGGATAGCAAGTTGGCCAACAAAACGAAGAGAGGTAGAAGAAAGTTTTCAAACTTGGTTTCGGTGAAAGATAGTCCACAACAACGCCCAACATCGTAAGTATTTCACGCTACTATTACATGCTTGAATTGGTAGTTTTCAAATTTGACTAAATCTAACAATCTATTGATTTTTATTAACAGTGTTGATTGTGGAATTATTGTATGTTATATCATGCGCCAAATCATAAGAGATGAGCCTATTGCAAATTCTATGGAAGATGATGAAATTAATAATTTCCGAGCGTCAATAGTGCATCAATTTTTGAAGGGCAAATTACATATACCTCCCTCGAGGTTTAGCTAAATTACAGATACCCCCCTGAGGTTTCAAAAATTACATCCCGCCCCCTGAGGTTTATATTTCATAACAAATTACCCCATAATTTGTTATGCAAATATAGTATTCATGAGGGAATTTGTAATTTCTCAAACCTCAGGGGGGTATCTGTAATTTAGCCAAACCTCGAGGGGGGTATATGTAATTTGCCCATTTTTGAATGATTATCCAAAAGCATGGACTGAGGAACACTTCAACCTCAAAAAAAAAATGGACAAGAGCTAAGACCTCAAGGATGACAATGTGGACAAGTTCTTGGGAACTACTGTGAATGATGTATGTAATTTCGGTTTTTGTAAATGAAAGAATGGTGAAAAAGTAATTGTAAGTGAAAGAATACTAAAAGAGTATTAGATAGTACATGCTATGTCTATTGTTCTAGTAAATTTTACTGTGGTTTGGTGATTAATACATTATTATAGAAGGATATTGTTTTGACTAGGAATGAACGTTGTTATGGATAGAACATAATGATACAGGTTATACTTGTGTATCTCTAATGATATATGTAGTTGTGTTGTTAGTTTTTTTTTTGCACAAAGATTGCATGATGATTATCAGGGGAGTTTTGTGTGTTGTGGTAAATTTTGATGTAGGTTAGAAATGTTTTTCTAAGGGGACTAACATATTTTTTGAAATAAAGTAAAATTTTCCTCTGAAATGAAGCAAAATTTTACTCTACATAAAAGTAAAATTTTACTTTATTCTGAAATATGAGTAAATTGTTGCACTCTGAATCTAAAAGTAAAATTTTACTCTGTATAAAAATAAAATTTTACTCTGAAATAAGAGTAAAATGTTACCAGAAGAATCTAAAAGTAAAATTTTACTCTGAAATAAGAATAAAATGTTACACTCTGAATCTAAGAGCAAAATGTTACAGCCTGAATAAGTAAAATTTTACTCTGTATAAAAGTAAAATTTTACTCTGAAAAACCAGTAAAATATTAGATTCTGTACAAAAGTAAAATTTTACACTCTAAACTAAAAGTAAAATTTTACTCTGTACAAAAGTAAAATTTACTCTGTATGAAAGTAAAATTTTACTTTGAAGGGCGAGTAAAATTTGGACTCTAAATCTAAAAGTAAAATGTTACTCTGCACTAAAGTAAAATTTTACCCTCTATAAAAATAAAATTTTACTCTGAAATAAGGTAAAATTTTAATCTAAAAGTAAAATTTTGCTGTGAAACCACAGGCTCATCACACCCATAGACAACCATTCAACCACAAAGCAAATCGGCAACTAGAACAGACAACCATTCAAGAACATAGTAAAAATGTATTTTATTGCAATGTCTTCTTACAAATCTAGTCTAAAAGACTATACTATTATTGCTATGGACTATTTATTGCAGAAGAACTGCATTATTTTCATACTTCTATTACAAAATCAATAATGTTTTTCACGGCAATGTCTCTTGCAAGTCTTCCTATTATGACCGTACTTCTCGCATCTACCACACTGTACTCGTCTTATCTTCTCATCCCTAGATGGGATCCTATTCTTCCCTAGCCTACCAGGTGGCTTCTTACAAATTGGAGGAAGGACAACAAGATCATCCATAGCTACAAGAGGTTTCTCAACAGTGGGTATTGGATAAACGGACTCAGCATAGCAGTCTTTGAACTTGCTAGTGTAATAAAATGATTCCACATGTGCATACAAATCACCTCCACTCTTTTGGATAATGGTCGCCGTGTGAGCACAAAGAAATCCATTCAATTGCCATTGGTAACATGAGCAAGTTCTATTCAAGAGGTCAACGCTAACCGATGGCCGGGATTAAACCTCAAAAACATGATTACTTGAACGACTAACCAACCAAGTTCTTCCACTTTTAAGAGCATTTACTAATGTTAAATCCATCTCCGGACAAAGAAAAGTATTCCATTTCTTAGCTTGTTCTCTCCTTCTCGACATCAAATCCATGATCTTCAACCTAATTGAATCAATCATCTTCGTAGTGGCAAATGACAAGCTTGACGGATCCATGAATTGGAAGACTCTGCTACATTTGAGTGCATTTCACCGTATTTTTGTCCTTTAAAATATGCATTAGTCCACTTGTCATAAGGCAAATTGGATAGAAACGTACAAACGGTCCATTTTCCCTTATCTTGTAATTCTTTCAAGCATTGATTAAAACATCCCACTGTCGGAGCATAAGCACATGAAGAAAACAAAAAAACTATCCTATTCCTGAAAGTATTGCTGAAACTTGGACCAGAGAACCTATCCCTCAAATTGGCCTTCAAGTGTTAGAGACAAAAATAGTGGTAAGCAATAGGTAAAACCTTGGGTAAAACCTCCAAAAGTCCTGCGTTCCGATCAGATATGAAGGTAATTGGTCTTTCATCCAACAATATATTCGACAAATGCATAAAAAACCATTCCCAACTGTCTGTAGTCTCCATATCGACAATTGCCATTGCAAGAGAGAAAAAATCTGAAAAATAACATTTTACAATTAGTAAGTATATTAAACGAAAAGGACAAATATAGTAGATTTTTACTCTGAATAACAGTAACATGTTACTTTGAGAATAAGTAACTTGTTACTTTTGAATAAACTATAGTAATATCTACCTTGATCCCCATCCTTCGCTGTAGCTGTTAACAAGGTGCCCTTATATTTCCCTTTCAGAAAAGTTCCATCGATAAACAATAGAGGACGACAATGCCTAAACCCTTGAATGGAAACATTAAATGCAACAAAAAACCTCTTGAACCGTTCACTTTGATGGTTATAATCAAGACGCAAATAGCTACCAGGATTTGTGCTCATCACAATATCCATATACCATCGAATCTCATCGTAAGACATAGAGAAATCTTCAAAAGTAGCAGTCCTAGCTTTCTCAACTCCTAACCAAGCATGATTGTATGTAATGGTGAGCCCGTATTGATCTGTAAATTGACGCACAACATCAATTGGACGAGTTTGGGGATTCCCACGAACTTCGTTAACAATCAAACTTGCAACCAAATTTGAACTCATCCTTGAATTTTTAGAAGTACGAACTGTAGCTCCACAAGTATGCTTATCATGTAGAGTCCTAATGTAGAAAAAATTATTAGCACTTTCTAGAGATGCATGTACTCGCCATAAACAAGCTTTGGACTCCCGCATTGCACACACAGCAATGACCTGACACTTCTCATTCTTCACATACGCAAACTCAAATCCTATCTCAATGGCATATTTACATAATGTAGTCCAAAAATCCTTTGCACCTCCAATAAATCTTTGACCTACATGACTAATTCCATTCACCTATCCACAAGACAACAAAGTCCTTTCTTCATGTTGACAAAACATAGGGAGTAAATCCATTTCATCATCAGTAATGTTGGATCCAGTAGCGTCCCCTGATTCTCCAACTCCATGTTTTTCATTTGAAATGCCCATTTCAGTAATAGTCACATCAACCCAGTCAACACCAAGGGGATAAACAAGCGACAACATATTCTGAAAATCAGAATCATCATCAGTCATGCATTGCGAATGTCCAAGCAAACAGTACGATAACAGTATGCAACCACTATTGTCAAACTTCTTCAATTTACAACTTAAGAAATCAGTTAAATCCTTCAACGTGTAATTTGACACAACCTTGAACACAATGGTACGATCACCATACTTGCATAACAACATAAGAGGTGGAACCATTTTACAAATCTACAATCAATTAACAGTAAAAATTTACTGTCAATCAAAGTAAAATTTTACTGTCACTACAAGTCCAAAAGTCAATTTGTGTTTAGTTTGAATTGATAAAATTTTACTGTGGTTTAGTGTAACATTGTACTATATTTTAGAGTTAATTTTTACTATTTGGTTTGCTAAAGATTGACAACTCATACAATGTATCACCAACACAACTTGAGACATGAATCTAAAAGTAAAATTTTACTCTGCATAAAAGTAAAATTTTACTCTGAAATAAGAGTACAATGTTACAAAAAGAATCTAAAAGTAAAATTTTACTATAAAATAAGAATAAAATGTTCCACTTTGAATCAAAGAGTAAAATGTTACACCCTGATTTTAAAAGTAAAATTTTACTCTGAATAAGAGTAAAATGTTACATTCTGAATCTAAGAATAAAATATTACTCTGTACAAAAGTAAAATTTTACTCTGAAAAACGAGTAAAATGTTAGACTATGAATCTAAAAGTAAAATGTTACTCTGCACAAAAGTAAAAAATTTTACTCCGAAATAAGGTAAAATTTGTCATTCTAACACCAGAGTAAAATTTTACTTTGTAGAAAAGTAAAATTTTACTCCGAAAAACGAGTAAAATATAGACTCTGGATCTAAAAGTAAAATGTTACTCTGCACAAAAGTAAAAAATTTTACTACGAAATAAGGTAAAATTTGTCATTCTAACACCAGAGTAAAATTTTACTCTAATTCTCTCAAACAAAAAACAGAGCAATAGAATCAGAGTAAAATTTACTCTCATTCTCTGAAACAAAAAACAGAGCAATAGAACCAGATTAAAATTTTACTCTGGTTCTGTCAAACGAAATCAAATCAAACACAACAAAAATAAATCAAAAAAAAAGAACAAACAAACAAAAAAAAAATTAATCAACTAATCGACATACCTAGTTGAGAAGAAAAAACCTGTAAAACTTGATCAACAGTCACAAATTTCAATGAAACTTTCATTTAATTGAGAGTGTTGATGGTCGGCGGCGAGATCGTCTATTGTTGAGCAAGTGAGAGATCTTCGACTGCGAGATCTTCAGTTTTGGAGATCGTCTTCATCGATTTTGTTCCTGCTAGATTTCGTTCCTGATTTCGTTCAGCTCAGATTTCAAATATTTCAAATATATTATACATATATATAGAAGGGCAATATTGTGATAAAAAAAATATATAAAATATAAAATGTCCTTATTAAGGTAGGCATTTCCTAAACATGGGTTTTTTGGAAGAAAATTGGTTGGGTTATCCTTTACTCTAATAAAAAGGCCCAAAAGAGGGGTTTCACCAAAAATTCCTAAAAAAAATGATCAAGCCTGGCTTAAGCTCGAGGCCTGATGGCCTAGCCTGTGAAACTTGCTAAGCCTGATGATGGGCTACCCCAAGCCTGTGTGGTTCAAGTTGAACCATTTTTACACCCCTACTCAAAACCAAACAAAATAGTCTAATTTATGTCATTTATTAAAATCGACCAAATTTAGATTGATCAGAACAATTTTGATTTAAATATAAATCGGTTTTTCTTATGAGCCGTTTTGTGGCCATGCCTAAACATTTTTAAGATTATTTAAGATTTGTTTATTTGTAGTACTATAAAAAGTTTAGCTAAAAAAATTAGCTAAATATATTCATTCAATCACAGCTCGACTCAAAAGATTATTATATGTATTAATTAAGATAAGATGAATTTGATTATATAAAAAGGCTTATCGATCAAAATGATTGAACACAATTATTATATGTATTAATCAAGGTAAGATGAAAATGAATTTGATTATATGAAAAGAATTATCGATCAAAATAATTGAGCACGACGTGAGTGGCTTGAATATAGTCATGGAGGATAATACGAATAACTTAGCATATAAGAGTGCAAAAGTGAATTGAAAGAAATGCAATTGTAAATTATGCAAAATATCAACATATTTAGTGGGGTTCGAAATCAATCATATGTAGGAAGACTTATCAAGAAGGAAATATCATAGAAGCTATATTCTCAATGAATAAAGACTTACCGTATGAAAGGAATTTCATACCTATGTGTGTGGGGCTTACATCTTCTCTTTTTGTATTAGTGTGTGTTTAGATATAGAGATATGATTATTGTTAGTAATTTAAAGAGTATTGTTAAAAAAATTAATAATCTATTAATCAACATATCATATAAACACAAGACACGAATGTCAAATTTATTATTTGAAGTGGAATTCATTTAATATTTTGTCTAGTTCATATATTTATTGGTACACTAATTTTATTTATAATTTAAACATCTCAATAATGAGGCATCCATAAATATTCTCTTTTCAACAATTCACCCATGTAAGAAGGTGACCAATTATAATTGAATAATGTTATATCAATTAATGTACACATTAGTGTACTAACAGATGATGTTGCATCATTTGTATAGTTTTGGGTATTTGTAACTTGTATAATAAATGTGGTCAATAATAATATCATAACACTAGGTACACTAGTGTGTATACTAATTGATATATGTAGTACCACCAATTATAATTGCGGATTAGATGTAAATTACACACAAAAAGGGACATTTAATACATCTTACAATCTTTTAAATTGTAAACTTCTATGGACTCACTATTAACTTGATCATCAAAGATTCAAGCTTGCAAAAGACCTGCACTCTCTAATTATTTATTTGTCTTACAAAGTAAAGAGGAAGAAAACACTTGGTCTATAATAAGGGTTTTTTTGTTTTTTTTTTTGCATCAATAGTTATCATTTTAATATGTTTTTGAGTCTAGAATTGAACTGGAGTTCAAATTTTATTATTGTACTATGCAACATCTCAATCTCCTCTTTCCTTTTATCAATCTTACAAATAGTAAAACTTTGGTTTGAGCATTTTAAATTGAAAAAACAAATAAAATGAAAAATTGGTAAATTTTATAAAACTTTTAGAAATGTAACATGAAATCTATAGTTAATAATACAGTATTAAATAATGGAAACTAATAAGAGGAGTTAGGTTGAACACCACCAAGTTGTAGTGGACGACTTTGACTCAAGTTGTCAACGATTACGCGACCCAGAGTACCTTCCAAAGATCATTCCACTCCCTTTCTCTCTCTTTTTTTATTGTTCAAATATTTCAATCTTTTGTAGGAAATTGCTCACTCGACGGCTCAACTTTTCAGATCACACAGCATAACTTTCATGCTGAGACCGTGTTTGGGTGTTTTTTTTAAATGAATTTTTAAGTTTAGAATTGATAAATAAATAAATAATAAGAAGCAAATTTATTTATTTATTTTTTGTTTGTGGATTTTTACTATTTTTTAGATTCATCTTCACAAATGGATTGGAGAAATAATTTTTCTACATAATATTAAGAAATATCACTAAAGATAAATATATATATATAACTATTTTAATTATGTGTCAAACATGCTTTAAGTATCCATTTATTTTGACGTAAAATGTTATATATTATGTATTTTTTATTGTTTATGTTAGAATAGTAAAGAGAGAAAATAATATGTATTGTATTGAATTAATTATTTTACAGTACAAAGCTATGGGTATATATATAGGACTATGTAGGAGTGTTGTCCAAGGAAAAGGAAAGAATAAGGTAGGGAAAGAAAAAGGCAAGATTTGAACATACCTAATAGGGAGGAGCCTATAATCTAAATATGGAATACAATACAAAAAATAATATATACATATATAATATGTTAATTATATACATATATAATTTCATATATTAACATCCCCCCTCAAACTCAAGGTGGCAAGATAGAAAGCAACTTGAGTTTGGAAACCAAGTCTTGGAAATGTCCCGGTGAATGGGTCTTGGTGAAGATGTCAGCAATCTGATCAACAGTGGAAATAGGAAGAAGATGAATAGTGCCTTGAGTAACATGTTGACGAACAAAATGACAATCAATCTCAATGTGTTTGCTGCGATCATGGAAAACATCATTATGCGCGATTTGGATAGCACTACGATTGTCACAGTATAGAGGAGTGGCACTGGAAGAAGTAACGCCCATATCTAAAAGTAACCAGCGAAGCCAAATGAGCTCCTGAGTGGTATCTGCAAGAGCACGATATTCGGATTCGGTGTTGGAGCGAGAGACCAAGGTTTGTTTCTTGCTACGCCAACATATAAGGGAATCACCTAAGAAGAAACAGAATCCTGTGGTAGAGCGACGATCAGTCGGATCACCAGCCCAATCAGCATCTGAATAGGCACGTAATAAGAGTGCAGAACTAGAGGAGTAGTGAAGACCATGAAACAAAGTGCCTTTAACATAGCGAAGAATACAGAGCACAGCAGCATAATGTGTAGATCGAGGAGCTGACAAAAATTGGCTAACAAGGTGAACAGCATGTGCAATGTCAGGTCGAGTAACAGTGAGATAAACGAGACTGCCTACTAATTGTCGATACAAGGTGGCATTGGGAAGAGGTGTGCCGTCCAGGGGTGTTAGGTGTTCATTAGGCTCGAGAGGAGTAGAGATAGTTTTGCTGTCAGTGAGGCCAGCCTTTGCTAGAAGATCAGAAGCATACTTGGCTTGAGAGAGATAATAGCCATCGGAGCTAGAGGAGATCTCAAGTCCCAAGAAATATTTGAGAGTACCCAAATCCTTCATCTCAAAGTGTTCACTAAGAGACTTTTTGAGTGCAGAAATTCCATCAACATCATCACCAGTAAGAATCATATCGTCCACATAAAGAAGAAGAAGAACAATGCCATGTTGAGATTTGCCGATAAAGAGAGCAGAATCATAAGAGCTGGAAGAGAAACCAAAGGCCTGGATGGTGGATCTAAACTTTGAAAACCACGCGCGAGGAGCTTGTTTGAGTCCATAGAGTGCCTTTCGAAGTTTACAGACCTGATTAGATGAGTGAGGATATCCAGGAGGTGGTTGCATATAGACTTCTTCTTGAAGATCACCATTCAAGAATGCATTTTTGACATCCATCTGAAATAAAGTCCATTTTTTAATGGCAGCAACAGTAATTAAACTTCGAACAGAGGTGAGACGAGCCACAAGTGCAAAGGTTTCTTCATAGTCAATTCCATATTCTTGTGTAAAGCCCTTAGCAACCAGACGGGCTTTATAACGTTCGACGGTCCCATCTGAGTGTGTCTTAATCTTGTAGACCCATTTACAACCAACCAGAGGCTTATTAGGAGGAATGTCAACCAACTCCCATGTACCAGTTCGGTCCAAGGCTTGTAACTCTTCTGTCATTGCTCGCTGCCAAAGGGGATTAGTACTAGCCTCACGATAAGAGTGAGGTTTATGTTGAGAGAAAATAGTAGAATAACAATGATAGTCACAAAGCAAGACAGAAGGTTCTTTTACCCGAGTAGATTGACGAAGAGATGTAGTAGGAAGCACAGAAGATTCAGTAGGAAGTGCTGGAGGATCAGTAGAGGTAGGGACTTCAAGGGAAGCAGGAGGACTAGGAATAGGAGATGGAGATGCAGGACCATCAGGAGAGCCAGACTCTGTAGAGGGGAGTGGACTGGTAGTAAGCTCATTAGTAGCATCTGTATCAAGCTCATCATCAGAAAATAAAGGAATAGAAGGATTAGTAAAGAAAGGTGTAGTGTAGGAATGGCAACGGGGCGGGGCGGGGCCGGGGATCACCCTCCCCGTCCCCGATCCCCGATGGTGAAAATGTCCCCGGCCCCGGCCCCCATCCCCGACGGGGAACCTATGACTGTTCTCATCCCCGCCCCCAACGGGGATCGGGTTTCCCCGACCCCGAAACTCTCCCGATTCAAATTTGTTTCAACATTCAAAACACAAAACACACACAGATACACAAAACACATACAGATCTATAGTATTTTCTTATTTTCTACAATAGATAGAAATTATAAATGAAATTTACATGTATACAGGTCTATAGAAATTATAAATGAAATCAGATCTATAGATAATTACCCAGATCTATAGTATAATCACAGATCTGAGATCTCTGTGTAACGGCGACGACGGTGACTCGACGGACAGGAAGAGAGAGGGCAGCGACGGAGGTGGAAGGGACGGCGGAGTCGACAGAGGTGAAGCGGCGGTGCGAGGTGGACAGCGACGCCGGCTTCGCGGACAGTGGTGACTGTGCTGCGGAGACGGAGAGAGAGTAGAGGGTAGAGAGAGAGTGAGAGAGAGGGGGGGTCGGGGCCAGCAGCGGTGGTGATGTCGCCGTCGGCGAGAGAGAGGGGGGGTCGAGGCCAGAGAGAACAACGAGAGAGAGAGAGAGAGAGTTGAAACGAGAGAGTGAGAGAGTTGAAAATTTTCTTACAACTATTTTATGTGATAGTGTCCCTCACCTGTCCAGCTTGAAATGTGTGATACACGGGGAAATTCGGGGAAATTCGTGTAATACAGTGAGAGAGTTGGTTTATTTTATATATATATTTATATAAGGGGTATAAAAGTAATTCTACTTCGGGAAAATTCGGGGACGGGGCCGGGGATCGGGCTGGGCTGGGGTTTAAACACTGATCACCGTCCCCGGCCCGAAACAGATCGGGGATTGATTTTCAGATACCATCTTCTCCCCGTCGGGGGTATTTTTTGGAGAAAAACCGCTTAAATCGGGGTCGGGATCGGGGATCCCCGTCGGGCCAGTTTCAAATTGCCATCCCTAGTGTAGTGGGAGAATCAGAATTGTGGAATGGAGACATGGAAGAGAACATTTTATGTTCCCAAAAGACCACATGTCTAGAGACACGAAGACGTTTAGAGATGGGATCCCAGCAACGATAACCTTTGTGTTCAATGCCATATCCCAAGAAACAACAAAGACGAGCCCGAGGTTCTAATTTGTTACGTTCATGGGGCTGTAATAGGACAAAACATGCACAACCAAAAACATGAAGATGATTATAAGCCGGGGACTTACCATAGAGACGCTCATATGGAGTTTGATTGTTGATGATGGGAGATGGAACACGATTAATAGTGTAAGCAGCAGTGAGGACTGCCTCTCCCCAAAAACGCTCTGGACAAGAGGCAGATATTAAAAGAGTACGAACTGTGTCAAGAAGGTGACGATGTTTACGCTCGGCACGACCATTCTGTTAAGATGTGCCAGGACAAGAGGAGTGAGGGAGTGTACCATGTTGACGGAGAAATTTAAAAAAATTAGTTTCTTTATATTCTTGGGCATTGTCGGCACGAAAAATTTTGATGGTGCAAGAAAATTGTGTCTTGACCATATTAGCAAAATCATAGTAATATTGTTGTAATTCAGAACGATTTTTCATTAGAAATAACCATGTAAAGCGAGTAAAATCATCCACAAAAATTACAAAATACCTAGATTCCCCCATGGTAGGATGTGGTGAAGGCCCCCAAACATCAGAATGTATGAGATCAAAAGGTGCATGGGACATAGAATCACTTTTATTAAATGGTAAAGATGGTTGTTTGGCAAGTTGACAAGATAAACAATCCACTGAATTATTTGTAACATAACCTAACTGACCACTTGACACTAAACTACGTAAACGACTGAATGACACATGGCCGAGACGGGAATGCCAAAGATCAAGAGTACAACTAGTGGAGGCGGCGACTGTAGAAGAAGAGAGTTGAGATGAAATGTGAAGATGAATGAGCTTGTATAAAAGCCCATTTTTACGGCGGATCCCAAGAGTCTGGCCTGTCTGGGGGTCCTGCACAACACAACCAGAGGAAGAGAAAAGAACAATAAGACCAAGATCACAAAGTTGCCCAATAGAGATTAGATTGAGAGTAAGATGAGGAATTAAATAAGTGCTAGGAAGGGAAACAGTAGAAGTAGAGACATGGCCTATATGGTTAACATGCATGGGAGAGCCATCAGCAGTATAAATGGTAGGAATATTAGATACAAACATCATAGAAGAGAAAATAGTAGAATCCGAGGTCATATGATTGCAACAAGCAGAATCAAAGAACCATGAGGAGGTACCTGAGGTGACTGACAGAGCAGTAGAGGGTGTACCAGAAGTAGAGAGAACCTGTTTGACTATGGATTCAATGTCATGAAGTGTGAAGGTTTGGTTGTGCTCAGGAGGAGCAACATCAGAGGAAGATGTGTGTCACGACCCAAACCCGGCCCTATGGGTTTAGCACCGTAACCGGCTAGTAATCCGAGATTACCGAAGGCCTACTTAACAGTATTACAGTAAAACAGAGTACAGGGCCTGGCGGAAGCCAATACAGTAATAAAATAATATCCAATGAGCTGTGACAGTCTGTATGCCAAAAAGATTTTTCATACATATTTACAGAACAGTACATATATATATACATGTCATTCAGTGAAACAGGGACTTAATCCCCACTCAACAGTACGGTAAACATTCAGTCTATACAATCCATTCGGTTATTACAAAGCAGTGAGATAGTGCAAAGTAAAAGGGGAAATACTAAAACACCCCTAAGCCTTAGCATGATAGGCTCGGAACCTCGCATGAGGCACATTGGTTGGCTTGACAAAACTGGAGTTTACTCCGACGCTTCTAGCTTTGATCCGGTGCCTGTACACCTACATATATATATGAGCAGTGAGCTAAAGCCCAGTGAATAACATAATGCGTAAAGGAGTTAAGAATGAATGTCCTTACAGTAATGAAAACAGTTCATTGATTCAGTATATCTGTCATTCAATGATATGTGGTACATCCATTAGCATAGCAGTACAGTAAACGATAGGTCTTAAAAGACCGAACAATAATTGATGGCCATCAATCAGTAAACAGTAGTGGTTTCAACAGGGGAACCGAGTCGATTAGACAAATCCACCCGTTCATAGACCGTCGGTGGGGCCATCCGTTCATAGACCGTCGATGGCAGAGATTTCTCAAACAGTAGCAGTAACAGTAAACAATAGTTGCTAAGGATGCCACAGTACAATTCAGAATATAGGACATACATTCATACAGTCAACAATATCAATTCAGTAAACAGTTCAGTTCAGTATTTCAGAAGATAATCATTTGAACATATCTTTATACAATTGTTACTCACAGAGTTCTAGGCTACAGTATGCTAGAGCGTGTCTCCCTGGAATGCCAACCCTATACAGTTAACAGAGTGAACACACACTAAGTTCATAGTTGGGAAAGATAATAACTTAATCCCTAAATGCCTCGGTGTGTTCTACATCTACATCCCCATTAAGATGCCTTAAACTAGGCCTAAGAATGCCTAGGATGAGATGAGGATGCAAAGATGTGAGCAGAAAACAGTTTCAGAATTTTCAGAAAAACAGAGTCCCGCTCGAGCGCAGGTTTCCCCGCTCTAGCGTACAAGCAAACAAAGGTCCCTGCTCGAGCGGCAACATCCCCGCTCGAGCGGACCAAAAAGTACTGGATAGGTGAAATCTCCGCTCGACGCCCGCTCGAGCGTGTCACCCAGTCCTCCGCTCGAGCGCCCAATACTCCGCTCGAGCGGACTGATGCACAGTGCAAGATGCTGGGAGCTCGATTTTCCCGCTCGAGCGGCACTTCCCCCGCTCGAGCGGTCAACCAAAATCTGGAAATTCCAGATTTGAGTCCCAAGCTCAAAACTAAGTTCAAAAATAATATTTTCGATCCTCTTGGGCCATTTTTTGGAAAAACTCTTGCAAACCCATGGTTAAGCATGATTCAAAACTCACTTTGAGAAATCAAGGCCCAAGGGTGTTTAATTCAAATCCAATCTCAAACTATTTTTCAAGAACAATCCTCAAACAAGACATGCATGATTTCAAACCATTTCAAAGCTTCAAAGCTTGCTCAAATGAGCCAACTCTTTTCAAAACAAGATGAAAACATGGACTATAACAACAATATGAGCATGCATGTACCAATTTCCATGTAATCAACCTCAAAATGCAACAATGTAGCCATGCATGCAACCATTTAGCTCTAATTCAACACTTTGAGCCATAATTTGGCTCTAGACTTCCAATTAGCTCAAAACCATGCAAGAACAACTCAAAGACACAATTAAGAAGATGAATGATCTACCTTAGGTGTGGAATTAGAAGTGTAGGAGCTCAAATATGTAATTACTCTTCCAAATCACCAAGTCTTCAAGCAATTCTTCAAGACAAACTCAATTTCTCTCTCACTAGCTCTCTTGGACGGTAGGAACAAGAAAAATGGGCTGATGAAATGTTTTTGATCAAGTGTAAATAGGATCCATATGTTTTGTAGGTAATGGGCCACTAAGTGGCATTCTAGTAATTAAGCCTAACTTTGACATACATCAACATTTAATCTAATTTAATCATACCTAATCAGTTTTCAGATAATTACACCATAAATCACATAAATTCTACTGATCATGGAACATCAATCAATTTACGGTTCGGCCGCCGATAAGGCCTTCAATTAGCAGTTTAAACATAAAACATGAACAGATAAATATTCAATCAAACAGATAGAATATGCAATACAATAGATATACTCAATCAATCAGTTTCAATTTTCAGTCAGTCAGTTCAGTGATCCAGTCAGTTCAATTACCAATCATAATCATTCTCAGTTTAGCAGTAATCGGTAATTAATCGGTAAGCAGTATGAGGGTTGTTACAGTCTCCCCTCCTTAAAAAGAGTTTAGTCCTCTAAACTCGAGCTACCTTCATTCTGGAAGAAAACAGGGTTCAGTGGGAATAGTTCTGGATATCGTTTAGCCATGTCATCTTCCCTTTCCCAGGTGGCATACACACCACCATGGTTCTGCCAGTCAACTTTCACTAGCGGGATCTCCTTGTTTCTCAGTTTCTTGATCCGTCTATTTACAATCTGTATAGGCCTCTCCTCGTAAGTGTAGTCATCACTCAACACTATCCGAGTAGGCTCAATCACGTGGAATGGATCCCGGAGATAATCCCTCAATATCGAAATGTGGAAGACGTTATGCATATGCTCCATTTCAGGAGGGAGCGCAACCTGATACGCCACCGGATTGATTTTCTCAACAATCTCATACGGTCCGACATACCTCGGCGCTAACTTGCCCTTGACTCCAAAACGAGTCTGGCCTTTCATTGGTGTCACTTTCACAAAGACGTGATCACCTACTTCATACTCTCTGTCCCGTCTTCTAACATCTGCATAACTTTTCTGTCTACTCTGTGCAGTTTTCAGTCTCTGTTGTATCAGTTTCACTTTCTCAGTCGTTTCATACACAATCTCGGGCCCAAGCAAAGGCCCATCTCCAACTTCTGCCCAGCAAATCGGAGATCTACATTTCCTGCCATACAATGCCTCGAAAGGCGCCATACCGATACTCGAATGGTAGCTGTTGTTGTAGGCGAATTCAGCCAATGGCAAATGACTTTCCCAATTGCCCTGAAAATCAAGGACACACATTCTCAGTAAATCCTCCAGAGTCTGGATGGTCCTCTCTGACTGGCCATCTGTCTGAGGATGATAGGCACTACTCAGTCTCAGTTCAGTCCCCAATGCAGTCTGTAGGCTTTGCCAAAACCTCGATGTAAACTTCGAATCCCTGTCAGAAACAATGGACACAGGCACTCCATGCAGTCTAACAATTTCATCAATATAGAGTATAGCCAGTTTGTCCGCATTATAAATTGTCTTAACAGGTAAGAAGTGAGCAGATTTAGTCAGTCTATCAACAATAACCCAAATTGAGTCCATACCTTTACTGGAGCGAGGCAATCCAACGATAAAATCCATGGTAATATGTTCCCATTTCCACTCCGGTATCGGTAAGGGCCGCAATAAACCTGCGGGTCGTTGATGTTCAGCTTTGACTTGTTGGCAATGAAGACATTTCGATACAAAATCAGCAATTTCCTTCTAAATTCCCGGCCACCAGAAATTCAACTTCAAATCTTGATTCATTTTCGTATTCCCTGGGTGAATAGAAAATTTTGAATTGTGGCCCTCATACAGAACTCTTCTTTTCAGTTCAGTGTCATTCGGTACACACAGTCTTTTCTGAAATTTCAGTACATTGTTTTCAAATTTGAATCCCGGTTTTGGTTTAGATTCTCTTTCTTCGATGATCTTCTTCAAGAAGTCATCCTGTTGCTGTTTCTCTTTAATCTCTTCAATCAATGCTGGTTGAGCAGAAATAGTAGCTATTGTTCCACCTTGTTCCCGTAGCACAATTTCAATTCCAGATCTTTCAAGGTCACGAAGCAATTCTTTCTGCCCGGTGAGCAAACAAGCTAAGTTCCCAATCGATTTCCGACTCAAAACATCGGCAACGATGTTGGCTTTTCCCGGATGATACAGAATCTGTAGGTCATAGTCTTTAATCAGTTCTAGCCATCTCCGCTGTCTCATGTTCAATTCTTTCTGGGTGAAGAAATACTTCAGACTCTTGTGGTCGGTATATACTTCACATGTTGCCCCATACAGATAGTGACGCCATATTTTCAGTGCAAACACCACTGCTGCAAGTTCCAGATCATGGGTCGGGTAGTTCTTTTCATGAGGTCTCAGTTGTCGGAAAGCATAGGCAATTACTCTTCCGTTCTGCATTAAAACACACCCCAAACCCTTATGAGAAGCATCACTAAATACAGTATAACCATCCGTACCTGAAGGTAGGGTAAGCACAGGTGCAGTCACAAGTCGAGTTTTCAACTCTTGGAATGCTGATTCCCTTTGGTCAGTCCAGTCAAATGATATCCCTTTCTGTGCCAGTTGAGTCAACGGTAAGGAAATCTTGGAGAAATCTTTGACAAATCTCCTGTAATATCCAGCCAGTCCCAAAAAGCTTCGGACTTCTGTCACATTTGTTGGTCTAGGCCAGTTCACTACAGCTTCAATTTTCTGCGGATCAACAGAAATCCCATCTTTGCTAACAACATGCCCCAAAAACATAACATGATCAAGCCAAAACTCACATTTAGACAGTTTACCATACAGTTTCTGTTCTCTTAGGGTTTGCAAGGCAAGTCTCAGATGATGTTCATGTTCTTCTACGCTTTTGGAATAAATTAATATGTCATCAATAAATACCACAATGAAGTCATCAAGGTACGGTTTGAAGATTCTATTCATGAGGTCCATAAATGCTGCAGGTGCATTGGTAACTCCAAAAGGCATAACTAAAAATTCGTAATGTCCATACCTTGTTCTAAAAGCAGTCTTATCAATGTCTTCTGGTTTAACTTTCAATTGATGGTATCCCGATCTGAGATCAATCTTGGAAAATACTTGGGCACCCTGTAACTGATCAAATAAGTCATCAATACGAGGTAATGGGTATTTATTTTTCACGGTTACCTTGTTCAATTCACGGTAGTCAATACACAGTCTCAGTGAGCCATCTTTCTTCTTTACAAACAGAATAGGTGCACCCCAAGGTGAGGTACTAGGTCTGATGAACTTTTTATCTAACAGTTCTTGCAGTTGTACTTTCAATTCTTTCAGTTCAGTTGGGGCCATTCGGTAAGGGGCCATTCGGTAAGGGGCCATTCGGTAAGGAGCTTTAGATATCAGTTGTGTTCCCGGAATTACATCAACGGTGAACTCAATCTCCCTGTCAATCAAATCCCCTGGCAGATCATCTGGAAATACATCTGGGAATTCTCTGACTATAGGAATACAGTTCACATCAGTTTTAACATTATCATCAGTAGATATAGTCAGTACAGAACACAGATTTCCTTTACATCCTTTTCTAATCAATTTAATAGCTTTCACAGAAGAAATCAAATACGGAGGAGGCACTACTCCACTCCCATTAAACACAAATTCGGGCAAACCCGGTGGACGGAAAACTACTTGTTTCGTTACACAGTCAATGGTGGCATGATATTTCGTTAACCAGTCCATCCCCAATATAACATCAAAATGGTCTATGTTCAATGGCAGTAAATCAATAAACAGATGCATATCCCCAACAATAATTTCACAAGCAGGATACATATATGCACATGTCATGGATCCCCCAACAGGTGATGATACAGCTAACAGATAGTTCATGGGTTCTAAGGGTCTATTCAATTTCCGTGAAAAAGCATGCGACACATAAGAATGTGTAGACCCTGAATCAATCAGTACATATGCATTTTGAGCACAGATAGAGAGGATACCTGACACAACGGTCTCAGTATTTTGCACGTCTCCTGGTACTAGGGCAAACACTCGGCCCTGCCTCATAGGCTCTTTCCCGGTAGCTTTGGGGTTAGGCTTTGGTGCAACTGTTGATGCTGCTGCACTCGGTGTAGCTTTACTACTAGCTTGTGGAGCAGAGGGACAGTCTTTAACCATGTGGCCTATTTTGCCACACCTGTAGCAAGCTCCTGATATCTTGTAACAAACTCCCTTGTGGTTTCTGCCACATTCGGAACAGGGCGGAAATGGACGGTTTCCTTGACTAGAAGTAGTCGTTGACCCTGTATTTTGCTTTTTGTTCGATTGATTGTGCTTGCCTTTCTTGAATTTGAAATTCTGTCTTTTACTACGCCATTCAGATACCGGCGTCTCAGATTGTTTCACTGCTTCGATGTTCGACTCAGCCATCAATGCCCGGTCGAGAACACCTACATAGGTCGGGAGTTTCAGAACATTAATTCTGTCCAGTATTGCAACATTCAGGCCGCCCTCAAATTTTTTGGCCTTCTTATAGTCGGTGTCCACCATGTGTGGTGCATATCTAGCAAGCTCGGTAAATTTCGTTTCATATTCTGCAACAGACATTGTGCCCTGTTTCAGTTGTTCGAATTCTGTCACTTTTCTATCCCTGACACATTGAGGAAAGTACTTCTCAAAGAAGGCTCCTTTGAATTGAGCCCAAGTCATAACAGTATTTTCATCTCGGATAAGCATCCACCACCTTCTAGCTTCTTCTTGCAGAGTAAAGGTGGCCAGCAGTACTTTATGTGCCTCGGAGCACGGAAACACTTCAAATAGCTTTTCAGTTTCAAGTACCCAAGCTTCAGCTTTCAACGGTTCAAGGCCTCCCTGAAAGGATGGCGGTTTCATCTTGCTGAACTTATGGGTGAGAGCAATTATGTCCCCATCATCAACATTTACATTCTGTACATTCACATTTGGTTCCGGCTGTACCGGAGGAGGAGGTGGGGGCTGTTGGTTCTGTTGTTGATCAAGTCTAGCAGTTATCAGTTCCATCATTCTTTCCATTCTGGCCATTCTAGCCTCAGTGGATGAGGATTCAGATTCATTTACGTTATCCATTTCACTATAAGCAGTTATAACAGTTATAACAGTCATCAATATAAACAGTCATTCCTTTAAACAGGCTAACACATTAGCAGGTAATCAGTCATGTCATAATCATACACATTTCATGCTCATGAATGCCCTAATCACTTTTCTAGGACACCCTATAGCTCATTTGGACACGTGTGTGCGGTATAACTCGTGGTTAAGTATCGCTCTGATACCACTCTGTCACGACCCAAACCCGGCCCTATGGGTTTAGCACCGTAACCGGCCAGTAATCCGAGATTACCGAAGGCCTACTTAACAGTATTACAGTAAAACAGAGTACAGGGCCTAGCGGAAGCCAATACAGTAATAAAACAATGTCCAATGAGCTGTGACAGTCTATATGCCAAAAAGATTTTTCATACATATTTACAGAACAGTACATATATATACATGTCATTCAGTGAAACAGGGACTTAATCCCCACTCAACAGTACGGTAAACATTCAGTCTATACAATCCATTCGGTTATTACAAAGCAGTGAGACAGTGCAAAGTAAAAGGGGAAATACTAAAACACCCCTAAGCCTTAGCATGATAGGCTCGTAACCTCGCAGTGAGGCACATTGGTTGGCTTGACAAAACTGGAGTTTACTCCGACGCTTCTAGCTTTGATCCGGTGCCTGTACACCTACATATATATATGAGCAGTGAGCTAAAGCCTAGTGAATAACATAATGCGTAAAGGAGTTAAGAATGAATGTCCTTACAGTAATGAAAACAGTTCATTGATTCAGTATATCTGTCATTCAGTGATATGTGGTACATCCATTAGCATAGCAGTACAGTAAACGATAGGTCTTAAAAGACCGAACAATAATTGATGGCCATCAATCAGTAAACAGTAGTGGTTCCAACAGGGGAACCGAGTCGATTAGACAAATCCACCCGTTCATAGACCGTCGGTGGGGCCATCCGTTCACAGACCGTCGATGGCAGAGATTTCTCAAACAGTAGCAGTAACAGTAAACAATAGTTGCTAAGGATGCCACAGTACAGTTTAGAATATAGGACATACATTCATACAGTCAACAATATCAATTCAGTAAACAGTTCAGTTCAGTATTTCAGAAGATAATCATTTGAACATATCTTTACACAATTGTTACTCACAGAGTTCTGGGCTACAGTATGCTAGAGCGTGTCTCCCTGGAATGCCAACCCTATACAGTTAACAGAGTGAACACACACTAAGTTCATAGTTGGGAAAGATAATAACTTAATCCCTAAATGCCTCGGTGTGTTCTACATCTACATCCCCATTAAGATGCCTTAAACTAGGCCTAAGCATGCCTAGGATGAGATGAGGATGCAAAGATGTGAGCAGAAAACAGTTTCAAAATTTTCAGAAAAACAGAGTCCCGCTCGAGCGTAGGTTTCCCCGCTCGAGCGTACAAGCAAACAAAGGTCCCCGCTCGAGCAGCAACATCCCCGCTCGAGCGGACCAAAAAGTACTAGATAGGTGAAATCTCCGCTCGACGCCCGCTCGAGCGTGTCACCCAGTCCTCCGCTCGAGCGCCCAATACTCCGCTCGAGCGGACTGATGCACAGTGCAAGATGCTGGGAGCTCGATTTTCTCGCTCGAGCGGCACTTCCCCGCTCGAGCGGACAACCAAAATCTGGAAATTCCAGATTTGAGTCCCAAGCTCAAAACTAAGTTCAAAAACAATATTTTCGATCCTCTTGGGCCATTTTCTGGAAAAACTCTTGCAAACCCATGGTTAAGCATGATTCAAAACTCACTTTGAGAAATCAAGGCCCAAGGGTGTTTAATTCAAACCCAATCTCAAACCATTTTTCAAGAACAATCCTCAAACAAGACATGCATGATTTCAAACCATTTCAAAGCTTCAAAGCTTGCTCAAATGAGCCAACTCTTTTCAAAACAAGATGAAAACATGGACTATAACAACAATATGAGCATGCATGTACCAATTTCCATGTAATCAACCTCAAAATGCAACAATGTAGCCATGCATGCAACCATTTAGCTCTAATTCAACACTTTGAGCCATAATTTGGCTCTAGACTTCCAATTAGCTCAAAACCATGCAAGAACAACTCAAAGACACAATTAAGAAGATGAATGATCTACCTTAGGTGTGGAATTAGAAGTGTAGGAGCTCAAATATGTAATTACTCTTCCAAATCACCAAGTCTTCAAGCAATTCTTCAAGACAAACTCAATTTCTCTCTCACTAGCTCTCTTGGACGGTAGGAACAAGAAAAATGGGCTGATGAAATGTTTTTGATCAAGTGTAAATAGGATCCATATGTTTTGTAGGTAATGGGCCACTAAGTGGCATTCTAGTAATTAAGCCTAACTTTGACATACGTCAACATTTAATCTAATTTAATCATACCTAATCAGTCTTCAGATAATTACACCATAAATCACATAAATTCTACTGATCATGGAACATCAATCAATTTATGGTTCGGTCGCCGATAAAGCCTTCAATTAGCAGTTTAAACATAAAACATGAACAGATAAATATTCAATCAAACAGATAGAATATGCAATACAATAGATATACTCAATCAATCAGTTTCAATTTTCAGTCAGTCAGTTCAGTGATCCAGTCAGTTCAATTACCAATCATAATCATTCTCAGTTTAGCAGTAATCGGTAATTAATCGGTAAGCAGTATGAGGGTTGTTACAATGTGGCAGCAGTAACAGCAGCAGAATGAGAATGAGCAGCGGGCCGATAGCGGTAATGGGATCGAGATTGACCTCTTTTAGAACGACTGTCATGTGGTTGGCGATTGGGATTTTTGAAACAGTCACTCTGATAGTGGCCAGGACCAGTCATGTTGCACCACTTACAAATCCGGATTGGACATGTAAGTAAACTATGATTGGAGTTATGGTAATAAGTACATGATTGTGCAACGAATGATTTGCTAGGCTGATGAGAAGTATCAAGAACATTGTGAGTCTGTGGAGTTTTGAGAGAGCCAAGACGAGTTTCTTCAGAAAGGAGTTCGGAGATGGCATGTTCTAAGGTTGGAAGCGGATGACGATGGAGAAGAGAAGCTCGAACAGGTTCAAAATCATCCCGAAGGGCCATCAGAAAGGATATCAAGCGTTGTTCATCTCGATATGTAGAGAACTGACTAGCATCTTCCTTGCAGTTCCATTTAGGTTCCGACAAAGATAGTTGATCCCAAACAGCATACATCTGGGACAGAAAAACATTGATAGATTGACCGGACTCTTGTCGCATGTGATGCAGTTGGCTAAGAAGTTGATATTGGTGAGCAAGAGCAGTGGTGCTATAACGAGTCTTTAGAAAATCCCAGATTTCCTTTGCTGTGTCAAAGCGCCCAAATTGAAGATTAATGGAGACAATGGAAGTATTACGGCACCATGTGATGACTTGATGGTTTTTACTATCCCAATCATCAAGTCGTTCTTCATATTTAGAAGCAAGTTCATCAGTATTTTTGACAGGTTTGACAGTATCACCAGTAACAAAGACGCCACAACTTCTTCCCTTTGAGAAAACTAGACATGGCTTGAGCCCAAATGGTGTAATTAGAACCATCAAGAATGATGGAAATTGGTTGGGCCATATCAGAACGATCCATAGAAAGCAATAAAAAAGAAATAACAAGGTGAGAAGAATGGAGACGTGGTGTTGGTAAACTAGGTGTAGGGGATGGAGCAAGGATGTTAATATTTGTGGACTGCAGGAATTAAGAGGATCAAGGATTTTGACTCTAAGCTCTGATACCATGTTAGAATAGTAAAGAGAGAAAATAATATGTATTGTATTGAATTAATTATTTTACAGTACAAAGCTATGGGTATATATATAGGACTATGTAGGAGTGTTGTCCAAGGAAAGAGAAAGAATAAGGTAGGGAAAGAAAAAGGCAAGATTTGAACATACCTAATAGGGAGGAGCCTATAATCTAAATATGGAATACAATACAAAGAATAATATATACATATATAATATGTTAATTATATACATATATAATTTCATATATTAACAGTTTAGTTGAATTAGGCTAGGTGATGGTGGAAGAGTTAGGGGAGCCGTGTTAGATTTGAGAAGGCATTGGAGTTGCAGATAGTTATATAGAATAGCCTACTAAAATTTATTGTGATTGAAATTTGGGGGGGGAGGGAGGGGGGGGGAGGGGTTGGGAGTTGGCAAAAAAGATCAAGAATTGTGGTTGAAGTGGTGAAGAGGGTGGTTAGAGCAAGAATGAAGGTTGCCGGAAAAAGAGGAGAAAGAGTGAAGTTGCATGACAAAGTTAAAAATATGGTAAGAGTTAAAAGAAAAATAACCAAAGAATAATCTTAGAAGGTTAGGGTCAAAACAAAAAAAAGACACAAACATGTTTCACAAATTTTCATTTGTATTTCATCACATAATGACTTGCTATCTCTTTTTGTAATTTTTTTTTTCTATCCCATTGTTAAGTAATTCTCCCAATCAAAAAAAAAAAAGGGAGCATTTAAAAATAAATAAAGAAGAAAGAAGAAAAATGGATGAAAGTGTAGGTGGCTCTTAGAAAAGTAAATTACAAATATACTTCTAAGTTTATTTAAAATACGAATTATTTTTTATGGTTTAAGAAATTATAAATATCTTTTTGTTAGAATTTTTTATTTAACATAATTAATTAAAAAAATAAAATTTCTAACTGTTCACATATATAATAATAAAATTATTTAAATTATTAATTGAAATAAAATTTTGATATTATTAAAAATTGTTAATTAATTTGATGATTTATTAATAAAAAAATCTATTTATTATAAAATTAAAAATATTAAGAAACATATTCAGTGTATTTGGTTTGAGTTTTTTGAATTAAATTTTTTGAAAACTGAGTTTTTTAATTTTCATATTTTTTTGTTTTTAGTGAATATTTTAAAATTTTAAACATTTTTTTTACTTTTTTAGATGTACCTTACTTAGATGTATCTAAAAAGTAAAAAATTTGTAAAAAAATATTTTTAAAAATTAATAATTACATAAAAATATAAAAAAATGTACTGAATTATGGTATTTTTTTTATATTTTTGATATTTAGTAAATTTTTAAAAAGTTTTTTTCAATTTTTTTTTTACTTTTTAGGTATATGTATGTTAGGTATGTGTAAAAATTAAAAAAATTGCTTAAAATATTAAAAAAATTCAATAAAACTAAAAAAAACACGAAAAATAAAAAAGTAAATTTTCTAAAAAATATTTTTAAAAAATGATAACCAAGCATGAAATTTTTAAAATTATAAAGTGTAATTTGAAATTTTTTATAATTTACCCTTTTAGAAGAAGCGAGTACCAATGACAGAGAAACGAAGGAGTGGGAAAGAAACCAGAAAATACACAGAATTGAATGCGGGAAGAGGACGACAGGTAGCTATCATCTCTAACGAGGGACCCACTAGGGCGGGTCATCCACCTGCTGCCTGAACCAACAACACAACTTCCTCTTTCTTTCTTTCTTTCTTTCTTTCTATCTCATCATCTTCCAAGCAAAGCGCCATACATCTCTCTCTTCATCTCTGTTTTGTTTTCTGAATTATTTATTTGTTTAATTTAACCATTTTGGTAGTGAATTCACAGTCCCCCTTTGTCCCAACCTCCATTAACCTCTGCTAGCTTCGATCTTTCATTTCTTTCATATAATTTTTTAGGGAAACAAGTAGAACAAGTTGAGAAATCATGCAAAATAGTGCTGTTGCAGATGATCCTCCCAAGGTCCATCTCTCTCTCTCTCTCTCTCTCTCTATATATATATATATATTGTGGTGTTTATGCTTGGTTCACCAGAAATTGGGTTCTCGATTTCCTTCAATTTTGTGTGGGTTTTAGCTTTTCAATTTGATTTTATGATCTAGTGTTAGTCAGATATCTGGGTTCTCTTTGGTTTTATGGTTATATATGGTGGTTCACTTTTGTCAAATCATGTGAAACTGTATGTTTGGGAAGTGGTTTTGGGGGGTTTTTTTTTTTTCCTAAAATAGTCACAAAAAAATAAAATAAATTTTTTAGCCAATGAGCCAATATTACATGCAATCCATAATCATTTCATTCTTTCTCTCAAAAAAATAAAAAAACCAAAAAAAAGTCAAAATTTCTTCCCAAACCAGACTTTTTAGCCCAAAAAAAAAAAAAAAAAAAAAACCAAAAAGCCAACCCCCTTCCCTGGATTTAAAGATTTCGTTGTCGTCAATTCTGTGTGGGTTTTTTCTTCTTTTTTTAATAAATGTTAATTTCATTTTAGGATCAAGTGTTAGTCAGATATTGGGTTCTATTTGGTGTTTATGGTTTTATATATATGGTGGCTCAATTTTGGCAAGGCAATCGTGTGAGACTGTTGGCCTGTTTGGGGTTTAAATTTGCCCTAACTTTAATTTCATCTGAGTTTATGCTTAGATGCTTTTTGCTTCAGAATATTTGACTACATGTGAAAAACTTTGGCTTTGGAATCCATTATGTTCCAGGTGATTTTGTTCATAACCACACTTAAACTGTGCTTTTGAGTTGGTACATGGCATTTAAATTATGTTCAAATATTTACCAAGTACTTAACGGTGTGCATGATTTTGCAAGTGATCTTGTGCATAACGACACCAGAAATGAGCTGTTGGAATTGTGCAAACTCAAGTAATTACAACTGTTAATTGGCGTGTGTCATTTAATTTGTACAAATATTGATACTTAAACAGTGCATAATTTTTCAAGTGATTTTGCACAAACGACACCTGAAATGAGCTGTTGGAATTATGCAAAGATGGAAGTTAAATTATGTAGAAAGATTTACTAAGTAGTTATCATGTAATTTTTGGAATGTTTGAACCCGAGTTATTACTTGAGTGGATTTATGTGATAAATGAATTGAAATCCCAAATCTTCGGTATTGAAATGTTCATCACCTGCAGGCTGACCCCCAATTGGGAGGCTCCACTGATGAAGTTGTAAATTTAGGACAAAATGTGAAGCGCTCAGATCTCTCCCTTCAAATACCTCCTAGACCGGTAGGTTTGGGAAGTAGCCGCGGTAGTTCTTCATCAAGGGGCTTTCTTCGGGGTTTAAGTTTCAAGAAGAAGGTTACGACACCTGATGGTGAAAAAAGCTCACTTCTCTATCCAGACCTTAAGACAGCTCCTGAAAGTCCTGTTTTGGCCAATTTCCTGTCTGGTTGGAAAAAATGTGCCTCTGTTCCTGTGTCACCTGCATCAAACCTGTCCCCTTCTGCTTCCACACCTGCTTCAGCAAGGACTTCTGGTGAACGGGTTAAGTCACATGTAAGTTGATCTTCTATATCACTTGGTTTATGAACTATTGAAATTGTTTTATACACTTTGGCTAGTAGAATTTTAACCCTCCACACACCCTCCCACCCTCCCAAAAAGCAGTTATGCTTCAAATTGAAAGAAATAGTTCCAATCATTATATTGTTGATATTGTTGGAGAGAGAGAGAGAGAGAGAGGACAATGTTTTCTAATTACTACTAAATACTTCCTATGTTTAGGCTGCTGATTAGGCCATCCCCTACTTTTGTTATAGGCACCTTCTCTCAACTATGGCAGCAAATGTAAGGTTTTTATATCAGCAAACAGTGGCAGATTAGACATATTATGTGTTAATTTATCTGTGATTGATTTCTTTCAGATAGGGTCGGTTCAAGGTTCAGTTTCAAGGTCTTTCTCTGTCCCTGGTCGAAATGTTGTCATTGTAAGATCAGTATCTTTTGCTAACTGTAAAGAGTATGCTGAAACAGATACGATTGAAGGTTTGTAGTATGATCATATACTCTGTCATATTGTTTTTTGTGCAGCAACATTAATTTGTAGGGTCATTGTCAAGCCTTTCTATTAGCTATATCTTCAGAAACCTCAAAACTTTGTAAAATTTACTAATGCTAAGCTTTTTTTTTATCAGGCACTGATTTGTCTGAGTTGCTTCTCTTTCAGTCTATAGACTTTATACCATTGAGATGTAGATGATTCTATTATGGGTCCTGCTAATGATTGCCCACTTGGCGTTTGTTAAAAACCAATTAATGCTTGAGAAGTTAGAATTCCTATACACATTTCACATAACCCCATACACTTTTATATGTTACTTTTTTTATTTTATTTTATATATTTCAATACACTTTTACATATATACCAAAATTAACCACTTTTAGCATTTTCCTTCTATTATTGTTCATTGCTCCTAGTGGATCAAGTTTCCAAATAGGATCAGTATGTGTACACTGAAAAAGGTTCGCCGAAACCTTACCAAACATCTGTGCACCTAGGAGGACTGTTCCAAATATCTGTTTAACGGTTTTACTTTTGTCTGTGGTTGAATTAAAGAGAAAAAATAAAATATTATTTCTCATTGAAGTTCAAATGCTCTTAATTTGCTTTAAGTTTTTCTTAACCATCCATAAGTAAGATTTTGGAAACTGAACGTTGCCAAGTCAAGCCTTTCTGCCCCCACAACTGATCTAGATTCTCAACTCAGACACTATCTGGAGTTGGTTGCGTTTTGTAGGCCATTTCTTTCATCTCATGGCCATCTTATATCTGCATCTTATTTTGTACTGTTTTTGTCTGACAGTCCTTTGTTTATTGTTAATTTTCTCATGGCAAGTCAGATCAAATTACTCCTGTTCCGCCAGAAGAAGATGATAAAGAGATTCCTGAAGAGGAAGCAATATGTCGGATCTGTTTTGATGTGTGTGAGGAAGGAAATACACTCAAGATGGAATGCAGTTGCAAAGGCGCCCTTAGACTTATTCATGAAGAATGTGCAATAAAGTGGTTTAGCACAAAAGGAAACAAGAATTGTGATGTCTGTGGGCAAGAGGTTTTGAACTTACCAGTAACCTTGCTTCGAGTGCCAAGTTTAAATCAAAGAAATAATAGGCAGGAGCATAGTCAGCAAAGTTTGAATTCACGAACGATAAGGTGATTAAAATTAACATGCAAAATTTCATTCAATGTCATGCTGTAAAGCTTTGATGTTAGACTAGCAAGTCTGGGCCAATCTTTATATCAGCTGATACTCATCTGTCTAGCAAACTCAACTGAATAACATCTGCTTCAGCTTAGTTTCGGTCTTGAGCAATTCACCACCAGAGTTTACAACTAGATATTTGCTCTCACGGGGAAAATAGATGAAAAATCTCATACAAAAATTTGAATTGACAAAACCGCTTTCAACCAATACTGTACATAGATTCACTGTCTTTTTCTTTTTCCTTTTCTTTTTCCTTTTCTTTTTCTTTTCTGTGATTGTTTTTGAAGTAATGTTGATGGATATATTTATATGCAGTGCCTGGCAGGACTTTGTGGTTCTTGTCTTGATTAGCACAATATGCTATTTCTTCTTTCTTGAGCAGCTACTGGTATGCTATCTCATCTTAATTAAAAAAAATCATTATAGAATTGGTTTGATGTTTTTATAGGCTGGAACCTTTTCCTTCTCTCATTGGCAACACACGCACACAATAAAAAAAAGGAAATTTATTTGTGAAATACATTTATTGGATAGGAGTTGCTCGGGCATAGATGCTTAAACATTTTCGTCAGTAATATAATCCTGAATAACTTCAAGCTTGAACAAGGCCTACTGTGTCTTTATACCGTATTGCAAAGAGAATCTGGTCTTGATAACGGTGTTTTGGATTTCTAAATCCCATCCCCCCATCCCCCCCCCCCCCCCCCCCGAAAAAAAAAAAAAAAAAAAAAAAGAGAAATAGAAAAAGTAAAGTATTTCTGATTTCAGATTTTGACTGAAGCAACAGTCATCAGCATTTTGAATATGAATATTGTTATTGCACTTACTGTTTGCTAATTTCAGTAAACTCATACATCTTTCACTGCATCTGCCAAAACTTTTTCCACTTGATGTTTTGTTGATGGTCTTGACGCATCTATTTGGTTCGGTTTTGTCAACATACAAAATCATGAATCAAGACCACCTTCAAGAGTGTTGTAGCCTGTAGGGCAAAGTATTATGAACATCCTCGTAGTCATAAAGTGGATTTTGTTGGTTATCTTTGTTGTGGCTGTATTTTCACTTTCTAGAAACAATTTTTGAAATAATAATAATAATAGAATGTTTGAGCCAATACCCACTATGAAAGTGAGATAGCTCTTACCAACCCTCACCACTTTTTATTGCATGCATATATATTGGAATTCGGCCTAGCAGTTCTAATTTTACATCCCATTTTGCAGATTCATGACATGAAAACGCAAGCAATCGTGGTTGCTGCACCATTTGCATTTACATTAGGCCTTTTGGCATCAATATTTGCAGTCCTCTTAGGTATAGCCAAACCTCCAAAATTTCAACCATGTTGATAGATGAGGTATGATTGTCTTGATACTGACTTGTTTCGCATGCAGCCATCAAGGAGTATATATGGACATTCGCTGCTCTTGAGTTCGCACTTGTGGCTATAATTCTCCACGTATTCTATTCTCTGGTGAGTAATGCTTCCACAAATTATTTAATTGATTATGTATGTTTTGTTTCATTTTCCATCATTGATGTCCATCCTTGATTTTTTTGGTGAATTTGCATTTGTGATTTTTTTTTAATATAAATATATATTTTTTCATTTTCTAGAGCACAATACCTTTACTTTGGCTTCTTATTGAAAAAATATAGATAATGTTACCAAACATGGTAAAGAATTTAATGATAATCAAAATGGCCAATATGAATGTAGACAAACAATGATTAACAACTCACTATGGCTATTAACAATTTTGTTTTCTTCACATTTAAAACTGGAGAACCCAGGAAGCAAACTATTTAAACAGCATTGTAAATTGGAATTGGAAGCCTTTCCTCATCCTAATTAATTCATTCCTGCTAGAATTTTACTATGCGAGAGTGTAACATCATTGTAGAGCAGTTGACTTGAGAGGTTCAGAGCTTTGTAATCTTTATAGCACATAGTTTTTGATATCCTCTTTGTGGACTAAACACATTGGCTAACCACTTATTTTTTGTATTTTGTGTGTTTGTTTTGTTTCTCTTGTAAGCCATTCGATTGCTGCAAAACAGTGTTCTTTAGTGTAGAAAATAAATAAAATACCTCAAGAATAAAGAACGAAACTAATGAAAAAGCTGATGATTGTGTATATACTTTGGCATTCATATCATGTCAGTGTTCCTTATTATGTTTTTATTTATTTATCTTGGTGACTCGTACCTTAAAAGTAACGTACATGTTTTAAACATAAATGTTTTTTTCTTGCAGCTTCATCTGAAGGCAGTCTATGCTATAATGCTATCGTCAGTTTTGGGTTTTGGGATGGCAATGTGCCTCAACTCACTTTACATCCAATATTATGCTTGGCGAGTTCAAGTTTCCCAAAACTCGAGCCCTGTTTAATCATTCCCATGTTCTAGTTTGTGTTTGGATTCTCCTCGGAATGGTTCAGTTCGGTTCAAAATGTATTAGTTAGCAGGATATCCTCCTTATTCTGGTTATTGTTGGGTTTCTCCTAAGTTGACGCGAAGGTTCCGTTCAAAATAATATTAGAGGGATTGTAGATCCCACAGAAATAGGCCTTATTTCACATGTTTTGAATTGAATTATTCACCGGAGAGGATCCAAACTCTCGTGTAAAGTGTGAACATTAATTTACCAGTCACTGGTCAAGGAGAGTGAATGAAAAATAACACAAATGCTCCTATCTTCCTGCTTTGTCAATGCAACCCTAAGTTGGTTTGATTTAGATTTTTGGGGTTCAATCCTCATCAGCTATAAAAACCCTTTTTTTCAAGTAGGTTCATACCTTCAATAATTGAGAAAACTGCATTTTTAGTATTGTTTTCGTTTTCATTTTCTGTTTTCACACTGGAAGGAAACCTCAACTGTGGTGGAAATTTTCTAATGTGCAAGTTGGTGACACGTGTGAGATAAGTAGTGAAGCAAGCTCCAAGCAACCAAAAAATAAAATTAAATAAAACAAAAACAAAATCATGTGGATAAAACTAAAAAGAATATATACATTGAAGCTTTCTTTACAAGATGCCGTAGACAAGCCCTTGAGAGATGAACGGACAACAATACATAAAACGGAGGAAGAGGGAGTAATCTTATTTGTGTTTAGTGACAGGTAGATAGTGATGACTGTCTTGTTTCAATTGTACCATAGAACGGGTTCTCCTAACATGATCTGCAAAGAGACGATGTCTGCCCAGCAAAAACATAAAATTGTGTTAGAAATCAAAACACAATGGTAAAAGAAATTTGCACACTTCAATCTTCGCTTCAAATGCAGTCCAAACGTAACAAACTCAAGAAGCACGGACACTTTTAAAGTGACATCTAACAAACACACTTTTAAATATGTCCTATTTTTGTTAAACTCAAGACATGTTTTTTAGATACTTGAGAAACACATATCTTACTTTGTTTGAAGATTTTCGTATCAGCGTGTATATTGTGTCTGTGCATTCTTAGCACTAGGAAAAGGATTTTTGAAGATCATTTCATCCTCTAGCCAGTGGCAGAGAAAAACATTGATATCTTATATACACACACACACCAGTATGCATATATAAAAGATCATAATTCATTGATAAGAACAGCCCCAGCATGCAATTATGATACCCATGCATAGTTGATGGCACATCAATCTCCCCATTCTGATAGAACCAATTCAATTTTTTCAAGAAAAAGTATGTGAGACCAACCTTTCATATTCTAGCTTCTGAATCACTATTCCATTCAGTAGCAACTCTGAACTGTAAACTGCTGCACCTGCACATACATAAGATTAAAAAATTTCAAATCATACCATCTTTATTAATTTGATTAAGGCCAACAAAACAGAATGTAAATTATTCTTAACCTTTCCCAAGAAAAGGCACACAGATAGCATAATCTTCCTCACAGGATAAAACCAACAGGCCTTCTGGAATTTTATCATCCTTGAATGCTGATCGACCAATTCTCTCCACCGCCTGACATTTCAACTCAACTTGGTTTTCATACGAGAATTCAAAAATGTGTTATAGAAGTGAAATTAACCGAATTCTAATATGTGCTACTTCGTCATCATTAATGCACTTAGCTCAAAAGAAAGACTAGCAGACTTACGCACCAGGCCATGGACTGCCTTAACCAAGCTTGCCAATATTTCTTTACCAGGCTTCGTATTTGGAGTAATCAAAACTTTTAGCCCCTGCAAAGAAGGATAACTTATTACAAGGAACCACACATCTGCAGCATCTGATTAATTAAACGAAGAGTACATTATTTCTAGAATTTTATCCAGAAACATCAATGTGTGGTCCAGATTCTTTCCATGCATGGATCCCATCCCACAATGCACCAATTAAATCTCAACCACACTTCCCCATTCTGGGTAAACTTCTTGACAAATTTTCTGGGTGAGTAGAGTTTTCCTGTAAAGAAAATTGAGTGCACCTGTAAAAGTGGATGTTGGCATGCACGTGCCAATGAAACTGGCAAGCTAAACCCAAACTCCTTTTCCTTTTTGGCATCTCTCAATATGTAATTCCTCTCATCAATGAAACAGCTAACTTGTCTACAGCTTTCGAGCCATGAACATGTCACCACAGGTTTGCCAAAAGCAATAGCTTCTAACATATTCCTTGTTCGGACAAATTTATCCGTTACAAAATGTGTGGCTTCTGAAATAGAGGGTGCCACTGAAGCTCCTAGCCGGGCCAAAATCTGTAACAAGAGACCAAGAATAAGACACATTTTGAAGTTTGAATCTGCTTGTATCAAGGAAAGAGTAGAGTATACCATAAGTGACTACCTTCTTTTGCTGCTTGATTAAATCATCATCCAAGTGGTGACTAAACAAGACACAGACATTAGCCATATCTCTTCTCCTCCTTGAGTCTTTGGTTGGGGAAATAGGCTCTGGTCCCTTGGAGATTAAGCTATTGATTTCTTTAATAAGGAATGATTTTGACAAATTCTTCCTGCATGACTGTTTGAGATAATCTTCACCCATACAAATAGGTGATGCAGCATTTATAGGAGTGGTACAATTAACAGGAGTAGTCGATGCTGGACCAGATGGTTTGCATCTGTTTCCTGGTGACACTTCTAATCTGGCATTTCCTCCAGCACGTTCACCAGCTGACATGGTATCTGCATCACTCTGTCTCCTTTTTGTTTTCCTTTTCACGCCTAGATCCATGGAAGGACTCACAGCATTGGTCTTTGATTTGTTTGATTTTCCAAGAGATTGTCCATTCGTCTCCTTCCCAACAAATTGATTGATTGATTTATGAAGGTTGCAGCTTCCATTTAACGGACCCGACAGTTTTCGCTGAGTTCTTCTTCCTCTGTTGTAGCTCAATTCACCAATTCTAACAGCAGCAATCGTATCAGTCAACTTTTGATGTGATTTCTCCTTCTCCATAATGCCCTCTTGTCTTCTGTCATTCAGATGTTTCCCTTCTCTAGAATCATATGACGCAATCCCAGCCCTTAATTTATTTTTTACCCTGTGCTGCTGCCTAGTTCGACAAGCTATGGGTGTACAAAAACCAACTTGTTCCTCCAACCGGCGTTTCTTGACTGATATACACCCACTTGATGATGCATTGGCAAGGCATCTGCCAAACTCATCAATGTTACTTCTTTTCAGAGCTCTTACTTCTTTTATTTGCTCATTAACTTCAGAAGATACTTTGTCTGCATTTTCAATCAAATTGGTGGTTAAGTGTACTCCATCATTTGACTTGGCCTTCTTCGGTTTTGCCACTAACTCAATATCACTTTCCTTCCTCACATCCTTAGCCTGTTTCAATGATGAAAGAGTTGGTTCGCCACTCAATTTGGTACCAATAATCTTAGTTTGCTTTGAATTTCTTGTTAAAACTCTAGAACTAGACAAAGTTGATCTCTTCCGTCGAGAATATTTCTTAGACCATGACCTATTCTGTTCGTCTCCTCTGGAAGAACCTTCACACATATTTTTGGTACCTTGATTAGTGTCTTTGTTGTCATTGTCAGCCACGTCCAAACCAAAGCATAGTTCTTGCATTGCTTCCGCAGCCATTTGAGTATCAACCCCCACATTCAGCATCTCCAACGTATCCATGTCAGAACCAGTAGCTTCGATTCCATCTGAGGAACCAATCTTTAGCTGTTCATTCATTTCCTTGGTAAGGTCCTTTTTAGATTTTGTTTCTGTTATCTTCACTGTCTTGTAATGACTTTTCAAATTATGCAACACTAACCGTGGATCGGAATTAGCTAAATCCTTTGTCTTTCGATGGATTTCTAGTCGTTCTTCCTTGTCTCTAGTTTCATCTACGGCACCAGTTCCTTTGGAGTCAAGATGCTTGAGCTTACGAGGTTGGGTAAGAGATCTATGCCTCTGTCTTCCATTATCAAAGAATGCTTCCTTTTTCTTGGTGAAGAACTCTCCCCCTCCTTCATCTTCACGGTTATCATCCCAATCAAAAATCCCTCTTCCTCCCGCTGTACTTTTAAAATTAGTTCTTTTGGCCAAACTTTGGGTGCCTTTTGCAGTTGAGACGGGTTTTACTTTTCCCCCAGTGGACCTTACTATGTCAACTTTTTTACCAAAATCCATGTCATTGAATTTAAGAAACCTGTCCACAAAGTCTAGTGCATTGGCTTGCGACAACTCTCCAGGTTCTTGAGAGTCAACATAGCTCAACCCAGCCATCTCATTGCCACAATTGGTCAACTGAGGCAAGTCAACTCCTCCACCAGCATTATTTGTGTAGTTATTCAGTCCTTCAATCTCAGCAAGTGTATCATCCGCAAAAAGTCTTCTCACTGTTGAACTACCAACCCTGCACTTGTTTTGATTCTTTAATCCCTTCATTTGCTCATTGTACTCCCTTGGAAAATCCTCATCAATTTCCTTTCCAAATGCCAATGAATCTCTGATATCAGTCATCCCATTATCCTCAGCAGTATGTTGTTTTAAAGGCTGATCATCACCCTTAATGGAACATGGCTCATTGTTGGTTCCCTTAAAAGCCATGCTACGAGCTGCTAAACCTGAGGCCCGTAAAGCTGCTGCACGGACTGAAGTGAAATTCCTTCTTATGGATCCTGTGTCAACAAGTGATAATTACAATTCCAAACTTACATAACAGTTAAGTCATGTGCACGAATTGACCTTCAGAATTCAAAGCTTCTAAAAGAACAAAAGAAGGCATTCCACATTTCAACAGCATTCCAGTCAAAGGTAATTATCTACCAGCATTGGGCAATGATTTAAATTTTTTCAGTAAGAGATAGAATAAAAATAAAAATAAAAATAAAATTGAAAGTGTAAACCTATACTTCTTTTGTTATTGATCCAGCTAAAAAAGATTTCCTCAGTTAATGCACAAAATCATCACAAGTTTTATGAAAGTTTCGTCTGCTTGACTAAAAGATTTAGAAAATTTAAGCAAATAGATAAAGAGTAGTGATAGGTAATTGAGATGTGAAACAAAATCAGTAACATCAACAATAATTGTCATTTACTAAGAAAAAAGACTGACCTGAACTCCGTTGTTCATTAATCAACCCATCTAATTCTGCTTTACAACCCTTATCGTCTTGTTTTGAAATAATGGTATAGAGCTTATTCTCTTGGTTCATTGGATAACTACCAACTATGTTTACAGAATCATCATCAGATAACTCTTCAGTATCACCCAAAACTTCTGTTCTGTCTGTTCCTCCGTCATCAGTATCAACAACTTCATCATCACACTCATCTAACAACTGGGTGTCCATGTTCTCAGCATCATAATGATTATCCAATACTTGAGTTTCACCAGCAAGACTTGTGACTTGGGTCTCAAATGCATCTGCAAGTGGAACGGTATCAATAAACGGCGATGTACTTTGTAGAAACTGTAACTCATTAAAGTCCTTGTCCTTCAATTTGTTACCTATTGCAATAAATGGGTAAAATATAATGTAACATTTTAACCATGTATATGTCAAATTTGTACATCTAAATAACTTGACATGTTAAAACTGATACTTGTACACTCTTGGATTCCTCACATGTGCCAAGTCTGTGTACATCATTACTGAGTCATCATAAGAAATCAGACAACTGATATTATGCATAAGAAACACAACATTTGTCTGCCTTCAACTAATTTTTCTCTATCTTCAACTAGTTAGTAGAATACATGGGTTTATGGGCCATCATAAAGGCTCAAGGTTAACCATACCCATACAAAGTGTTTTATCATTTACACAAACAGCAATGCTAATGCAACAGACAAAAACTATACCCTTCCATCGTCCCAATTAAAATTGAGTCTCTAATATTTGTTTGTATTTGTCGATTCATAATATGTTGCTTCCTGGGTCATGTTTTTAACCTACATTTTTCCTTTCCCTTTCCAAACCTAAAGGAAAAACAATACGAAAAAAAGAAACCAAAGCTTGGTTGTACTCACATATTAGTGACACTTATAGCAAATTAAACACTACATTCTTCTGCTCAAATTTTAACAAAATTTATTCTTTATTATTTCTTTATACATATAGGCATGTTGCTGAATCATAATAATACCCAAAAGTCAAACATACCCACTGTTCTTTTTTTAATTGTTATCACTTTCCACCATTTTCTTGGTTACACCATGTTTTCCTGACCCAATATCATTTTCTCCAACTCTCATTCAACAGAGAAATGCTATTCATCACTTGCCCAATAACAACCAAAGAAAATGGAAAGACTAGTAGTGAAGTGATTACCAGGCACTGAAGGCAAAGAAAACTGACTGCCAAAGAGCTGAGTCTCGGTGTCGCCGCCACCACCATCAAGAACTGAATTCCTCTTAACTGGTTGGATCTCATCGTCATGGTCTCCCAGCGATCCCATTTTTAACTCATCCGATATCAAAATTCAAATTCAAACTCAAACCCCCAAATAAATAAGCTCTTTTATCACAATCTGAAGTAATAAATAACAACACCCTCAAGACTATGCATCTATAAAAAGACAGATTTATCAAGCTTTTTAGGTGAAATGCGTGGTGAAGAGAGAGAGAGAGAGAAAGAGAGAGAGAGAGAGAGAGAGAGAGGTAGGTTTAGGGTTTAAGAAGTTGAGTGGCGGGAAAAGAAGGGGCGATTCGCAGGATGGTGTTGGATTTTGGAGGGAAAATTCGATTCCCAAATTCTACTGTGCTAAGAAAAATTTACTAGGGTTTTTTTTTTTTATCTCTTTTGTCGGTTGGAGAAGAAGCAAATATAGAGGGCTTTTTTTGTTTGGGTAAATTACACTGACATCCCCGAGTCTTCTACTTATTATAGTTTTTTCTCTCACCGTTTGAAAATTACATCTCCTTTCTTGAGGTTTAAAGTTTTATTACAAATATCCCCCTCAACAATTTAATTTTTTTAAATACCAATTTTGCCCTCACTAGGTAAATTACATTGACACCCCTCACATTTTAGAAATTACAATCCCTTTCATAAGGTTTAAAGTAGCATTACAAATTGCTCCTTCGGTTAGTATTAGTTAGAAAAAACAAAAAAATCATTGAAAAAAAAAATTTAATTGAAAAAAAAAATTGTTAGTAAAATTTTTAAATTTCTATTTAAAAACCAACATAAATTCATTTTTTGAATTTACGTTTTTTTCTGAAATTTACAAACTAAGACAACCATTTATAAACCAAAAAAATTATCAAATAAGTTTTTATGACAGTTTTTAAAATTTTTATAAATATAAATTGAAAACTGAAAGCGAAATGGTTACCAAATAGGTTTCAAATGATAAAAATGTCATAAAATTAACAAATAATTAAATAAGTTATCAACGTAAGAAATGATTTATCAAAAGATTCTTGGTTATATATGATTTATTTTTTTAAAAAAATTAAAAATTAAAAATTAATTTGGTTAAGAAATAAAAAATAAAAAATTTTGTTTCTCAACCAAAGTAATTTTTAATTTAAAAAAAAAATTAAAAATCAAACCAAAGTAATTTAAAAATTATTTTTTATTTTTTATTTCTTAACCAGAGTAATTTTTAATTTTTTTTTTAAAAATTCAAAAATCAAAACAAACATAGCCTAAGAATCTTTTGTTAATTTCTTACATTGATAACTTATTTAATTATTTGTTAATTTTACGACATTTTTACCATCTGAAGCTTGTTTTGTAACCATTTCATTTTCAGTTTTCAATTTATATTTAAAATTTTTTAAAAAATTGTCATAAAAACTTGTTTGATAATTTTTTTTTGTTTATAAATTGTTGTCTCAGTTTGTAAATTTGAGGAAAAAACATAAATTCAAAAAATGAGTTTATGTTGGTTTTTAAACAGAAATTTAAAAATTTTACTAACAAATTTTTTTTTCAATTAAATTTTTTTTTAAAAAAAATTCAACTACTTTTTTTTTTCAATTAATTTTTTTTCCAACTAATACTAACCAATGGGACAATTGGTAATGCTACTTTAAACCTTAGGAAGGGGATTGTAATTTCTAAAATGTGAGGGGTGTCAACATAATTTACCCCAGTGAGCGCAAAATTGATATTTAAAAAAATTAAATTGCTGAGGGAGAAGTCTGTAATGAAATTTTAAACCTCAGGGAAGGAGATGTAATTTTCAAAAGGTAATAGAGAAACTGTAATAAATATAAATTTCAAGAGGTGTCAGTGTAATTTATCCTTTTTGTTTTATTTAAATTATTTTTTTAATGGTCTGCTAATAATCCCGACCGTTGATCGTAGTTGGCTAGTATATGAGTTTAAAAAAAAAGTTAATACACATTTTATATATTTTACTATTTAATATAATTTATATATATATATATAAGTAACGTGCACTCCATAATTAGATTCTTTAAATATCTTGGAAGTATTATAGTCACAAAATTCATATTTCATTTACTATTTTGGACTTTTAGGATTCAGACTTTTTTGACTCTTTAAATTTTTGTATCTCTTTATATCCACAGAAGATTAGCCTTGAAGATCCACTTTATCATCCAAGTTTCCATATATGTCCACATTAATTATTGGCATCAAGATACTCAGAAGAAAAAGACAAAATCTATAGAAGATAAGGCCTCTCTTCAACAATTAGCAAAATTCATGCCAAAAAACGACAACAACTACTGTAATTATTTGTGTCTGTAATTATTTGCGTCTGTTAGTAGTAAGGCTTCTCCTTCACTCACTACTTTAATAACGCAAATGACCCCTATCCTGCTCCATTAAAGAAAAGCTGTGAGAATCCTTACACATGTTTTGTAACAAATTATAGTGTCAAAATTTTATCAAGATGGGAGGATTGAATGATGTGCGATGGAACCCAAAGTAGTACCCGACATCATTGTCCTAACCCTTTATTAATATAATTTTTATTGTTCGTGTCTAGAGTAATAGGAAGCTGGTCGTAAAAAGTGTCAAACTCCATGTATTTATTATGTAGAAATTTTGTAAAACCTATAACTAGGCTTGACTAGGCTTTTGGACTTTTTGTTCAAAAATTAGACGTAAGGATAAGTCTTTGATTTTTGTTTGTATCTATCAAATGTAGTGTATAAATTGGTATTCATGTCAACGGATAGAGCAATGAAAAAATTCTCTCCACTCTTCCTTGCAGAAATTTCTCCAACTTCTCAAACCCTCGTCTAAAAAATTATAAGTGTTCAAGTCTTTCAGAACCTCAAAGTCTGTAACCAAGGTTTAAAAATGTGGTGTTACGTAACGGTTTCGGCCGTTACATAACGATTTCGGCGGTAGACACCACGCATTACCCCCGATTTTGCGGTGTGATTGAAATTCACAGGTGTATCGGCCGTTACGGCCGACGTAGCGGTCATAACGGTGGCGTAACGGCCTTAACGGCCCGTTACACCCGTTACAAGGGCTTTTTTCGCTGATTATTTTCAAAAAAAAAAACAAAAGAAAAGGCTGAAGATGTGATACATACCTTTATTATTCAATATCAATCACTGGCTCAAATGCTTTGCTCTTGTCACGCCCTCAAAATAATAACATTAAACCCATCAATTTAGACATGCATTAACATGAGAGACAAACATCATTCTATTCCACAGAGTAATTCTTTACAAGAAGCATTACATAATAACAATAGAAGCAAATGCCTTATGGGCTTACAGCTTTCCAAGTTAACACTTGGTTACAAAGAGGAGAGTACTAACTCAAATACACATTAAGCCCTTGGCTTGAAATTTACATGTAGTACAACAAAAGGTAACAAAACCACAAACATCTGCCTGCTTCTAGCCTCCCAGACGATGTCCTTGGAGGTGGCATACTACCTGTACCTGAAAATGATGTTCCCATATAGGGTGAGCCACAGCCCAGTAGAAATACACTAAACCAACTATGAACAATGTCTAAAAGATTAGCAACTGATAGATGGTCAACACTGATACATTCATTTACATCTTACTACAATTCCATGACAATCAAGTCTATGCTACACTTCACTTTCCATTTCTTATTCAACTTTGAGTTTGAAAACAAGACTCAGTACTCTGGCCAAAACATTTGATGAGATTTTATTTCACCACTAGAACACTTTCGAAATCCAAGGTGGATACACATTTTGGTGTTGTATCAATAACACATAAACCACTTCCATACTTTACTTATGATACACATGTTGGTGCTGTATCAACTTAACATAGAAACATTTCTATACTTCACAAAATGATGATGATATACATGTTAGTGCTATATCAAATCAAACAAACAACACTTCAATTGATAAGTATATGAGCAGTATCAACACTTCAATAGATAAGCATAAGAGCTGTATCATAACTACAATGGGAGAGCATATGAGCTGCATCCCCGGGTCCATCTCCCATCTTCCCATAACCATTAACCGGTTTAGAGGTACATCCCCCATCTTCCCCTAAACCGTGGAGTACATCCCCCATCTCCTCTCATACACAAGCAATGCATATAAGCACAGAATCATATACGCAATCAATCAATACACAAAGTCAATGTATTCCAACAACCGTCCATACATAATGCATATAAACACATTGGTCGTATGCACAATCAATCAATACATAAAATTAATGTATTCTACCGACCGTCATACTCTATGACAGATCCAATTGATTAAGTTTGCCTAATCATCATGCATTGTCTACAACAATCAATACTACCCTCCACCGGTAGTCCAAAGCAATTATCTCTAAACAGGAAATAAATGCACAAATAGATAATATATCAACATTTCAACCAGGTGAACAATGAATGATTCAACTACACCCTTAGTCCCATACATTCCCAACTTCAACATTCTCAACTTAATTCCTCAATTTCTTTAATTAATTATATACATTAATTAATTAAACCAATTAGGACAAATTACCATAATTCACAAAACAACCATAAGGTTCCATTTCTATCAATGTTCCAACATTAATCTCATTTCTCTATGCCTAACTTGCATATAGATTTATTATAAATAAAAATCCCAACTTTTGTAAAATTACACAAAAGACCCAAACTTTCTCAAAATTACCCAACAACCCCCAACATATCAAAATGCTAAAATTCAAAGACAAAACTCATAAGATGGAGTAGGTTATCCCTACCTCGAAGTTTGAGCTCCAACGGAGATGAAGACCAAGACCCAACGTGCTCCAAACCTCAACTTTTTCAGATTAAAACAAAGATCTCGACACCCTCTATCTTTTTAACAAAGGGCTTAGGATAGATTCACACTAGAGAGAGATGAAATCCTAGAGAGAAGATAAGTTTAGAGAGAGAGAGAGTCGGCTGCTAGGATTTCAAAAAGAAATAGATGAAAAAGTGATGTTTAAAATCGCTGCTGCCTGCTGATATAAAACAGGCTCGCTCGAGCGAAGACTTGGTCGCTCGAGCGACCAGACACAGAAAAACCCGCTCGAGCCAAGAAAGTCTCGCTCGAGCCAACAACTCAGAATCTCGCTCGAGCGACAGAATGCTCGCTCGAGCCAACAACTCGAACCTACAGGTCTGCAACCAGACGCATGCTCGAGCGACGGAACGCTTGCTCGAGCGTAGAAAAACCAGACCGCTCGAGCAAAGGAAAGCTCGCTCGAGCCAAGAAACACAACCTTCAGGTCCAGAACCAGACGCAATTGCTTGCTCGAGCGAAGCCACTCTGGCTCGACCCACCAGACATAAAACACAGATCTCGCTCGAGCGACCAAACCCTGGATCGAGCGAAGGATCAAAACAAAGAGCTCGCTCGAGCGACTAACTTCTCGCTCGAGCGAAGGTCCAGAATTCTGGGCAGCAACACTTGGCTCCCAGACACAACCAACCTGTAACAAACCTACCCAACGTATCCTATAATTCAAATACAAAGTATGAAAGAAGGTAAACTAGAAATGAACAACTGCTAACATATACAGAACCAAGTCCGAATCACTGTACAACCAGGGTTAAAACCCGGGATCGCTATAGCTCTTTTGTCTTTACAGCACTGGTTCAATTACTTTTCTCTTTTGTCTTTACAGCACATGAACCACTTCGAGATGAGATTTCATAGGTGTATCCATCCACAAATTTTCATATCTGAAATACGGATGAGTGAGAAATAAAGAGAGAGAAGAGAGAAGAGAGAAGAGGGAGGAGGGAGGAGACGAACCTGTGTTGAATCTTCAAGGCTGCCTCTATTCTGTGTTGAAACCAGTGACTCTCCGACTGCCCCTTTGTGTTGAAGACGAAGTAAGTGCTGCCTCTGATCTGTTTTCTTTTTTTTTTTTTTTTTGTTTGTTCACCGGCTGCCCCTTTGTGTTAAAGACGAAGTAAAGTGCTGCCTCTGATCTGTTTTCTTTTCTTTTTTTATTTTGTTTGTTCAGCTTCCTGGGGAAGATACACAACATTTGTTGACCTTGGGAAGGTATATAATATAGCATTTGTTTTTTTTTTGTGTGTGGACCGTGGGCTCCAACTGGCAAATTTTATTTTATTTTTTTATTATTTTTTTTTAACAATGATTTTCAGGCTTTAAATTTTGTAAAACTTACAAAATTTATGTGATATATTTAGTAATTTTAATTTAAATATATATAGAGCTATGCATTTATTTTTAGTATTTTATATATAATAATTAGTGATTGATTTTTTTTTATAATATCTAAAAATCATAACACCTATAATTATATTAATACATTTTATATATGTCAGTTTTTATTGATTTTTTTTTTCTTGCAGGTTATTCAAAAAGATAACAAATACTATGTAAGAATTTTTTTCTTTATAATTTATTTTTAATTTTTATATGATTACATTAGCATGTAAACTCTAAATGTATAAATAGTGGTTGCAATTTTTTTTATAATCATTTCATTTAATATTTAATTATAAATATTTTTTATTTTGTTATTGTAATGTGTTATGACAATAATGTTGAAGTCATTATTTTTTTTTTAAATATCTTTTCAAAAGGAAAAAAAAAAATCAATACCTCAAAAAAAATTCTTTATAATTTATTTTTTAATTTTTATATGATTATATTAGCATGTAAACTCCAAATATATAAATAGTGGTTGCATTTTTTTTTATAATCATTTCATTTACTATTTAATTATAAATATTTTTTATTTTGTTATTACAACATTGTTAAAGGCACAATTTTATTTTAAAAATATCTTTTTTTTTTTAAAAAAATCAATACCTCAAAAAAAATTCTTTATAATTCATTTTTTAATTTTTATATGATTACATTAGCATGTAAAATCGAAATGTATAAATAGTGGTTGCATTTTTTATAACTATTTTATTTAGTATTTAATTTGAAATATTTTTTAAAAACATTTTGTTATCGTAATGTGTTGTGACAACAATTTTGATGGCACAAATTTATTTATTTTTTTAAAAATTTCTTTCTATAAAATAAAAAAATAAAGATAAAAACAATAGCTTAATCAATGCCATGAAAAATGTCTTATTCCTAATTACATTAGTATGTAAAATCCAAATGTATAAATAGTGGTTGAATTTTTTTTATAATCATTTCATTTAACATTTAATTATAAATATTTTTTTATTTTGTTATTGTAATGTGTTGTGATAACAAATTTTTTTTTTTAATGACAAAATTTGTTGTGACAACAATTTTTATGGCAAAATTTTCTTTTTAAAAAAATATTTTTATAATTTATTTTTTAATTTTTATATGATTACATTTGCATGTAAAATCCAAATGTATAAACATTTTTTTATAATTATTTTATTTAGTATTTAATTTTAAATTTTTTTTACAATCATTTCATTTAAAAATATTATTGCATTTTATAAATTTTTATAAATAATTTTAAATATTATTGCATTTTTTTTACAATCATTTCATTTAATAAATGTAAATATTGTTTATTTAGTTAGTTCAAGTTTTGCTGAAAAATAATTTTGTAAACATTTAAAATAAATTAAAAAAATGTATCAATGATGCAGAATTCAAATTCAAAAATGCCACGACAAAAGGGTGCCAATGATGAACCCCCAAGTGATGATATCGGTTGGAAATTTGGAACTCAAGTTGAAGGCACTAGGCATCATATTATTTGTAAATTTTGTGGATATCACATTAAGGGTGGGATTACGCGTTTCAAACAACATTTAGCACATCAAACAGGACAAGTGCATTCTTGTCCTAATGTTAGTAGAGACGTGATGCAAGAAATGATGAAACATTTACAAAATAAGAAAATGAGTAAAGCAGACAAACAAAAGAGAAAAGCTGAATTGGAAGCACATATTAGGGGAGATGATCTCTATGATGAAAATGAAGGGGGAGATTTTGTAGATCTTCGAGATGATGACTCTAACTCTGATCTAGAGATGACCACAGCTAGACAAGCAAGTATTCGTTCACAACAACAATGGGAGGAAAGGCAACAATTTAGACGAGGTGTTGCAGGTCATGGATCACAATACGATGCAGGTGGTAGTTCTGGTGCAGGGGGTAGTGGTCAAAGAATGCCAAAAGGGTCTGGTATTGCTAATGTTTTTCGTCGATCACAATCCGTGCGTGAAATTGGTGGGAGTGGACGTAATTAGATTAAGCCCAATGCTCCTGAAGCAAGGTTGAGGGCAATGGATGTAGAACTCCAAAAGAGCAAGAGTACAAAGCAGCGAAAAATTTCTACAATGAATTTACAGAAGTTAAAAGAGAGATTGGGACGGGCAGTGTCCAAGTTTATACTCTATAATCGTATTCCTTTCAATGCAGTTGATTCAGAGTATACACAACCCATGCTTGATGTTGCTGCTGAAGTAGGGCTAGGAGTAAAGGGTCCTAGTGCTTATGAAGTTTCTGAAGCATATTTGGGCATGGAGCATGATGAAATGACAGAATGGATAGGATCATTCAAGGAAATTTGGGTAGAAAGAGGTGTATCCATCATGTGTGATGGTTGGAGCAGTCTAACTCGGCAACACATCATCAACTTCTTAGTGTACTGCAATAGAGGTACTATATTTCACAAATCAATTGATGCCTCTAATATTATTAGTAGGACTGTTGAATATTATTTTGGGTTGTTAGATAAAGTTGTTGATGAAATTGGAGAACAATACGTTGTTCAAGTGGTAACTGATAATGAACCTGCACTGAAAGCTGCCGATAAAATGTTAATGAGAAAAATGAAAAATTTATATTGGACAGCTTGTTCAGCACATTGTATCGATCTCATGCTAAAAGACATAGCCAATAAGAAAAGTGTAGCAAAGATGATTGAAGATGGTAAAACCATCACCAATTTCATTTATAATAGTGGATGGGTGTTGGATTTAATGAGAAAATTCACTGGAGATAGAGAATTGATTCGACCTGCCATCACTCGATTTGCTACAAATTTTATTGCCATTGAGAGTATTATTAGATATAAACAACAATTGAGAGCTATGTTTAATAGTGATGAATGGAAGAATTCTAGATGGGGGAAGGCAAAGACTGAGCAGCCTTACAATGTGAAAAAAATTATTTTGGGAAAGGAGTTTTGGTAAAAAGCAACAGAGCTTTGTAAAGTTCATGAGCCCCTAGTCAGAGTATTGAGGTTGGTTGATGGGGATGAGAAGCCAACAATGGGTTTCATATATGAAGCTGTAAATAGAGCAAAGTTGGCAATTAAAAGAGATTGTCGCTACTACACCGAGTATTGGAAAATTATTGATACTCGATGGTCTTTTCAATTGCATCAAGATTTGCATGTGGCTGGTAACTGTTACGATTTCAATTATAAAATGTATATTTATTTACAATTATTAATTGTCTTCTTATTTTTGAAGGATATTTTTTAAATCCTCAATTCCAATATGGTGTTACCTCATCCAATGAAATGATAAGAGAAGTGATGGATGGACTTAAAAAAGTAATTACCAGACTGGAGCCTAATATGGATGCTCAAATGAAAGCAACAAATCAAGTACGTACCAATTATTTAAATTTTAATAGTAATAATCTACTTTTGCAAATGTTACTTGTAATGATTGCCCAAATTGTAGTTGTTGCTGTTTCGAGATAAACAGGAAACTTTTGGTACTCCTTTAGCACAAGGAGTATGGAAACAATCAAATCCAGGTTTTATTTTCAAAATTACAAATTTACAATATATAAATACTTATATAATTTTTTATTATATTTGACTTATGTCTAATGTAATGTAATTTTGTGCAGCTGAGTGGTGGATTATTCATGGCAGTTGTGCTCCTGAACTTCAAAAAATAGCTATGAAAGTATTAAGTCAAACCACCATATCATCTCACTATGAACGTAATTTGAGTACTTTTAGTCTCATCCATACGAAGACGAGGAATAGATTGAAATATAAGAAAATTCAAAGATTAGTCTTCATCACCTACAACATGAGATTAAAATTGAGACACGTTAAAAGAAGCAGCCAAGAGGAGATTGATAGGAGTTTTAATCCTATTAACTTGGATTACATATTTGAAGAAGATGATCCAATAAGTCCATGGATAGAAGAAAGGGAAAATCCTTTACTAAATGGTGTTGATAATTCTGAATGGCTAGATTTAGTCTCAGATGACGATGGTGGTGGTGGCAACGACAGTAATAACGATGGCGGCGATGGCAGCGATGGTGGTGGCACCCATAGATATCAAGCTCAACGCACTTCTCAAAGCTCAACTCCTACTCCAACTCAAAGTGATAATAGTGGTGGTTTAACACCATTTGATGGAGGAGGTGATGACGTTGATGGTGAAAACACTTCTCACGGTGACGGTGGTGGTGGTGGCGGCAGCGACAATGGCGGTGATGGCAGTGATGGTACTAGTTTTGGTGCAGGAAGTGAAGATTTTATTGGAGGATTTGGATTATGTAATGTTGGGGAACATTATGATATTGGAGAACCTGTTGCACCTTTACCCCAACTACCTAGGAGGTTTCGTGGTAGTGACACACGTAGAGATAAAAGAAGAATAAGAAGTAGAGAACAACAGCTTGATTCATTTGATAGTAGTCATAGTTATCCATATCACCCTTACCCATCCTATAGCAGTGATAGCCAGAGCTATCCTTACCCACCTCAACAAAATTATCCTTAGCCCCCTCAACAACATGGTCCTCTAGGATACGGTTTGCCAAATTATCAACAAGCCCAACAAGAGTATGTTGATCCTTTTCAGCCAAGGTATCCATTTTCTCTCCCAATGCACGAAACAGAAAGGGATGACATGATGAGCACATTTACTTATATATTTCCTATTGGATGGAGTGAAGGTAGTAGTAATCAAGCTCAACAATCTGATTCCCAAGATGCACCACGTCACTCATTTTGGTGGAGTGAAGGTAGCAGCAACAATCAAGCTCAACAATCTGAATCCCAAAATGCACCATGTCACTCATTTTGGTGGTGACATTATGTAATTTTAGTAGTAACATTATGTAAAGTGTACTCTCTATTATTTGTGACTTATGCTATGATGTTATGTACTTTGTCAAGTTCTTCCATTAAGGATGTATACTTTTTTAAAACTATTTGAGTTAAAATGCACATATGCTTCCACAAGTATAATAATTAAAAATAATTTTATACATCTAAGTCCAATAAAAGAAATTTTTGCCACAAGTGTAATATGGATTTATGACATATAAAGTCATTAATTATTGAAATAAAATGTAAAAAAATTCATTTTCTAGTGATTTAAAAATATAAAATATATTGGATTATACTTAAAAATTATGAAAAATTTATCAAAATTTATTTTAAAACCCAATAAATATGATTCTAAAAAAAAATATGCGTATCGGTAAGTTTTTTGCAAATTGTGCGAAAAATAAAAAAATTCACAGTTCCGGTAACCGCAACCGTTACGCTGCGGCCTTTACACCCCGCAACCGCAACCGCGCCACCGCCACCGTTACAACGACCGCAACCGCTTTTCAGAACCTTGTCTGTAACATGATGTTTGTAAGTATACTATATATTAATATGAAGTGTGAGTAGTCTCTTTTTCCTTAAATATTTCAAAAGGATAACTCTTATGTTCTAAAATTTATTTTCTTTTTGGAAAAAACTAAGTTTATGAAATGCTTACTTGCTCATTAATATTACATGATTTGAACCTTCATAGTATCTATTGTTTTCTATTTCATTACTGAGTGACCTTAACTGAAGAACCCGTGTGAACCGTGGTTTGGCATTGAAGGTAAATTGTAGACAGAAAGGGAAAGGTAAGGAATAGAAAATAAAAATATAGGCTTAGCTTTACGGTGGGAGTACATGTAATAAAAGCAAACATTGTTTAAAAATAGTTTTACCAAATAAGAAAAAGAATTTAGAATATAACGAGAGCAACCTGAGTAGAAATATCAAGAAAATATTTTTCATATAAGAATTTTAAAATCAAAATTTTATACTTTTAGAATAAGAACTTAGAATTAAAATAAGATCCAGTACTGAACTTACACAGGAATTAGAAGATCAAAAACTAAGATATCAATTTTTGTTATCATTAGCCTCCGATAAATCTCTAGTACATTATAGTTTGAAAATCACACAAATAAATAGACAGATAACTATAAAACAAGAAGCTTTACAGCTAACCATACAACAGCTTGAGGATTTATTAGCATAACTGTAGAATTAATTAGATAATTCTCAGCCCAACTTCAAAATAGTGGTAAACCACTAACTCACCCTAAAAAATGGTATCAGAGCAGTGTTCGGTTTTCGGACAGTTCAAGTTTTTTTTAGTTAGTCTATGCATTTTGCTTACGAAAATAGAGTAGTTTTTATTTTTGGACAATTCAGTTATAAATTTCATATTATAGTAGCTTTTGATAATTTTAAAGTAGGATTTAATTTTGTATATGAAAAGAGTAGAATATTTAGATTTAGAACTCAGCAATCATAACCATCGTCTTAATATAGATAAAAATAAATTTCGTTGTAATTTTGAAGGTACTTTTACACATAGCTCCATAGTGAACATAATTTTCAGCTAAATAGTATTGTAGATCATCAAATTAATTTTGCAAAAAATATTAAAAAGGAAGTAGATAAAATCAGTAATCTTTTTACTTCGTCTATAGACCATTTTCGTAATATTCGCAGTATAATTAAAGATTAAGATAAAAAATTAGATTATATCCAAGATTAGTGTAGTTCAATCTTACAAAAACGAATAGATTTAAATTTAGAAAAATTCCCCACCAAGCTAGAAATAAAAACTCTAATTTCAATCATAAATATTAGTAGCTCGAAGCAAATAGAGTTAGAATTTAAACAATTAATTGAAAAAATTCATAATCAGATAAATCAAATAACTAGACAAATAGAACAGATCAACCAAATTCAAGATAATTTAAAACAGAAATTAGAAATTTTAGAACAACTAATAAAATCTTAATTTATAAGTAGTGATAAAAAAAAAAAAAACTAACAGAGACTACCAAATTATTTTAAAACAAGCAGAAGACATTCATAATAACCAAGAGGGAATTAGTAGCTATCAAGGAATAAATTAGTTAGATAAAATATCAGTATGACAAAATAATATAGAAATTTTATTTCTTATCTGATTATGTGAAAATTTTGAAGAATTATCAGAACAACTACACAGTTTAGAAAATCATTTAGCTTCATTAGAGAGATTAATACTTCAAAGAGGAAAATGAGTAAAAAGACAAGCAAGAAAAGCCCAATCTCGAATAAACGAAGAAGATATAACTAAAAATTTTGAAAAGCTTAAATTATCAAAGAAACCTGCCTGTAGAACTTATAGAAAATAAAAATGTTTAAACAGTTAGTAAAAGAAAGTAATAGTAAAAAGCATAATGAGGATGAAGATGTTAAAGTAGAAGAATTTATAGATGTAGCACAGCAAATAGAAAAATTTAAAAAGGAAAAACTAGAATTAATTCCCGCTAAATATGTATATAAGTTATGAAAAATTCATAAAAAAACAATATTTATTTAAACACTATAGTGAACAAATTATTAGTGTACCTCAAGAATATGAAAAAATAGAGCTAAATTTAATAAATAGATAAAGTTATAAATATGTTGTAAATGAACACCTCAAAAGGACTCACTTAGGATTAGTTGTGATAGGAGTTAAAGCTTTAACTAGAGAAAATTTAGGAGCTAAAGTTTTTGTATGTCTTTATGATGATAGGTTTAATGATGTATGACAAAGTATTTTAGGCAGCTATGGATTAGATATGAATTCAAAAGGAGGAATAGTTTATTTTACACCAAATTTCCTTTTACCGACCTCGACCTTCATAAAAAGATAAAAATAAGAATAAAATGTAGAGGATATAAAATGAAAAAATGAGAAAAAAATTTATTAGTTTGCACAGGATTTTTAGGCTTAGCAGTCTTAGAAAACAATACCCATTATGGACTTACAAATGATCAAATAGTTAAGATATTAGGCACAAAAAGAATAAAGGCACTACCAGCTAAAAAATATAATTCTAAAGATAATGCAACACTAGATTGGAATTTAGGACATTTTCTAGGACAAAAGAGGTTAGTCCCTCAAGATAATTTATTATATCAAAAAACAGATGGAAGTTATACAGTAAGATTTACTAAATACACATGTAGCACCAGAAAAATCCAAAGATGATGAATTTAGTAATGTAGATAGAGAAGAAATAAATCAGTTTTATATAATGACAGAGGAAAAAACAATATCACAAAATAAGATATCTAAAATTGATGAGATAGATTTGGAAAATTTCACCGTAAGTGATATGAATAAAATATTAGATACCAGACACTATGAATATATTACTAGAGGAGATACCCATGATGAAGCAATATCATTTTTAGACCAATAATTTCACACCGAATATGTAAATGATATTTTAGAAGATAAAATATAGCCTAGCAAAATATTTAAAATATCAAAACAATCTAACTTAAAAGACTCTTTTTATATGAACACTCAAACAACAGATACCACAGTAACTAGCAACCCACAACATACGATAGAAGATCTAGTAGAACCAATGCATTATGAAGTAGGAGGAAGAAGACCATTAGCCAATACAGGACGTAGTAAAGAAGATCCTACTAAAAAGTATAAGTTTCATGAGAAGCGAAGATAACCAGATATGAGAATACAATTACAGCCAACAACTAATCAAGGAACCCTTTTAGACTTAGCTAAATTCAACCCACAAATATGGCAAGAAGTAATAGAAAAATGGGAAAAAGACGCAGTAAAGGCATGGATGAATAATCCCTTTGAATCAACTAATACGTGAGAATATATGGAAATACTTTTCCTTAGAGTCAACTTAGTTGATTCTCAACCTTTTAGTCAATATTCCCAAGCATAATCCGACAACACATATTTACCATTTAATTACCCTTTCATACCCAAGCCAGATTTAGTTGAGATCTCTTGTGTAATCAAATTTGCAGAAAAAAAATTATTAGTATAGATGCCATGATAGATACAGGAGCTAGTAAATCATCTATTGAACAACACATAGTTCCACCAGGATGGAGTACAGCTTTAACAACTCCAGCTTTAGTTAGTATAGCCGATGGCACTAAACAGACATATACACATTGCATCAATGGAGTTCAAATTGGTTTTCATTACATAGGCTCTTAAACTCAACATATAGAGTGGTTTCCTTTACCCCAAGTTTGGATTAGCAATACTCGACAAAACCATCCATTTATATTAGGCCTTAATTTCACACTTAGTCTACAAGGTGGCATGTTTATCAGCCATAGCAGCATTAGTTTTTTCAAACGAACAGTATATACACCCACAACATATGCCCTCAGCACCATTGCCTATTCATTAAAGCTGCATGCGAAGCGTGGTGGTACCATAGGAGTAGATTCAATTCCCACTAATTTTTTTATTTCCTAGTAGAAACATTTTCCCTAAATTAGCCCCAAAATATATACCAAATGAAGAGATAACAAATATTTCTTTAGAAAATTTAGACATAGATGATTTTGAATCAAAAAACATAGAAGATGTTGAATTAGGAGAAAAATATGATTCTTGGAGTATAGAAGATTTTCAAGAAATTGTTAACCTATAATTAATTTTCGCAAAAATAGGAAACTGAAGAAAAAACCAGCATACAGAAGAATAGAAAATGATTTAGATGAAATAATAAGATTAGCTTAAACAACATAAATTTTAGGAGAACAACTCATGAAATACTAGGAAAAAAATAAAGTTTTAGCTAGTTTCGATATAAAAAATAAAGATTATAGGATTACATCAACACAAATAGATCATACGCTAGCAAATATAGAAGAATTTAGAACACAGATTAAGGAATTATTAGATTTATGAGTAATTCGACCTAGTAATAGCCCATATAAGAGCGCCAAATTTATGGTTAGAAATCATGCAAAGATAAAAAGAGAGAAAACTAGAATTGTTATAAATTATAAGAAATTAAATGACAATACAAAAGATGATAAATATAATATACCAGATAAAGATCAGCTCATAAACAGAATACAGACAACAAAAATATTCAGCAAATTTGATTGCAAGTCAGGGTTTTGGCAAATCAAAATGGAAAAGGAAAGCATACCTTGGACAGCCTTTTGTTGCCCACAAGAACATTATGAATGGCTAGTCATGCCTTTTGGACTAAAAAATGCACCTTTCATATTTTAGCGTAAGATAGATAGTATGTTTAATAAATATAGTTTTATACTGGTATATATAGATGATATATTAGTATTTAGCCTAAATAAAAATAGTCACATAGATCATCTATACATAGTATTAGAAGAATTTATAAACAATGGAATAATAATTAGTAAGAGAAAAATGGTATTAAATAAACCTCATATAGAATTTTTAGGAATGTAGTTAGGAGATGGAAAAATCAAGCTACAACCCCACATAGTTAAGAAAATTTTAGATTATCCAAATAAATTAGAAGATACAAAACAACTTCAATCATTTTTAGAGATTTTAAATTATGCACGAATGTATATTCCTAACCTTAGTAAAATAATAGGACCTCTATATAGTAAGACCACACCCACAGGACAAAAATATTTTAACCAACAAGATATAGCTTTGGAAGATGTCAGTGTGATCTAGATTTCAACATTTGCCCTATTTACACTGACATCTTCTAAAATATTCTGGCCTATCTATACATCTTTCTTCTTGTAAACAGGGCTGTTCTTCATCCTCGTAGAGATAAGTCCATTGATATGCCATACCAGGGCACTAAATTCCTGCTGTGGAGAGGTTCTAAAGAAACTGTTGTATAGTGACTAGCTTACTATTTCTACTATCTTCGGCTAAGGTATATATATAGGGTTTAAGGTCTTCTATTTCTCGACTTTTCTCACAAAAAGATTGAATGATAAAATCCTTGAAGAAATACATTCTAGCACTCAATTGTTCAAATTCCTCACTGGTGAGTTGTCTGATTTTTACGTTTGGAAAGGAAGTAGGTGTTTTTTTTGGAGTTCATTTTTTGAGCTGGCTGGTTAGGGTTCGAATGGTTGCTCTCAATTATTTTTTCTCGTCTCGGAGCTGGTCTAGCTCTTCACTGACCTTTTTGCCTTTATCCATAATTTTCTTGAAATTTCTGGTAAGGCCTTCACAATGTCTGCACATTTGGAAAAGATTTTGATAATCTGGCTGAGGGTTAGTACTACTGCTTCCTGTTATCTGGCTAACTGGAACTCCACTAGTAGCAAGAATAGTTGACTGCATCTTGCGCAATGTGTCCAGATAATCTTTAGCTATTTGGCTAATAAAGTAACTAGTTTCTATTTGTCTGCGGACATAACTACTTGCTGATTTGAAATCATAAAATCCTTTAAACTGAGGTACGAGAAAATTTTTAACTAAAAGTTCAACTTCTACCCAATCATGGTAAATACCAGGCCTGATTCCTTTAGTTACTACATAGAAAGAAAAGCTTTTAGAAAAAGGTTTATTCTGGATTTTTGAAAAATATATACTAAGAGAGTTTAAGGCTAACAAACGTTTAGCTGGGTGATTGAGATTGTTCTAAAGGTTATCTAAAAGACACTGTTGAACTGGGTCTAGCTCGATTCCTGTTAATGGTTTGAATTTGTTTTTGTCTTCATAAATGAGAAGAGCAAATTCCCCAAAGTTCATTGTTTTATTGTTCTCCATTATCTACACAAAAATTAAACTGGTTATTTTTTTTTTCTAAATAAATTTTCATACTTAGCCAATCTGTTAATTTATTATCACTCCCTTTAATATGTTCAAATTCTACTTTATATCCTTGTCCTACTATACAATTTAAAAATTTTGCCATCTTATACTACTAAGTTTACGCTCATTAAGTTTATTATAAAATCTAATTATAGCTTCGCAGTCTATTCTAATTGCAAAGGGCTTGTGTAAAAATAACCTAAATTTGTTTATTGCATATACTATTCCTAATATTTCAAAATCTAAGCTGGTCATGGTTGTATCTTTTTCTTTAAATTTTCCAAAACTATATTTACAAATACGCTCTTTATTGTTACTATCATACTTGCTAGATTCAGCTAATAGTACTGTTCCCCATCCTAATTGGCTTGTATCTGTTTCTACGACTATATATTCTAATTCTAAGAGAAGTTGTAGGTTCGGGTAAATTTCTATAAATGTGTTTAATTTTTCTTACTAAAGCTATATCTTGCTGGTTAAAATATTTTTGTCTTGTGGGTGTGGTCTTACTATATAGAGGTCCTATTATTTTACTAAGGTTAGGAATATACATTCGTGGATAATTTAAAATCCCTAAAAATGATTGAAGTTGTTTTGTATCTTCTAATTTATTTGGGTAATCTAAAATTTTCTTAACTATGTGGGGTTGTAGCCTGATTTTTCCATCTCCTAACTCCATTCCTAAAAATTCTATATAAGGTTTATTTAATACTATTTTTCTCTTACTAATTATTATTCCATTGTTTATAAATTCTTCTAATACTATGTATAGATGATCTATGTGACTATTTTTATTTGGGCAATATACTAATATATCATCTATATATACCAGTATAAAACTATATTTATTAAATATACTGTCCATCTTACGTTAAAATATGGAAGGTGCATTTTTTAGTCCAAAAGGCATGACTAGCCATTCATAATGTCCTTGTGGGCAACAAAAGGCTGTCCAAGGTATGCTTTCCTTTTTCATTTTGATTTGCCAAAACCCTAACTTGCAATCAAATTTGCTGAATATTTTTGTTGTCTGTATTCTGTTTATGAGCTGATCTTTATCTGGTATATTATATTTATCATCTTTTGTATTGTCATTTAATCTCTTATAATTTATAACCATTATAGTTTTCTCTCTTTTTATCTCTGCATGATTTCTAACCATAAATGCGGCGCTCTTATGTGGGCTATTACTAGGTCGAATTACTCCTAAATCTAATAATTCCTTAATCTGTGTTCTAAATTCTTTTATATCTACTGGCGTATGATCCATTTGTGCTGATGTAATCCTATAATCTTTATTTTTTATATCTAAACTAGCTAAAACTTTATTTCTTTCCCAGTATTTCATGAGTTGTTCTCCTAAAATTTCTGTTGTTTCAACTAATCTTATTATTTCATTTAAATCATTTTCTGTTCTTCTGTATGCTAGTTTTTTCTTCAGCTTTCCTATTTTTGCGAAAATTAATTCTAGGTTAACAACTTGTTAGAAATCTTCTATACTCCAAGAATCATATTTTTCTTCTAATTCAACATCTTCTATGTCTAAATTTTCTAAAGAAATATTTGCTATCTCTTCATTTGGTATATATTTTTGGGCCAACTCAGGAAAAATGTTTCTACTATGAAATAAAAAACTAGCGGGAACTAAATCTACTCCTATGGTACCACCACGTTTCGCACGCAACTCTGATGAATGGGCAATGGTGTTTAGGGCATATGCTGTGGGTGTATGTGATGTTCGTTTGAAGAAACTAATGCTACTATAGCTGATAAACATGCCACGTTGTAGACTAAGTATGAAATTAAGGCCTAATATAAAGGGATGGTTTTGTTGAGTATTGCCAATCCAAACTTGGAGTAAAGGGAACCACTCTATATGTTGAGTTTGAGAGCCTATGTGATGAAAACTAATTTGTGCTCCACTGATGCAATGTGTATATGTCTGTTTAGTATCATCGGCTATACTGACTAAAGCTGGGGTTGTTAAAGCTGTACTCCATCCTAGTGGAACTATGTGTTGTTCAATATATGATTTACTGGCTCATGTATCTATCATAGCATCTATACTAAGAGTTTTTCTGCAAATTTGATTACACAAGAGATCTCAACTAAATTTGGCTTGGGTATGACAGGGTAATTAAACGGTAAATATGTGTTGTCGGATTGTGCTTGGAAATATTGACTAAAGGGTTGAGAATCAACTAGGTTGACTCTAAGGAGTACATATGTTCTTTAACAAGTTTATCTTTTAAAGGATATTTAGTATGAAATTGTTCTATCTACTGTTTAAGTTGTTTATTTTCTGCTTTTAAACATTCTATGTCAAAATTAGTCTTAGTGTAACAACCCCGATCTCTGATTTACGTTAATTCGTGGTTAAATAAGCATGATCAGTAATTAAGAGAAATCTTGAATTAAATTGCATGTGTATGTTGCATTATTGTGCTGATATCTGTTTATTGTAGAAAGATCTATTCATGTTTCCGTTTTGGTTTGCGAAATAAAGGCCTTATCAACATCCGATTCAGAAATTGACTTGGTATACGTATTATTTGGAATTTTTAGAACATTATGGTAGGTTCAATTGAAATTCAATTCGGAACGATTAAATTTAGATAAATAAATTATTAAGTTGAATCAACTTTGTTTCAATCACAATTAATTAGCCTAAGCTAATCAAACACATAAATAGACCACTTATAGTTGAGAAGACTCTTTCCTACCATCACCTTGAGCAACAAAACGTGTAGAAAGAGAGAGCGACTAAGGAGAAGTCTTCAAACAAAGGAATTTGTATTTGCTAGAGAATTAAGGAGAATTGAATAAATTGAGCAAGAACTCACTAGGATTCAAGGAATTGAGAACCTAAGGTAAGAAATCAAGCCTTTAGTTGTGTACTTAGAATACCTAACACATGTATTCAAAGAATTAAGTGAATTGAAGCAAGAATTAAGCTTAATGAAGTAGAGGAGTAGAGTATACATACATGCATGTATATTACATTGCATTTAGAGCATGTTACCTAAGAATTCATACCATGCATGTTCATATTTTGGTTTTAGTTTAAGAATTCACTATGTCTTTAAGTAGAACAGCTTATTTGATCTTGAATTGGAAACTTGGAATCTCATTCATATCATGCATGTCATGGTCATGTTGTGTTTCCAAATAATTGGGTTGGTTTTGCATACATCACATGCTCTTGAATCTTGATTTTATGAAATTGATTTTGAATTCACCATGTTTTCCAAGTTCACAAGAGTTTTCTCAAGTTTTTGGCCCAAAAGGATGAGTTTTGTAGTGTTTGAGTTAAGTTTGGAAGCTTGGAGGTGAATCTAGAAATTCCAGAATTCGACCTCCCCACTCGAGCGACGAATTCTACGCTCGAGCGACCAGAGGTTCGCTCGAGCGTGAAATGCATGCTCCTAGAAGTTTGCATGTTTTACAGACCGCTCAAGCAACAAAAGCTGCGCTCGAGTGAGCGTCGAGCGATCGTCGAGCGGACAAAATCAAGCAACCAGCACTTTGGCATTATTTACAGACCGCTCAAGCGACCACTCGCATTTTGCATGTCCGCTCGAGCGAAAGAAGTTACGCTCGAGTGGGACCCCTACTTTCAGTAATTATTATTAAGTGTTTTCAAGTGAATTTTAGCATCTTCATTGCATCATAGGCATTCCTAAGCCAAGATTAAGACACCAAAATGAGGATAAGAAGTAGAAACACACCAAGATAAAAAAAGATTTAAGTTAATGTTTCCGGGTGTGTAATTCAGTACGTGTTCATTTTGTAACTGTGTAGGTCACGCGCCGCAAGACGTCTGATTTGCCCATTCTGTCTATTTGCCTTGGAGCCCTCTGTTAATTATGAGTAATAACTTTGTAAAGCTATGTTCAATTTATAAGTATTTTTTGAATGATATAAGATGATCTGTTTTCCAAAATATTATTTTCTACATGAATGAATGGTTGTCCAATGTTTTGAAATATATTTGTGGCATTCTTAGCTTCAGATGACATATGTTATCTGTTTTGTATATGTCCCAATTATGGGCCAACTGATCGTCTTATGAGCTAACTGTTATGGATCCTTCTGTATACGTCCCAATATGGGCCAACTATACGTCTTATGAGTCAACTGTACTGTCTCCGTACACGTGAGTCAACTGTATGCCTTCATGGTCGTCCCTTTATAGGTCAACTATACGCCTTTATAGCGGTCCCTGTATAGGTCAACTGTTTCTACGAGTGCTAATTAATGTACTACATATGTTTAACTGCAAATTCTGATTATCAATATGATTCTGAATCTGTATCTGTTATGACCTATGATTTCCAAACATAAACTTTATTTTCTATAACTATTATGGACAGCATTCATTAAACCCTTTACTCTATTATTATTCACTGGGCTCTAACTCATTATTTATATTATGTATGTAGGTGACCAGGCACGTGACCAGGCCCAGAGTTGATGGCCTAAGATTTTGTTTTGTCAGCCACCCTTTTGCGCCTCCCGAAGAGATTTCGGATCAAGTCAAGCCTTGTGGCCTTGTTTAACGAGCATCTAAAACTTTGTTTACTTTTGGTTTTTGAACAAGTTTTTGGTTATCTGAACATAGGGTGATGTAAAATTACTGTATCTATGTGACATTACGTATATGTTATGAGTTTAAAAGTTATTCTTTCCCACCTATGTCTGCATAGTTTAATGGACATTATACTTTATATTGCTTCCGCAGCCCCTAACTATATGTTATTCTGTTAAGAGGCCTTCGGTAATCCAATGATTACTGGTCAGTTATAACGCTAAACCTATAGGGGCGGGTTTGGGTCATGACACTTAGTTTCTATCTCACGTATTTGTAGTATAAGTTCTCTTACTTGTATTTCGAATTCTCTAATTGTTAGGTGTAATTCTTTACTTTCTATACTATGATCTTATCGTATCTCATCGTTACTTTCTAATGTTATCTTGTGTGTCAAATTTAATTTTTCTAGACAAACTATACAATAGGTTATACTGCATAATAAATATTGAGCTTTCTTATTTTTAGCAAGAAACCAATTACAATAACTGCATCTAGTGATATCAAATCCTAATCCTATCCGAAAATTATGCTGACATTCAGTATCTGCATTGCATTCCATCATAAAGAAATTATCATAAGAAGGGGATATTCTTATTTCTTGGTTAAGTTGTCCTAAAAGATTGTCTATGTCTGTATCACTTTCTGAATCACTAGCTGAACTTATGGCTTCTATTTGGTATTCATAATCACTAACTATGCTATAGACTTCTGAATCATCATTAACTACATCTTCTTCTAAATTTTCTTGTGACAACCCTCACCACTGATTAGTGCTAATCTATGATTAAGCATGATAATTAACTAACTGAACTAAAATTCTGAACTAATTGCATGAGTATGTGGCATTAAATGCATTTCTATCTGTTCGATTACCGAATGATCTGTTCGTGTTTTATGTTTTAAATTGCAAATTGAAGGCCTTATCGGCGGCCGAATCTGAAACTGGTTTGTGCTATATGCTAATTAGAATTTATGTGATTTTATGGTATGTTTAATTGAAATTTGATTTGGTATGATTAAATTAGATTAAATAAGTTAAATTACATTAGTTTGACTTATTTACTCTTTTGCCACCTAGTGGGCCACTTCACCAAATGTTGTTTGAAGCTTAGTCTTGCATCATTCTTCATTTCTTCAGCCATTTTGAGAGACCAAACCGTTTAAGAGAGAGAGAAAGGTAGGAGGAACTTGTTTTCATTAAAAAATTGGCTTGGAGGCTTAGGAGATTGAAGGATTCCTTGCATATTGAGCTTCTACATTTGAAATTGGAAACTTAAGGTAGAGAATTTACCTTCTTGTTCATATTTTGGGTTGGTTCTTGCATGGTTTAGAGGATTGTTGGAGTTTAGAGCCAAGTTATGGCTTAAATTGTTGAATTGAAGCTTGAATCATGCATGCATGTACATATTCTTGTATTTTGAAGTTGATTTTCATGAAATCTTGCATGCAAGTTTACATTCTTGTTCTTGTCCATGAGTTCATCATGGTTTTGAGTTTAATCTTGCTTTGGATCATGTTTTGAGGCATTAGAATTCACTAGAATTCATGCATGTCACATGTTCTTCATGTTCATGAAAACTTCTTTGAAATTGTGTTTAATTGAACTACCTTTGGGCTTTGATTTCTCAAATTGATCTTTGAAACATGTTATACTATGAGTTTACAAGTGTTTTCCAGAAAATTAGCCCAAAATGATCGAATTTGACGCTTTAAAAGTTGAATTTGAGCTTGGAGGTTCAATTTGGAAATTCCAGATTTTGGACCCACGCTCGAACGTAAGACTTCACGCTCGAGCGTACACTCTGAATACATGCAGTCCGCTCGAGCAGGTAAAGTAACGCTCGAGCGTGAAATGCGTGTATCCAATACTTTGCATGTGTTTGCAGTCTGCTCGAGCGAGGGAATGCACGCTCGAGCGAGAACTTGTGTCTCACGCTCGAGCGGGGGTCGAGCGCCCGTCGAGCGTAAATTTCATGCATCCAGTACTTTTGAAATCCGCTCGAGCGAGGGAAGTCACGCTCGAGCGAGGATCTTTTGTCTGCATGTCCTCTCGAGCGGAGAAAGCCACGCTCGAGCGGGACCCCTGTTTCAGCAAAAAATTTGAAAAGTGTTTTAAAGTGCATCTTTGCATCCCCATTCCATCCTAGGCATTCCTAGGCCTAGTTTAAGGCATCTTAATGAGGATAATGTTATAGAACCACACCGAGTCAAGATAGGGACTAAGTTATTGTTTTCCCAGTGTGTGTTCATCTTGTAACTGTGTAGGGTTGGCATCCGAGGACGCTCACTAGCCTATTTGTAGCCCAGAACTCTGTGAGTAATAATGTTGTAAAGATATATTCAATCATGAATATTTTCTGAATGAACAACTGTACTGCTTTCTGAAATGATACTTTCTACTGAATGAATGCTTATCCTATTTGCGAACTGTATTTGTGGCATCCATAGCAATTTATTGTTACTGTACTGTACTGCTACTACCACAGAGATCTCTGTCGGTTCCCATGTTTGGAACCACTACCGTTTACTGATATGATGGCCATCAACTGACTGTTCGATCTGTTAAGACCTACTGTACTGTTTGCTATTAGATGTACCACATATGACTGTTATGACTGATATACTGTTTAAACGACTATTTCAAATACTGAAAGGACATTCGTTCTTAATCTCTTTACGCACATGTTATTCACTGGGCTTTAGCTCACTGTTTATATATATATGTAGGTGTCTAGGCACCGGACCGGAGCTAGGAGCATCGAGTTAGCTCTTGTTTTGTCAAGCCAACCGCTGTTCTTCACTGCGAAGTTCCAAGTGCTGCCAAGCCAAGGCTGCATTGAGGTGTTTTAGATTCCCTCCTTTCTGTAGTTGTTTTGTATCGACTGTATAGACTGTTACTGTACTGTTATGTAGGGATTTGGTCCCTAACCTGAACGCTTATATATGATGTATGTACATACTGTTTTTGTTTCCAATGTAATTATTTTATGAAAAGTCTTTTTGCATACAGGCTGTCACAGCTCATTGGACATCCTTTATTACTGTTTTGGCTTTCGCTAGCCCCTGTACTCTGTATTACTGTTATTACTGTTCAGCAGGCCTTCGGTAATCACAGATTACTGGCCGGTCACGGTGCTAAACCCATAGGGGCAGGTTTGGGTCGTGACACTTCTATAATATGTAGTCTTTCTATCTGTTTACTAGTATTGGGCCTCTGTCTTTTTTGGCATTTTTTTGCAAAATGATTGGGTTCTCCACATATAAAACAATTGTATTTTTTACTACTAGGTTTTCTAATATATCTCTGTTTTCTTTTATCTTTATCTTCTTTAGGTAGTCACTTATAATTTATCCTATTAAAGATTCTACTCTTTTTAATGAATTTTTGTTTTCTCTATGGTTTTCTATATTTTCTCTTCCAATATTTTTCCTTTCTATATTTTTCATATTTTTTCTTATTATATTTATCTTCATATTACTGAGGAGTATATATTATGCTGCTACAAAAACCATAGTTTTGTTTTTCAAGTCTTTCTATATTTTGACTTCTATATATTTTTCTCTAAGTTTTTGAAAAGTAAAAACTATTCTAGGTCCTATTCCTAAAGCTCCTCTTATGATTACTTCTCCTGATGCTATTCTTGCTGGTAAGTTGGCACAATAAATTGACCATTTATTTTCTATCTCTCTCCCTAATTCTCCTGGTAATTTCCTAAAATATATATTTCCTATTTCTTCATCAAAACTTTTTCTAGTCCTAGTTACTATGGCTAAATATTCTTTGTTAAAGGGTATAACATATTTCGAACTTCCTAATGTTATTTGAGCTAACTCAGTCAATGCTATACTTTGAGTATAATTATTTCTTCTAGAAGGATCGTATCCTATAAGCATTTCTTTTATAAAACTAGTAAAATTCCATAGGTTATCTCCTAGTCCTTTAAGCTGTCTAATTGTCTCCTCATATTTTTCCTTAAAAGTTAAATATCTATTAAAAGTTGAATCTCCTAAAAGTATTTCCATATATTCCCACATATCAATTGATTCAAAAGGATTATTCATTCATGCCTTTACCACGTCTTTTTCCTATTTTTCTGTTACTTCTTGCCATATTTGTGGCTCGAATTTAGCTAAGTCTAAAAAGTTTCCTTGATTGGTTGCTGGTTGTAATTGTATACTTATATCTGGTTGTCTTCGCTTTCCATAAAACTTATTATTTTTATTAAATTCTGCTTTACTACGTCATGTATTGGTTAATGGTCTTCTTCCTCCTACTTCAGAATACATTGGTTCTACCGTATGTTGTGGGTTACTAGTTACTGTGCTTTCTGTTGTTTGAGTGTTCATATAAAAAGAGTCTTCTAAGTTAGATTGTTTTGGTATTTTAAATATTTTGCTAGGCTGTATTTTATCTTCTAAAATATCATCTACATATTCGGTATGAAATTCTTGGTCTAAAAATGATACTGCTTCATCATGGGTATCTCCCCTAACTATATATTCATAATGTCTAGTATCTAATATTTTATTCATATCACTTAGGGTGAAATTTTTCAAATATATTTCATCAATATTTGATATCTTATTTTGTGATATTGTTTTTACCTCTGTCATTACATAAAACTGATTTATGTCACTATGATTATCTTGACTTTCTTCTCTATCTACATTACTAAATTCATCATCTTCGGATTTTTCTGGTGCAACATATGTGTATTAAGTAAATCTTACTGAATAACTTCCATTTGCTTTTTGATATAATAAATTATCTTGAAGGGCTAACCTCTTTTGTCCTAGAAAATCTCCTAAATTCCAATCTAATGCTACATTATCTTTATAATTATATTTTTTAGCTGGTAGTGCCTTTATTCCTTTTGCGCCTAATATCTTAACAATTTGATCATTTATAAGTCTATAATGGATATTGCTTTCTAAGATCGCTAAGCCTAAAAACCCTGTGCAAACTAATAAATTATTTTCTCTTTTTTCATTTTATATCCTTTACTTTTTATTCCTATTTTTATCTTTATATGAAAGGTCAAAGTCAATAAAAGGAAATCTAGTGTAAAATAAACTATTCCTCCTTTCGAATTCATATCTAATTCATAACTGCCTAAAATATTTTGTCCTACATCATTAAACCTATCATCATAAAGACATACAAAAACTTTAGCTCCTAAATTTTCTCTAGTTAAAACCTTAACTCCTATCACAATTAATCTTAAGTGAGTCCTTTTGAGGTGTTCATTTACAGCATATTTATAACTTTATTTATTTATTAAATTTAGCTCTATTTTTTCATTTTCTTGAGTTACACTAATCATTTGTTCACCATAGTGTTTAAATAAATATTATTTTTTATGAATTTTTCCTAACTTATATACATATTTAGCTGGAATTAATTCTAGTTTTTCCTTTTTAAATTTTTCTATTTGTTGTTTTATATCTATAAATTCTTCCACTTTAATATCTTCTCCTCATTATGCTTTTTACTGCTATTTCCTTTTACTACCTATTTAAACATTTTTATTTTCTATAAGTTTTACAGGCAGGTTTCTTTGGTAATTTAAACTTTTCAAAATATTTGGCTATATCATCTTCGTTTATTCAAGATTGGGCTTTACTTGCTTGTCCTTCTACTCCTTTTCCTTTTTGAAGTATTAATCTTTCTAACGAAGCTAAATGATTTTCTAAACTGTGTAATTGTTCTGATAATTCTTCAAATTTTTCACATAATCAGATAAGAAATAAAATTTCTATATTATTTTGTCTTACTGATATTTTATCTGACTGATTTATTCCTTGATAGTTACTAATTCCTTCTGGGTTATTATGAAAGTCTTTTGCTTGTTTTAAAATAATCTGATAGTCTCTACTAGTTTTTTTTTATCACTACTCATAAATTAAGATTTTATTAGTTGTTATAAAATTTCAAATTTCTATTTTAAATTATCTTGAATTTGGTTGATCTATTCTATTTGTCTAGCTATTAAATGTATCTGATTATGAATTTTTTCAATTAATTGCTTAAATTCTAACTCTATTTGCTTTGAGTTACTAATATTTATAGCTGAAATTAGAGTTTCTATTTCTAACTTGGTAGGGAATTTTTCTAAATTTAAATCTATTCATTTTTGTAAGATTGAACTACACTGATCTTGGATATAATCTAATTTTTTATCTTGATCTTTAATTATATTGCGAGTATTACGAAGATGGTCTATAGATGAAGTAAAAAGATTACTGATTTTATCTACGTCCTTTTTAATATTTTTTGCAAAATTAATCTGATGATCTACAATACTATTTAGCTGATAATTATATTCGCTATGAAGCTGATGTGTAAAAGTACCTTCAAAATTACAACGAAATTTATTTTTATCTATATTAAGATGATGGTTATGATTGTTGAATTCTAAATGTCAATATTCTACTCTTTTCATACACAAAATTAAATCCTACTTTAAAATTATTAAAAGCTACTATAATATGAAATTTATAACTAAATTGTCGAAAAATAAAAACTACTCTATTTCCGTAAGTAAAATGCATAGACTAACTTAAACTATTCTAAAACCGAACACTACTTTGATACCATTTTTGGGGTGAGTTAGTGGTTTACCACTATTTTGAAATTGGGCTAAGAATTTTCTAATTAATTCTACATTTATGCTAATAAATCCTCAAGCTGTTGTGTGGCTAGCTGTAAGGCTTCTTGTTTTATAGTTATTTGTCTATTTATTTGTATGATTTTCAAACTATAATGTACTAGAGATTTACCGGAGGCTAATGATAACAGAAATTGATATCTTAGTTTTTGATCTTCTAATTCATGTATAAGCTCAGTACTAGATCTGATTTTAATTCTAAGTTCTTCTAAAAGCATAAAATTTTGATTTTAAAATTCTTATATGAAAAATATTTCCTTAATATTTCTATTCAGGTTACTCTCCTTATATTCTAAATTCTTTTTTTTATTTGGTAAAACTATTTTTAAGCAATGTTTGCTTTCATTACTTGTACTCCCACCTTGAAGCTAAGTCTCATTTAACATAATATATTTTTATTTTCTATTTCTTACATTTCCCTTTCTGCCTACAATTTACCATCAATGCCAAACCACGGCTCACGCGGGTTCTTCAGCTAAGGTCACTCAGTAAAAAAATAAAAAACAATAGATACTATAAATGTTCAAAGCATGTAATATTAATAAGCAAGGAAGCAAGCATTCTATAAACTTAGTTTTTTCCAAAAAGAAAAAAAAATAGAACAGAAGAGTTACTCTTTTAAAATATCTAAGGAAAAACAGAGACTACTCACACTTCATATTAATATGTTGTATACTTACAAAGATTATGTTACAGACTTTGAGGTTCTGAAAGACTTGAACACTTAGAATTTTTTAGACGAGGGTTTGAGAAGTTGGAGAAATTTTTGCAAGGAAGAGTGGAGAGAATTTTTTCATTGCTCCATCCATTGGCATGAATGCCAATTTATACACTACATTTGATGAAATACAAACAAAAGCCAAAGACTTATCCTTACATCTAATTTTTGAACAAAAAGTCCAAAAGCCTAGTTATAGGCTTTACAAAATTTCTACATAATAAATACATGGACTTTGACACCTTTTATGACCAGCTTTCTATAACTCTAGACACGAACAATAAAAATTATATCAATAAAATGTTAGGATAATGATGCCGGGTACTGCTTTGGGCCTCATCGTATATCATTCAATCCTCTTATCTTGATAAAATTTTAACACTATAATTTGTTACAAAACACGTGTAAGGATTCTCACAACTTCTGTTTAATGGAGCAGGGTAGGGGTCATCTACTCTATTAAAGTAGTCAGTGAAGGAAAAGCCTTACTACTGACAGACGTAAATAATTACAGACACGAATAATTACAATAACTGTTGTCGTTTTTTGGAGTGAATTTTGTTGATCGTTGAAGACAGGCCTTATCTTCTACAGATTTTGTCTTTTTCTTCTGAGTATCTTGATGTCAATAATTGATGTGGACGTATGGATACTTGGATGATGGAGTAGATCTTCAAGGCTAATCTTCCGTGGATACAAAAAAGATACAAAAATTTAAGGAGTCAAAAAAGTCCAAATCCTAAAAGTCCAAAATAGTAAATGAAATATGGACTTTGTGACTATAATACTTCCAAGATATTTAAAGAGTCTAATTATGGAGTGCACTTTTTTTTTCTTTTTTTTTTTCACAGTTAATTAAGTAGTAATCATAAAAATAGCAAAAGAGAATGATAAATAATAAATAAATAAATAAGAAAAAATAGTGATACATTTTACCTCACAGTATAAATATTATATTTATATATATATAATTTGTCATGTTCAAATTAGTGTTATTTAAAATTAGAAACAAGTGACACAGTTTTATTTTGTTGCTTATACAAAATTGGTATGTTCACTTTATATAATAAGATAAATATTATTTTTAGTGTGAATTTATGTAAGAGATTAAAAAATTTTAATAATACAAATATTGTTTGCCAAAAAGAGAAAACGTAGTACTTTGGAACCTCCTTGCCCGTATTAGTGAAGTTCATAATGTATGCAAATTAATTTTTACTATAAATATAACAATAAAAAATTACTCATAAATTTCATTTGGGAAAATATTAATCCATTTAATCTTACATGTTTTTTTTATAAATCAATTAGTCCTTTTTATTTGTAGTATGTATTATTGATTTGATTTAATAATATTAGAGTTTGCTTGTTTGCCCTTGTTTGAGATTTGATTTTGATTTTTTTGGGAATTTGAGTGTATGTGGATAAGATATGATTTAACATTTCCATTTTTTTAGGGATTTCGTGGAGTAATTGTGGGGATTGTTAATGTTACCTACTTGGTGTTACATTATTGATGTTATCCTCCTACTGGCCTCCAACAATACTAACATTGCAAGAGATCCAAACAATCATAACAATATTAAATAAAAACTATGCGTCTGTTATATTATATACACGCACAACATCACATTTACAATCACAGATAACCCCTACACCTGCAAAAATAATAATATTAGACGAGACCAACTAATCATACAAACATTAACTAAAACACTATGCGTCTGTTACATTACGTACATGCACAACATTACATTTGGTGTCATTGGTAACCCCTAAAACCGCAATGTTAACAACATCACCTAAAACCCCACATTATGTACCATTTAAACAACATCCCATTTCAAGCATCGACCTTGATGTCGTATTGTTCTACAAACAATCAAAATAACATCGAAGACACCCATACCTGTTGTCATCGCACCAATACACGATCAATGCTGCCGCCGATAGATTTATGTGAAATTGGCGATGTTACGTGGACAACATTAATCACACTCTTAGATGTCCCAGTGCCCACGCCGCTTCACCTCTATAAATTTGCTAGAAGGGGTTTTTGGATTTTCTAGGGTTTTGAAGGGGTTCTGTAATTTTATTTGGAAAATAAAGAATGCTAGGTGCAACGTTGCCAAATTTAGTGTCCAATTCACAAAAAATGAGGATCAACACTGCAACATCTGTAAGGAAACGTTGAAGTTTCAATTTTTGAGCTTCTGTCTTGTTCGCAATGGAAGGAAAAGGAAAAAATTGTTATAGTGTGCTTTTGGGAGTTTTGGTAGCTACAACATCACCTAAACACTCAATTTACCTCTCCAAACAGCCAACTCAAGCGTTACATTCGTGGGCTTAAGTGTAAATAACATTAACTTAGGACCTTTCAGTCTACAAAATAAATTGCAAGACTATATGGTTAAAACTATCTAAACTTAGGATTTATTGGTGTTTTTCCCATATAACAATATTTAAAAACTAATACAAATTAGGGCACTCGGCCATAAAATGACCAAATTACCCATGGATATATATATATATATATATTTAGGTTATACAGTAGAAAAAGAAAATCAAATTTCTCTTCTGTTTCTTCAGGAAATCAAACCCTCTTACTCTTCTTTCTCTCTCTTCATCTCCGACACTACCACCACCGTCTCAACACCATCATCGTCGTCTCAATCGTCGCTCTCTTCTCTCTGTCTCTTCATCTTCGACACCACCTCCACCATCCCGACACCACCTCCACCATCCCAACACCACCATAGCCGTCTCAGTCAACGCTGATCTCAAATTTGAAACAAATTTGGGATCTTCGATCTGGTCCCCGCCTCGATCTCTGATCTCGAATGTGTTATTGTTACTCGAGTTGGTAAGAGATAATGATTGGCATTGGATAAAGATGGGGTGATGATCGATGTTAAAACAAGAGTTACAGTGGAGGTGGAGGTGGAGGTGGAGGTGGAGGAGGAGTAGGCTTTGGCTTTGGTTTATATATAAGAATACAAAAGCAACAGTAAAGCTTACTATTCTAATTAGTCTCTTTCTTCATTGTAGAATAGGAAGTTCATATATATATATTACATTGTATATATACATATATATATATATTTTGGGTTCATTGTTAAAACAGGAGTTTACAGTGAAGGTGGAAGAGGCTTGGGTCCATTTATATATAAGAACACAAAAGCAACCGTAGAACTTACTATTCTAATTAGTCTCTTTCTTCATTGCAGAATAAGAAGTTCATATATATATATACTAGCCGCCGGGCACACGCGATGCGTGTGCAAACTCGTTTAAAATTATAATATAATTGTGATATTATTTTTTCTAATAATATATATGTAAAGCATATGAATAATTATGTACAATGTAACATTTGATATTAACGTATTTGATAAATAAAACATATGCACATTACAATATATACGCGTGTTTTGAAAATTGAAATATTTACTAATCTTAACTAAAAAAACTGTACAATAAAAATACTTTTTAAATCTAAATTTGGTAACATGAGACTGGAGATCCTGCAAATCCTGCAAAAAAAAAAAAGAAAGAAAAATATGTAAGATATATTTATCATAAGATTGGTAATAGTATACTTTGATGAAAATTATATTTTATGTTATGAATTAACACAATTTAAAAACTTACATATCGACATAGATTGACATCGTTCATATCAAATGTCACGCTCAATGATCTCTTCAAATTGTTTTGATGCAATTTTTGCCATAGATCTATGACAAAATAAATAATAAGGCCAAAAAAAAAAAGGACTTATTTTGGAACCCATATTCTTGGAACACTTGCAGTAAAAAATAAATAATAAGCCCAAAAAAAAAAGACTTATTTGTTCGTAATTTTTTAAAAATAAAACAATTTTTATGAACATTGAATTGTTTTTAAGAAAAACACATAGTTTTGAATTTTTTTTCCTCTTTCACTTTTTAAGCTACTGTTTATTTTTATGTATAAATTCAGCTTTTTATATAATTTGATTAGTTTATTTGTTTACTTTTGTGAGAACAGTATTATGTATTTTTTTTTTGTTCATTAAAAAGTTTCATTGTGTGCGTGTTTCCAAAAGTAAATAAATAAAATAAAAAATTAAGTGTTCTTAATTTCTTTTATTTTGGTTAACGTATTACAGTTATTTACGGGGAAAAAAAAAAAACCCCAGAATAGTGAACAAAACCATTTTTGTTTGTCTACATAATTTTTTTGGCCTCAAATCTGTAATCTAAACACACCGTAAACGTAGTTTTTAATGACCCCAATTGATTTATAATAAGGTTGTGTTCAGATCTAAGAATTTCATAATTCAAAGACAGTTTACATGGAAGCCCTCCCATATTTTCTATTCAATTTTAAAAATAAAGAAATGAGATCATTTAACTCCTATGTGATTCAATCCCCCTGCAAGATTTAGAATAAATAAACCAATAAAATAATTTGATATGGTTTTTTGTTTTTTGTTTTCATTTTTCTTTCTGAAATTTGTTTACAAAAACAGTTTTTAAAAAGATTTGAAAACAAACCTCTGCAAAATGCAAACAGAAAACCACAAATCAACCAAACAGATAAAGAGTCTTGAAGTACCTTGGCTTGCAGCCCCGGCAATGCAGCCGATAAAATGGCTCCCTGAATTGTTCATAAACACACCTCCACATCATTAAGCCATTGAAGGTAGAAAAAAGATAAAACAGTAAAATATGAAGAATTAAAAATGAAAACCTGAGAAAAGCCGAGAAGACCATCGATTGGTCCATACTTTATCATGCACTCCTCTATATATGCAAGACACATCTTTTCTTCTTCACTGAAAAGAAACCCAGAGACAAATGTTGATATACATAGCAACCGGTTATTGTGAAATTCAGTGGGTAAAGAAAGACAGAGAGGGTGCAGGGGAAATGCTTACCAAATTAAATAGGGAAAAATATAACTGAAAATTTAAATTTCAATTGCAGGTGAAAAACAGAGTGGGAACTACAACGATGAAATTCCTTTCCGGAAAATTCAGATGTACCTGAAATGAGGCTTGAATCGCTGTGAAAAGAAGAGAAAAAGAAAAAGATGTTACTGTTTGATTTGTGAAGAATAGCAACGAAAATGGAAAATGACCAAATACACACATAGACCTCCACTGCGCGAAGCCGATGGAAGATGCAAGGATGCTATAACTGCCACAGTATTGGAGACGTGGGAAGTGGGCAAGTGATTTGGTTGTTTCAATTTACCATTTTACCCCAAAATAAAAGTGATGTAAGTGTAAGAAATGAAGGTGATTTTAGGGACAATTGGGAAAAGATTTTGAGAAGGGGCTTCATGACACCAACATTCCTGTTGGCTTTTAATAATAGAATAGATATTACATTGATGTGTTTTGGATTTGAAATGGGTCAATCCAAATCTGGATATATTTGATGTGTTTTTGGTATCCAGATCTGTGTTGTTACTGTTGTTGATGAAACAGATAGTTCAAAAATTAAACAGATAAAAAAAATTCTACAGATAAAAAATTGGACAAATAAAATTTATACAGAAAAAATTTGAACAGATAGATATAAATTTGAACAGATATAGTCAAAAAATTAAACAGATAAAAAAATTGAACAAATAGTTAAAAAATTAAACAAATAAAAAAATTTGAACAGATAGTTAAAAAAATTCAACAAATAAATAAGGGATAAAATTGAAAATAAAATATCCTTCAAAATAATAAAAAAATTTCTCACTAAACTATTTCACAATTGATAGATCTCTCACGAATAAAAAAATTTCATTGTATTTAATGCCTTAGACAATTGTTAAATTGAATTTTTCAACAATTCTCTCTACAAATTAAATTAAATTCTTAATTTTTATATTATATTTTCTAGATAACCTTTTTGTTTTGTGACGATTTAATCAAATTGCTAAAAATGTTTGTTAAAAAACATTTTTATAACTCTTTTTTATCATCACAAGTAATTTATTTACTTTTATTTTTTTTATTTTTTTTGTGTGTGTTACGACTATTCACATGCACCTAGGTTTATAAAAATTATGGTCAAGGCAAGTAATGATTTTATTTACAAAATCGTTTTGATAAAAAAAAAATTATAAAAGCATGTAAATATTGCTTTGGCAATAGGGTTTTTTTTTCTTTTTTGGCTTTCTTATTCTTGATAACTTTAAAATAAACTGTTTTTAAAAAGTACAGAAATAACTTTGAAAGAAGAAGCAAATACCAATTGGGCATTGGGTTGGAGAGGGCCCTAGTTGGATTATCAGAATGCCCCTAACAAAACATTCTCTGTTTGGTTTGGTTCTTAGAAATAATCAAATTGTATACAGAAGTTGCACCAAACATTGACACTGCCAAACAGGACCATTAGGGCATTTTGCACTAGCCTGTTACATGGCCATGTGGATAGAGAACACATGACTCTATTCGTCTAATAGACAGAAGTGATCATTTGTTCTCCTACAACTAGAATAGCAACACATTGCAAATGCTATATAAGTAACCAATTCACCAACATCACTTGCTAATTGATCCACCATCAAGCAACCAAACAACAAAACACAATAAATACTACACACAAATGCACACAAGGTAAAATAGGCACATCTGTAGATGCAGAAAACCAAATATTTGCATCTATGTCAAGGACTGCTATATATCGCCAGATGATGAATATCACGCAGTCCTTTTAAAGAACATTTATATGCAGAACTTATTATATCCAGGTCAGCTGCCTTAGCAACAAGTGTCATCGTAGAGATTCCAACTCAACTATCCTTTGATACAACTGAAATGTACAATAAGCTAATGCACAACTAAGACCTCTATCCAACTTCAGTACTAAGAGTACACAAATGACTCGGCAAATAGAGGCACTGTTTGGTGCAGCTTTCAGCAACCTCAAAGCTAAAAATCAGAAATCAAAAACTAAAAGCACATCTCCCTTGCTTTCAATAATCAGTTTTTTTCAACTTATTTAAGCTATTTCTGCCCTTGCACCAAACACTCCTAAAAAAGATTTTAAAAGTACACACCCAAAAAAAGAAGTTATAAGCAGCTTCTTAAGCTGCACTAAAAAGCCCACAAAAGAGGATATAACTGATGACACCAGTAATTTGCTAGAAGTAAAAAGTAAAATAATATGCAGCTGAGTAGCTTGTGCTAACAATGGCTACCAAAGTCAAGATATAAAAAACTGTGGCCATCAGTACATTGCTGAAAGTAAAACAACAATATGCAGCTGAGTTGCTTCGCTACCAAAGTCGAGATATTAAAAAAGGCTTACAAAAGTACATCTACATACATAGATAAACAAGTCTCAGTGAATTATGACACTACAGTTTAGACAACAATAGTTGTTTCATGTCATCCTGCCGATTACTAGTCAACCTAATTGGCCAAGCTGCGATTCACCCAAAAAGAAGAAGAAGAAGAAGAAGAAGAAGAAAAAGAGAGAGAAAAAGGGATAAAGCAATAGAAACAGTCACCTTTTCAATCCAATGCAGCTAGCCACAGACCAAAAACATCAGAAATGGACCTCCACTGTCCTGGTAAGACGGCCCATGTATGCACATCATGATGAGCAAAATTGGGAAAGCACAAGTCGACGCATTAATTCATCCCAGAACTGGCTCGAGATTTTTGAATACATATCCAGTCTGAGTCAGTCCTCCACCAAAACATATCATTTACCGAACAATCACATGACTGGAAGGCCTTAGCCACCGAGGTGTATCACAGATATCGGGTGCATATAAATATTAGCTTTCATCATCCACCCCGCCCTCCCAATATCAACTTGAACGGAAAAAAGTGACGGGCAATGCTGCAGGATCAAGCTCCCAGTACCCTCTCAGGCTGCCACCTCTCTCTTCTGTCAGGCGGAAAGCAGGAATCTGATGGGAAAATCTAAGCAGCTCCCTCTGAGCAATCTCCATCATGCATGTTGACCCTTGTTGAGGCTTGAAAACTGACTTAAAACCACCCACCAGCTCTAAAAACAAAACCTTTATCTTCATTTCATCTTCCTCGAGGATTTGTACCATGTCATATTTACAGGTCTTCAAGTCAGAACGTTTAAGTCCAGCATTCCAGTTCTTGTATAGTGCCCAAACCTCACCTTTTCTGGGGAAGATGGCATATACATCCTTCTTATCTGTATGTTCTACTCTTAATCGATGAGAAAAGGGATTGGTTTCAGTATATGTGATGGATGCACGCTTTTGAAGCTTAAACATCCCGCAACAAATGAGCATCTTTTTATCAAGCCACTGAATCATGTCCTTTGGCAGTGGGCAGGCAACAGCCCATGTTATATGCAATGTAAACTCTGGCAAATAATCAATTTTCGTAATCCGAGCATAGTACTTTGGCAAGCCATCTTCGTCACTGTATAATGCCCAAATCTGACCAATCTGAAACTTCTCCGGGGATTTTTCAGCATCGAAGTCGAAAAATTCTGGATCAGGAAATTCAAAAGCTTCTGGAGTTGAAGACAGAACAACATCAGGGTCTTCAGTACAATTGTTGGCACTAATGCGCTCAAAAAATGAAATATCCGAACGCCTGTTTGTGGCCTCCACTTTCAAATCATCAAGAACATCAATCTCTTCTAGGCTAGTAGGCAGAGAAGCGGGGTCAAGTTCAAAAGATCCCTTAGGAACATCTTTTCTTTCTTCACCGCTCATTTGAAAGGAAGGAACCCTGTGGGAGAATTTGAACAGTTGATTTGGCGGTATTTGAAATGAGTCTATTCCTTCCTTCACTGTTCGACAGAAAAGACATGCAAAGCCTTTCACCTTACTCAGGTATGCAACAGAAACACCAATACCCTCAGCATAGTCTGACAAGATTTCCACAAACCCAAATTCATACTTTCTCTTACTGTCTGAATCAGAGTGCCATTTTATATCCCAATTTTTGAAGAGGGCCCAAGTTTCACCCTTTCTTGGATATATCTTGTAAGTATTCTTTTTGCTGCCCTTCTCCCAGTAGACTAAATGTGAGAACATAGGATGATCTTCGGTGTTTTCAGAGTTTCCATACTTGAACTTACCGCATGAAGCTGGCAACCCCTCATCAACCCATTTGATTTCATCCTCGTCATCTGGGTCCGGCTCTAGCCAAGTTATCTGCAATTTGAACCCAGGTGACAACACTTTCTTGATTCGAGCATAAAATCTGGGCATGGCATCTAAAGTATCATAAACAGCCCAGATTTGCCCAACTGCAAAACATCCTTCTCTTCTATCCCTATCAAAATCGTTGAAATCTGGATCAGGATATTCATAAATTTCTGGATCTTTTGCCACAATAGAGCTTGAATTCAATGATGACTCGACATTTGCTTCAGAACTTCTCTTGTGGTTATCCTTTGTAGCCCTTATTTCTCCATTTTCTTTCTCCCTTTCTTCTTTCCCATTCTGCAAGTTCCCCTCATAAAAAGCACTTTCTTTCCGTTTCACCTTGTTCACAGCCTCTTCCATATGAACAGAATGACTATCTGATTTGTTCCCTTTGGGTGCTCCTTGTTTCAACAACGGATCTCCAGTAGCATGAAAACTGCACTTTGCCCTCTTCGAAGAGCTCCCCAAGTCATCATCGTCACTTAATTTTTCGTTATAAGAAATGTTTGTTTTAGACCGAGTAGATCTCCGAGGGTACTCTCCATAATATCCAAAATCCTCTTTAGCCAGAACATCCCCATTCTCTTCAACAATATCTTCCGAGTCACTACCACTTGATTCTGCTGCCTGCTTCCTTCTTTTACCATTTACTTTTCCTGAGGATTTAGCTTCACCATCTTTATTAATTTTCACATCCACATTTCCACACTTCACATTGGCTTTAAACTCCCTATCAACCTGAGAAGTTCCTGTCTTTAGGATCGACTCTCTTGTTCTGTTCTCACTGCTAGCATTTCCGTGAGATCCCACTTTACCTTGAACATTGGCCCTAGAAGCACCCAGATTGGGAACCTCTTTCTGTTGGGGGAATGGAGGCCGACTCCGGGTTGTTCCTGGTGGTATAGCTTGAGCCTTAGCCTCATAGCCAGTGAAGGACCTTTTACAACTTTGACAAAAAAGAAGTTTGTTGACTACATCTCTATAAAACTGATATCTTACAGAACAGAAAGGACAGACAGTCCAAAAAGTTTGTCGGTCATTAGCAAACCCTGGTTGAGTCTGTGTTTTTGGCTGCTGAGGCTGTGGATTGAAGCTTGGTGAAGCAGACTTGCTCATAAAATGGTTACTGCTTCCCTGTTGCGGGGCCCAATTTGGTGCCACTGGTCTTGAAACTTTACATTTACTGTCATGTAACAACCGTTTGTCACGGTCCAAAAGCACCCTCTGAGCTTCTCCAATCAACTTAAAGGCATCTGTCGCACCTGCAAAATTGTTCTTATCAGGATGAAGCAAGAGAGCAAACTTCCGGTATTGCTTTTTGATTGATGCCTCATCGACCGTTGGCTCAATTTTGAGGATACTATACCAGTCCTTTTCATTTCCATAAATCTTGTTCTCAGCAGAGCAGTGCACATCACAAACCATAATCATCTGGGAAATGTTGTCCAGGTCAGGATAGAGTCGTTGGGCCTTAAGTGCAAACTTCTGTGCCCCCTGAAAGTCTTTATTTTGCATCTTCCTCTCCGCAATCTCTTTGGCCCTGATAGCCTCTTCTTTGTTGCACTCCATTGTTGATCCAGAATCCAGAAAATCCAAATCAACTTGCCTCCATACAATGAATTAGACGAGTAAGGTTATATTTACACCTCATGCTTGAATGACGTCGCAATACAGCCAAGTAAACATGCTAAGCTTGTATCAGCCGTTCAGATTTCCCCACAGAGGTCTGCAAAAGTGTATCAATTTATTTTACAGTTAACAATGGTGAAAAAAAGGCAAGGCTTTGGAGAAGAGGGAAGGCATGGGTGAAACTTCAGAATGTAGCTTCCAACCATAAAGCAAAATTTTATCAACATAGGAGACAAACTGCCACCATATGGAGAAAAAAAAGAAAAAGAGAGAGAAGATTAGTTGCCAAATATCCAGATCAGAAATAAAGAAAAAGTGACAATATTTTGGAACCATCAACATAGACACACACAATAGATGCCTACAGAGAAATTTGTGTTCCTAGATATAGATGTTTGTCCTCGTCAGAGTAATAAGGTTTTCAATTTTTTGAAAATTGAGTTTTTTATTTTTCGTGTTTTTTTTTGTTTTTAGTGAATATTCTTAAAATTTTAAGCAATTTTTTTACTTTTTTAGATGCACCTTATTTAGATGTACCTTATTTAGATGTATCTAAATAGTAAAATATTTGTGAAAAAATATTTTAAAAAATTAATAAATACCCAAAAATACGAAAAATGTACTTAATTTTTATAATTTTTTTTTTTGTATTTTTGGTATTTAGTGAATTTTTTTCACAAATATTATACTTTTTAAGTGTATTTATATTAGGTGTGTCTAAAAATTTAAAAAAAAATACTTAAAATATTTTAAAAAATTAGTGAAAACAAAAAAATATGAAAAACGAAAAACGAAAAAGTGGAATTTTCTGAAAAGTGAATTCTGGAAATGGAAACCAAATAGAGCAAATATTTTTAACACATCTCTTCCCCTCCCAAATTGGGAGGAAATGGAGGTGAAGTGAAGTGTCATAAAAATTATGTTCTAATACCTAGTATAACCCTCACGTATTATTTAAACGTTACATATTCAACTTGTTATTTAAAGGGGGTTGTGATCCCCTACATCACCTTCCCATGTAAGGTAACCCCTCAGCTCCCTTACTTTTATTTTATCTTTTTCTGATTAGCAACAAAAATAAATTTTATTGAGAAAAGAAAAAGGCACAATAAGAGGACAAGGAGTCCACCAAAAGAAATAAAAGCAAAAGAAAACATAAGCGACCAACTTCTCAATTTACACCTCACACACTGTCCTCCAATCTGAGGAAATCAAAAAGAGGAAGGAAACCTCCCCTCCCTTCGCTTCCCCAATCCAAACGAAGTGCTAGGGGAAAGTAGGTGAAAATTATTTGCAATGATGGATCACAGATAAATGTAACCACTATAAGAACCAGCGTAGGCAGTCCCAAAGAAAATCCACTAAACAATCAAAGTTCACAAAAAGATTAGTCCTCTAAGATTTGGGCATCAGCCTCTTAATTATCTATTCCCAACATGATCCATACCACACAAATGAGGAGTCATAGATACTGACGATTACAACATGATCCATACCACACACGAATGAGGATTGTGATCTCCATCCCTCCTTTCTCCTTCCAACATAGTGTCTAACACTTCTTGAATGGGTCTTAATTTAAAAATAAAATTTCATAATTTTGGCCATTTCAATGACACTTCTCAAAAACTCCCAACATGACATATTGGTGAATAAATTTCCAGCAGTCTTGAAAATAAGGTTCACACACGCCAAACCACCAACATACATGAGGTATGCAAGGAACAACTTATTACATAACAGAAGCACATAACAACAAATATTTAAATAAGATAGCTAAAAAGCAAGTAGTAGAAGTAGTGATTATATACATACCATTTCAATAACCCTCTACTAACCCGAACCAGTTAAAGCCACACCACCCACATTGTAGGACCAACCCTATTGCTCTGCGCTGCCCCCCACACTCCACCTCTGCTTCTATCTAAGAAGTACGAAGCATTGGTTTTGCTTCCCTTGAAGATGGGTGTAGGTTAGCTCCCCATGCAAGCTTATCATTTATACAGACTTGCAATATGATGCACACTTAAAAGGCCACGAGTTTAAATGTTTGGCACTGTGTACCATTTTCACTTCTACATTCAAAAGGATCCAGGAGACTTACGTGTAGGTCCTAATAAGTGGATTTATTATCCAATAGGTCCTAAGATAATTAATGGCGTTTTTTATCAAATACTATTAAAAAAAGTCACTAATTGTTAATTTTCAATGACATTTTGAAAATTGTCACAAAAAATGTCACTAATTATAAGTTTCAACAACAATTTAAAAAAATCATCACAAAAAGACGTCACTAATGTTCAACTTTTAGAGACAGTTTGAAAAATTCATCACAAAAAAGTCACTAATTGTAAGTTTTAGCGACTATTTATAAAAACCGTGACCCAAAAAAAGTCACTAATTGTCAATTTTTAGCGATATATGCAAAAAATCGTCACAAAAAATTATTTTTAACAACGATTTTATTAAAAATTATTTTCAATAGGACTTGATCAGAATTAAATCAAACTATTAGGACCTATTGGTAGTTTACCCAAGGATCAATAGGCAATTTATAACCATGCTTATCATATCAATTTTCACATCTTTAAAAAGGCACTTGTTAATGATCTCATAAGGTTCTAACGACATCTTATACACTCGTTTTCTATGACATTATTGTTTTACCACATGGGTGCACCTATGCAATGAGATCCTAAGAAGCACGGGCACGGACACGCGGACACGTAAATTTTGAAAAAATGCAGGACACGGCAAGTTGGGGACACGTTCAAAACATATATTTTTGTAACTTTATTATATGTATATTTTTAAATATTTAATATGTATTTTATGTTAAATATTTAATTTTACCAAATTTATCAACCTTAGGTATGCTATTTTAGTAAACAAATTAAATTTTATAATTTTTTTTTAAAAAAAATAATACTCAACGTGTCCCTAGAGTGTCCGCAACGTGTCCCTTGCGTGTCCTTAGCATGTCCAAAGTGTCCCAACATGTCCAACTCTTTCCAGCATGTCCGGCCCATGTCCGTGTCCGTGTCCGACACGTGTTGAGCACTTGTATGCGACCTCCGAAGAGGTGTTCGTGCTTCATAAATGAGATCTATTAATCACGTTTTAAAGTAACTTTTGCTTTAGACTTTTTATGTCCGTTTGCTCAAAACAAATGGTCTAGTAAACTTTTCACCATTTCTAGTATACCTATATCTTTTTCTTATGATTCTAACTTCTAAGAGCATCTCCAATGGGCTCTTCAAAGGAGGTCTGTTGGTTATTATAGATAGCCTTAGCCCATTTTAGTCCCTCCAACAGGGTAGCTACTACAATAGCTATTCTAACATTTATTCTCCAAGCTAGCTACATTTGAAGAGCTTTGGAAGCTTCTTTAAACTATTTATGTGAATGAATAGGTAAAATAAAGAGTAGCATCAAAGTACATATATAAAAAAAGGAATTAGATAAGATAAAGTGTATACATTTTTCTGAAATGGACTTTGATAGGGCTGCGTAGAAAAAGAATGATTCATGTAGCCGACCCCATTTGATGGGACTTAAGGCTTGGTTTGGTTTGGTTTGATTTGGTAAAGTGTATACATTTTTCTGAATTTCAACTGCTAAAAAATGAAGAGTAGCATTTGAGTAGCATACTCTAATGTTTATGAAAATGACATCAATAAACATATTTAAAAACCAAAAACAAAAAACAAAACAATTTTGAAACAAGACTTTGAACCATAAGGTTCATAACTACGAGAGAATTGCATCTCTCACGACACAAAGACCACTTTCTTATTTTATTCTTTGCATTTTCACTTCTCCTTATCTTGTTGAGTGAATAAACTCAAAAACCATAAATAGTAACCATATAGGTTGCCTAGCAGATACATTGTATCCTGAAACTATAGTGATGTATTGCATGTCATCAAGTTCATCCATCTCAAGCCATGTACTTGCCATTTCCTTGCTTCCCCTCCTCCAAGAGTAAAACATTAAACCACTCCAATTCCAAACATGCCGAATAATTCAAGAGTTAAACAAACAATTGTTAAATCATTAAATGCCTCTAAGAAATTATACTTCGATACCTCAACAATACTTGTGGTGTCCAATAATTAAAAAAACCTACCCTTAGAGCCCACATATAATATATTATGTAATCCCTGGGGGCCTCAACTCACTGGTGTTAATAACTAGAGTTCAATTGAAAAATACAAGATCTTTGTACTAAACACTTTTTTTAAATCAATATGCTCCAAAAATATGTTTAGAACTGATCATAAGTAAAGGCTATATCGGAACACAACTTAACAAGTCTCAGACCAAACATACATCAACTACAAGTCTTAAAGCAATAAACCTTCCTCGTCAAAAACTTGATGAAACCAGTAGAGCAACAACACTAAAGATTAAAATAAAATAAAAATAAAAAACTCTTACAAATAGCTCTTCCTTCCCTTCTCCCTTTTTCCAACTACGGATGAAACCAGCTGACTCTACTTTCCCCAAAACCACAATTAAAATTTTCAATAACATAACACACAATGGTTATTCTACAAAAAACAAAAAAGAAACAAAAACTAGATCTACAACTACAGTCTCAATTATCATGCCACTACAGACAAATAAACCTAATACAAAAAATTAAAATAAAATAACAGAAATAAAAAAATAAAAATAAAAAGATAAAAATTTCTCACAGAAAAAAAATGTCTCACCCTGCACACATCCAAAGAAACAACTGGAATTTCAATAAATCCACCCCACAAAACCCTAGGTAACAAACACACAAAAAGTGAGCTAAAACACTAAAATGAAACAATTGGAGCAAAAACAAGCTCAAGCTTGTGCACTTCATACTCCAAAGACCAAAGACAAACAAGTCATTGAAACTAATGGAAACACACATTATATGTAAAAACCCAAAACAATGCCATTGAGAATAATCAAACAAGTACGTACCCAAAAAAGCAAATACTTTTCACCTGCAAGAAAAAGACGACATGGGTATAACAGTAAGTTGCTTAATCGAGTGAAAATCTACCCAAAAGACAAAAGTAACGCAAAACCCTAAAACTGATTGATTCCAAATAAGGTTAACAAAAAGTAGAAAAAAGAGCAATTACTTTACAGACCATGAATAGCAAACCAATGTGATTGAAAACGAAGAAGAAAAAATCAGAGAAAGCGAGCTTACTCGATTGTTCTTCAACCCTCAAACTGAACTCCTCGGCAAACTGAAGAGAGAGAGAGTGAGAGACGCGATTACAGGCAGAGTTCGCTCAGCGGGAAAAAGAATATAAAAATATGGAGGAGAGAGAGAGTAAAGAGTTGGGTGCAGGAGGGAAAGAGAAGAAGCCCCCGATTTTGGTTTAATTACGCAGGTAGTCCCATTTTCATGTAGTATGTTGGGCCAATTGTAATTAAATTGAACTTTAGGGGCATTCTTCCCATACTTGTTTTCCATTTTTGCCCCCCACTGAAATTTGCAACATTTTTTTAGACAAATTATACCCGTAATCCTTATAATTTGAATATGAGGGCTGAGGAGATCGATTTTGATGATTTGAATCATTTATTTCGTAGAATTTTTTATGTATATTATCCATACATAAAAGAAAAATGTTTGGGAGCACTAAAAACGAAACACTAGAAGTAACACTAATGATGTGGCAGTGGGCCCCGCCCACTTCCTATGTCTTGTTTTTTTTTTTGTTGTTGCCATTTCCAATACATTAGTACTATTAGTAATGTATTTTTTAGTGATTTAAATCATTGTTGTACATAAAATTAGATCGCTCTAATAATTGTAACATATTATAATTTATTACATTTGTTACTTAAAATATATAGATGGCTACGTTTTAAAAACATACCTCTCTTTTCTTTTCTGATTTGTCGACAAATATTGTTTTGTCGACAAATATTATAGATGAATAAGTTATGATTATCAAATTAACTTAAATTTATTTGTAAATGATATATACAAAAAAATTTATAAAATGAATATTTCGAATCATAAAAACAGAACCTGCATAATAGCACCCTCTAGTTCGCATGAGTGGACGGAGGGAGCCCAGTCCTTTGTTTATTGAACCAAATTGATCTTTGTAATTTTAATTAGAGTATTTTTTTTAAAACACTAATCAGAGTATTGTTAGAGACTTACAATTTAAACCTCTAAATTTACCTTCAATAATGTGGTAGGGAGATAGACCCCGCACAATTAAATACGTGACAAATTAAAAGTTGATATGTATCATGATATATCATTGTGGATCAAATTATGAAGAAAAAAAAAAAGGTCTTAAACATTTTACTTTTAATTATATCAAATTTGCCCTTTAATCAAATTATGACAAATTGATAACATTTGGTCAATTTTTTACAAAAAAAAAAAAAAAAAAGGGCAAAATGGTTCATTAAAAAAGTATGAATTGAGTTTTTCTCATATTAACATCTCAGGATAAGATAACGTAAATCTCGTTTTAATGATCTGACTCATTTATTTGTATGGTCGTTAAATTTAAAAAAATAAAGAAAAGATTGATTAAAAAATTGTTATTTTTTATTTTTATTTTATCCTACTTGTCTTTAAAAAAATAAATGGTCTATTTTTAAAAAATGTACGTCGTCTATTTTTCAATGACAAATGTAATAAAATAAAAAAATTACGATTATTAAATCAAACTAATTTATTTCATGAATGATATATATTGATAATCCTACAAAATAAATAGTTCATATCATAAAAATATGACATGTGGTAAACTCTAAGACTCCTTAAATTATCTCAAGTTGATATATAAACTTGAAACAAACCCAACACAAAGAATATAGACCATTTCAGGCAAACCTTAAAATGCTCTTAGAATAGTTGAATGATTATATGGCCCCATGATTTTATAATTTTTAAATGAAAGTTATTGATTAGACATCCATAAAACATTCAAAGGTAAAATTTACGTGAGAATCTAAGCATTGAATTAACATGATAGGCGCCATTTAATTTTACACATTGTTCTAATTTAATTTGATTAATAATATTTATTAAAAGTTGGATAGAAATTAAAGACTGATTTATTCAAAAAAAAAAAAAAAGAATATATCATTTCAAATCATATTTCAATTACATTGAGGGTAGTGAATTGACCATTCTTTCTATTGATTTCGATTTAATTTTTAAATGACAGTTATCAATTGGGTTAAATTAATATAATATAAAAATTTTAATTGTAAAATTGATGTAATAAAAAATATAAGGATTAAATTGGCACAGTAAACAAATTGAAGGATTACTTGTGTAATTTGTCATTTTTTTTTTTCCTTTCAAATTTTTAATATAGAAAAATAAAATAAAAATTTGCAATTCAATACTTACTTTCTGTAAATATATCCTCACATGAAATTGGAAAAATATCACACGCATGAGATCTTACTAGTCGTCGCTTCTAATTACATTTAGTAGATATTTGGCATGTATTAAAAAAAAAATTTATGTATATATACTTATTTGGATCACATCAATCAACATTTATTAATATCTCATCTCTATTTTTCTTCTGACTTTCTCTACTTTCCTATATATTTTTTTTTATAAAAAATAAAAAATACGCTTATTTATAATATTCTATACTACCCCTTATAAGAGGATAGGATTATTAGAGATAAATGAAAACTAATATGGCGGGACCCATATGATTGTTGGGTGCTGAAATAGCAATCCTTCCAAACAAACGTTGGACCAAGGAAATGAAGGAGGAAAATTTGACAATCCACATATACTCACTCCAAACAAAGGAGAATGTTATAGGTTATAAATTTTTTACTAAATAAATGATTAAGTGGTCTTTTGACAATCTTAGTAAAAAGTTGCGTTTGCAGCTTGGAAAAAAAAAAGGCTACATTAGTTTTTTTTAGCAACAAATCATTTGGCAAGATAAAAAAAAGTTACGTGAAAAATTACAATTACACCTTTTATATTATTTAAGGTTATATATAGGTGAATATGTAAATTTTTAAATTGGATGGGATAATTTGATTATTTTATTGTGATGTGACATCATAAATAAATATTAACAAAAAAAGTCAAAAGCAATTTTTTACTAACTTCCCGAATCACTTTCCAAAAAAACCAAAAGCCAACTTTTTACCATATTCACAAAACACCAATGTCTATCTCAAATGAATGTGGGATTCATAAAAGTGTGAACCCCACACCCATGTAAAATACTTAGTCCTTTATTTAATAAAAATTTTGATATTCCTAACATTACCCCAAGACAAATGCACTCTTATCCTAAATGTAAACACACATTCTATATCCAAACAAAAAACTGTTTTTTTCTTAAAAATACCCAAAACATTTTTTACTTCAATTCTCTCAAACTATTTTAAATAATTAGCAGATTTAATTACAAATTGAACACACAAATTGGTATATAAGTATTGCTGACACTCGTTTTTATGCCAATTGCTTCAAGCAACATTGAAAGATTCTCGTTATGAAATGTTGTAAAACTTAGAGAGCAATTAACTAACTACGATGAGCTCCAGCACAAAGAAAACCGAAATGTGAATCTATTTGACAATCCAAGATCAAGACAACCGTGATACCATCAATATTATAATTGTTAATAGTTGTTGTTGCCATTGATTCATATCAAAATAATGCAAATCAAGTTAAGCAACGGAGTTGAGTGATATGAATCAATGGACAATCCAAGATGCATTCCTCCCTCTTTTCCAATTGCAATAATTAACTCCACAAACTTAAATGTAGTCTTCCCGTCACTTACCGCTAGACATTTTGAAACCTAAAACGTCCACTCTAATCTCTCATGTTTCAACTTCAAACTCAAATTTTAAAAAATGGGTGATGAAAGAAACACATTAAAACACAGGTTGAAGTCTAGAGACTTTCGCAATTAGAAGTAAAAGAGTGAAATAAAATTTAAGTGAAAATTGGAGGATGAAACACCCCCACGTCCGCCTTTGAAAAGGTAGAATAATGGCTAAGAATAGCAAAACATGCCAGCCAGAGCCATTAAATTTTGTTCCTTGATATTGAACCCATCACATTAATAAATGCACAAAATGGCATGAAATTAGTTGCAAAATCGCTTCACCATAGGAAAAGGAAGGCAATAAGCATTACAGAGCAAACCATAAGTTCAACTATCCCAAGTCTTAACCAATCTTTTATTTATACCAAACAAGCCTTCACTAGTAACTTGATTTTCCACGGAGTTGCAGGGTTGTAATTCGGTAGCAGGATTTGAAGTAAACAGCAACTCATGAGTGGCTAATCAACCCTGCAGGCCAATGATACCTGCAAAAGGGTAAGAGTATATTAAATTGATGTTGCTCGACGAGGGATAATCTACACTCATCGTGTTTGTTTTGTTGGACTAGATTACAAGAGACTACTAATAGTTCCGAGAATAATGTCTAATATCGTGTTTGGAATGTCCCCTTGAATTAAGAGGGGAATTGGTAAATTTTGTACTATCCCATGTTTGTTTGAAGGGAGCCTCTAAATGCAACCCACAAAAATTGTTGGATGCCCCACTTTTTTTGATTTACCCCTAAATCACATTACGAAAGGAAGAACACCCTAAAATAAACCCAGCCATTCATACAATCAACCATAAGTGCTAAAAATAGAAATGAGGTTTTCATTAAACCACGCTAAATAACTAAAATAAAATAAAAATTAAACCAGAATGCTTACCACAGGCAATCCTTCCACCAGCATTTCCAGTACTTAGGCTGAGTTCATGGCCACCTGAACAAAAAAGATTGTAACATATAAAATGCTGCCTCAAGAATGGAGCAGGCTAAAGAAAAAGATAGTTCCAAACAGTAAAAATTCAAGGATATTATTCATATGTAGCATGTAACCAGTGCTACAATGCTACCCACACCCATCTTCTTGCTCTTGAACTCCACTTAAAGAGCCATATAGCATTTTTTGCAAATGAAAATTGTTCATTAAGTGAAATTAGAGTAAGGTAACCCTAACAACAAAGAAGCGTTATAATTTGTAACGTAATTAGTGTTACCCTTTCCCAGATCATCAGGGTCTCCATGGACAACAACAGCCCTTCCAATGATGGAATTTGGGCCACAGAGAGGGATCTGCACAGTAAACATGTCAGAAAAATAAGATCAACAGCCCATATAGCATGTCCTAACTGAGATAATACAAGTAACTAATTCACCTGTTTGTCAACAATGGTGAAACATGCAGTGCCTGAAACACATAAAGTAATTGCAAAATGTTAATGGCATGTTAAAGTATGAAGGCCTAAATTAAATCACAGTATCATCCACAAACAATAAAATTATGGTGATGATGGATATAAAATGACATTCAAAATTCATAGAAATAGAAAGGCACTTTCATTTGAAAGCCAAACAACAACCATCATCTCATAATTATCAAAAGTAATTTTGCAGTATCAATTTGGATGGGGTTTTTAAACAAAACTTAAATGCTAATGCTAATAAAGAATTCTGTGTGAAACGAAGACCATCAGAATTGACCAAAAAAAAGAGACTGGATTTTGATTAAGCAAAGTTCTCTAAATAAATAAAAAAGTGATGGATAAAATTACGATGCTCAAGACAAAGACATCTATGGCAACAGATAATTATGATGAGGAGGAGGAAAAAAGAGAATGAACGGTCCATTCCAAATGATAGCTTACCATCTGCACCAACTGTGATGTTGCCAAGGTCACCGGCATGGCGATTCTCATCCTCAGGAGCACCATGCAGTTTGCCAGCAGGATTAAAATGTGGTCCTGCAAATTTAAATGGTCATAACTGAGATGTTAAATTGAAACTGGTCACTATAATTTCATTTTCCAGATTCCATGGACAAAAAAGTAAAGAAGGTGAATTTGGGGTGGGGGTGAAAATTACCAGTTGACATGCAACCATTCGTTGTATCACCAAGAGCATGGACGTGGAAACCATGAAGTCCAGGTTTAAGCCCAGAGACGCTTCCGGTAACTGTAGTTGGACCTGAGGCATACAACAAACAAAATAATTCAACTTGCAACACAAATGGCATGCATATGCATGAACTATAATTTAATTGAATATTACCATCTCCTTCTTGAGTGAAGTGTACGGTGCCACTGACACCTTCACTGCTGTTCAGAACAACGACAGCCTTCACCATTGTTATAGCTTGTGTGTGATCTAGAAAGTAAAAGACAAAAGATCACAGTAGTTAGATCTGCATGTAAAAGCTGATCGTAAAAGCCAAAATAAAATAGATTTTTATTGTGATGAAGGTAGATGTATAAGAGGCTAAGCTGGAAGTCAAGCATAAATAGACAACCCTCTGAAAATGAAGACCAACTGGCCAAAAAGTGAAGCTATAAAGAGAATTTCAAACTCCATCCAAAGAATAAAAATATATAAATCCACCACAAACCACTTTTACGAGCTTCTATTTCAGCACATTGCATTCAAATTGCTGATTTTAAGGGGTTTTTTTTTTATTATTTTTATAAAAAGAAAAAGTTCATACTCTTTGTGTTTGAAGGTATGGCTATTGGTAAAAGAGCACCAGTGACTAATCTTTTAGTTTCCAAATACAATAAGCTAAAATTTCATTTTGTGTTTATTCTGATTCTGCAAATGTTTGTGTCTTATGCAAAGTGAGCCACAAAAAAGAGTATCAATTTATTTCTCTGTTGTTCAAGTTTTCCAATAAACAAAAGTCAAATTTGTCAATTCTACTTTTATGCAAACACAGCAGCACAAGTGTGCGTATGCAAGTGAAACCAAATAACATATCAGAAAATTCAAATGTTCAACAACTATTAAGAATCCTTTATCCTCCACTATACAGTTTTCGCATAACTGTAAAATGCAAATATACTCAAATTTCTTAATGAATAAAAATGGATATTGTCGTATAAATATAAATATATTTATTAGTCATTAGTTAGTAAGTATAAACTACATTCACAATCCACACTCAAAACAAGATAATTCAACAATTTGATTCCCTTGGCTTTAGAGAGAAGAAAGCCAACAAATCCCACTCTAAACTCCAAAGTCAACATGATACACATCATTTTAACTCCTTTTCCCCTTGTTTTCTCAGCAAACAAGCTCAACAGATAATAAACGGTGAGGAATGAGCCCATAAATACCAGTCTACACTCCAAAGTCTACATGATATCAAATTCATCATTTTTAACTAATTTTCCCCATTATTTTCTCAGCAACCAAACACAAGAAGATAATCAACAGTGACCAAACACGTGGTTCAGAGTCAAAATCTAGATCTGTAAGGTTACAGGCTGAATCTATTTCAACGATAATAGCAAACTATCATTCGAACGAAGAACACTACGAGCTGAGGCTATCTCAACATCGCGAAAATCAAACCATATAATAATCGATCGATCGATCATTGGATATACTAAGCTGAATCAAAAATAATAATCATTGAAATCATGTAACTGAATTGGTGAAAAACATAGGTATAGAGAGAGAAAATTGATTGATTTACCTCAGGACACCCCTTGAGAGATAGAGAGAGAGTCAACAGATGAACAAACAAATATGTGATTTTTGTTGTGAAAAAATTAAGTGGTTGATGGCTGTATAAATGTAAGCGGTGTGTGGAGTGGCTGATCAGTGATCAATGTCAATCGTCTTCACCTACCGATTGGGGGTGATGGGCATCTCCACGCGCTTTTTGATATTTTGTTTGGCTACGTGTGAGATGGGTTTGATCATCGATCTGATGTGGAGTTTCCTGATTGGTCTGTGGTATGTAAATGCGCGTGGTTCTTTGTTCGTCGGGGAATCTCTGCGTGAGTCACGTGACCTGGTTAGGTGGCCGATTTTGTGTTTGGATTGGATACCTATGCGATAAGGCCACGTTTGGTTGCCTTGAAATAGGAAAGATACGTGGGATCAATCAGATTGTTTGGTTGCAGGATAATCTATTCTATTATTAAAAGCCAACAGGAATGTTGGTGTCATGAAGCCCCTTCTCAAAATCTTTTCCCAATTGTCCCTAAAATCACCTTCATTTCTTACACTTACATCACTTTTATTTTGGGGTAAAATGGTAAATTGAAACAACCAAATCACTTGCCCACTTCCCACGTCTCCAATACTGTGGCAGTTATAGCATCCTTGCATCTTCCATCGGCTTCGCGCAGTGGAGGTCTATGTGTGTATTTGGTCATTTTCCATTTTCGTTGCTATTCTTCACAAATCAAACAGTAACATCTTTTTCTTTTTCTCTTCTTTTCACAGCGATTCAAGCCTCATTTCAGGTACATCTGAATTTTCCGGAAAGGAATTTCATCGTTGTAGTTCCCACTCTGTTTTTCACCTGCAATTGAAATTTAAATTTTCAGTTATATTTTTCCCTATTTAATTTGGTAAGCATTTCCCCTGCACCCTCTCTGTCTTTCTTTACCCACTGAATTTCACAATAACCGGTTGCTATGTATATCAACATTTGTCTCTGGGTTTCTTTTCAGTGAAGAAGAAAAGATGTGTCTTGCATATATAGAGGAGTGCATGATAAAGTATGGACCAATCGATGGTCTTCTCGGCTTTTCTCAGGTTTTCATTTTTAATTCTTCATATTTTACTGTTTTATCTTTTTTCTACCTTCAATGGCTTAATGATGTGGAGGTGTGTTTATGAACAATTCAGGGAGCCATTTTATCGGCTGCATTGCCGGGGCTGCAAGCCAAGGTACTTCAAGACTCTTTATCTGTTTGGTTGATTTGTGGTTTTCTGTTTGCATTTTGCAGAGGTTTGTTTTCAAATCTTTTTAAAAACTGTTTTTGTAAACAAATTTCAGAAAGAAAAATGAAAACAAAAAACAAAAAACCATATCAAATTATTTTATTGGTTTATTTATTCTAAATCTTGCAGGGGGATTGAATCACATAGGAGTTAAATGATCTCATTTCTTTATTTTTAAAATTGAATAGAAAATATGGGAGGGCTTCCATGTAAACTGTCTTTGAATTATGAAATTCTTAGATCTGAACACAACCTTATTATAAATCAATTGGGGTCATTAAAAACTACGTTTACGGTGTGTTTAGATTACAGATTTGAGGCCAAAAAAATTATGTAGACAAACAAAAATGGTTTTGTTCACTATTCTGGGGTTTTTTTTTTTTCCCCGTAAATAACTGTAATACGTTAACCAAAATAAAAGAAATTAAGAACACTTAATTTTTTATTTTATTTATTTACTTTTGGAAACACGCACACAATGAAACTTTTTAATGAACAAAAAAAAAATACATAATACTGTTCTCACAAAAGTAAACAAATAAACTAATCAAATTATATAAAAAGCTGAATTTATACATAAAAATAAACAGTAGCTTAAAAAGTGAAAGAGGAAAAAAAATTCAAAACTATGTGTTTTTCTTAAAAACAATTCAATGTTCATAAAAATTGTTTTATTTTTAAAAAATTACGAACAAATAAGTCTTTTTTTTTTGGGCTTATTATTTATTTTTTACTGCAAGTGTTCCAAGAATATGGGTTCCAAAATAAGTCCTTTTTTTTTTTGGCCTTATTATTTATTTTGTCATAGATCTATGGCAAAAATTGCATCAAAACAATTTGAAGAGATCATTGAGCGTGACATTTGATATGAACGATGTCAATCTATGTCGATATGTAAGTTTTTAAATTGTGTTAATTCATAACGTAAAATATAATTTTCATCAAAGTATACTATTACCAATCTTATGATAAATATATCTTACATATTTTTCTTTCTTTTTTTTTTTGCAGGATTTGCAGGATCTCCAGTCTCATGTTACCAAATTTAGATTTAAAAAGTATTTTTATTGTACAGTTTTTTTAGTTAAGATTAGTAAATATTTCAATTTTCAAAACACGCGTATATATTGTAATGTGCATATGTTTTATTTATCAAATACGTTAATATCAAATGTTACATTGTACATAATTATTCATATGCTTTACATATATATTATTAGAAAAAATAATATCACAATTATATTATAATTTTAAACGAGTTTGCACACGCATCGCGTGTGCCCGGCGGCTAGTTAGGATTAAAAGGATTGGGAGTGGAAATTTGTGCGTGCGTGATGGATGGTTCAATCTGATCTTTGAATGTTTGGGATGTTGGTTAAGAATTAATTTTTAAATTTTTTAAAAAATTTTGTGACTTTTTTAATTAAAAAAATTAAAAAGTTAACTCTTTATGAAATTCTCAAAATATTCCTTTATTTTGCATGATGCTCTAAATTCTAAATAATTTAACACTGTATATAGAATTAAATAGAAATAAAATAAAGGGTTTAAATAATAGTGCAGTATTATAATAATTAGGTGTCTTTGATTTATCAACCATGCTGGGACCCCAGTGGGGGTGACCCCAGCACCCCCAGCTCCACATGGCACCATGTGAGAACAAGACTTAAAAAAAAATAAAAAATAAAAAATTTCTGAACCAATCAAAAAATAATGGGGGTGGTGGGGTCTCAAGTATTATTGTTGATTTCTTTTTTTCCTTCGTCTAACTGTAAAAATTAATTAGATCTTTTTTATTTCATCATAATAAATATGATATTTGTGGGAGTCGAGTATTAAAATTATACATTCGGCAAACAGAACATAAGTCCATCGCTAATGGCCCAATTAAGTCCATACTTAACCAAGCCCACTATATCAGAGATATGACGCTAAGTAATCTATGCGCCGATTAGGTGATACACCGATAAGTAACTGCCGACAATCAAAGAGCATTCATGTCGACTAAAAAGGTCAGCTCAACAGACTATCCTAATCGAAGTAGGCCTAAGTTATCATTTTCTAGATGTGTAATATGGATATGGGTTTTGATATTGTAATAATGATAAAAATCTCAATTTATATGAAGAAATATCTACACAAGGTGTTTTATATAAGGAGGATGAATAGAATAAGAGAGGTATGCACATTCACCCAAACTTACTTCATTCTCTAAATATGTAACCTATCTCATTTCATTTAGAATCTGACTTAATTGTCAGAGTGTCAATTCTGACACCCATGACTGAAATATTTTTTGTTTCAGGCATTAGAGTGAAAATCAAATAAAAGTCTATTTGGAACGAAAGAATATTGTAAAACCATCTCTCACAATATTTTAATCATTATGCCTTCGTTTAACATAAGTTAAAATGGGCATTTTTTACTAAAATAGTTACAAAAAGACAAAACCTTCGTTTAGCAAAAGCTAAAACAAGGTTTTTTTGCTAAAATAAATTTTTTTTTTTTTTAAAAAAATTTGTCCAATAAAATAAAATGTCACATCCAAACTATAATCATTTCATTTTGTTATCTCACAAAAGTCAAAAAGCCTATTCGAAACAAGACTTTTTAGCTACAGACTAAAATAACTAAAAAATTAAAAAGTCAACCCACATTCCAAACGAACCCAAAATAAGTTCTTTAGTCAAATAAGACAAAATGTTACATCTAAATCACAATTATTTATTTTTGCCTTCCACAAAAGTCAAAAAAACTAAAAAGCCTATTCCAAATGAGACTTTTTAACCCCAGGTTAAAATAACAAAAAAATCAAAAAACTAATCCACATCCTAAACGAATCCAATCATTTATCATATCTATTATCTTATAATTTATCACCTATAGTGCTATATGCTAAATCATTCATCCCACTAGTCTCAAAGTGTGTTTGATTGTAATATTAAAAAAATGTATTTTTTTGTATTATATTAAATTTTGAATAATTTTAAGGGGATTTTTTTTGAAAAATTTACCAATAAATCTTAAAAGTTGTACTTTTTTCCAATTAGTCTCATTTGTTTTCTAATGATCCGTTTGGTCCTTTTATTTTTAAAATGAAGTATTTGCCATCATTAGGACGGTTAACGTATGAGTTGCAGATGGATTGATGTGATTTCGGAATCGCGCGTGTGCCATACGTAATTTACGTACATAAGGGGTGTTGTGTACGTGTTGTATGGTTAGGTGGGTCTAGGCACGTGACACGTTATGAGTGCCACATAGTGGGGGAGCACACTAAAGGTTTTTTGTGGTTTTTGCCTTAGTGGTGCAGGTCTAGTGTGTCACATAATCCGACCCGACGCCATCAAATCACAATACCCGAAACCTAGACCCACAACACATCATCATTTTGTTATGGGAGGTTTACTGCTTTGTGTGAAACCCTAATTTTACGTTTTGAAAAAAATTGAATTGCGATTCTGTACGTGATTTGGGCGGATGATTAGAATATGCTGAGAATGCGAGATTGTCACGTTGAAACAGTGTATCGTTTTGTTGATTACGTCGTCACACTTCAGAGGCGGGGGGGAGGAAGACGATGAATCAAAAGCCTTATTGTGTCGATGATTAACCCTGTGGACTGAATCAATGGCAGAAAAAGGTATGTGACAAGACCTTGCTACTGATTTTGGTTTATTAGATGGATATGTGAGGACCCATTTTCAGAGATTATGTGTTGCCATTTGTTTTTATAGTTTGGGGTCCCATTTTCGGAGTGTGTGTGTTGTTAGTTGCTTTTGATGTTTGGGGTCCTATTTTCTGACTTTATTTGTTGGTGTAGGATTTGGATGTATATGTGTTGTCAGAAGAATTTGTAGTATGGGGTCCAATTTGCGTAGTGTATGTGTTTTCAGTTGGTTATGATGTTTAGGGTCCTCTTTTTTTACTTTATTTGTTGCTAGTTGGTGTGGAATTTTGTAATGTATAATGATTGTTGTAAATGGTTTTGGTGAATTGGTGTTGTGTTGTGTGTGTCACGTATGGCGTGTGGTGGTAAGGGGCTAGAGGTAGGAATTTGGGTTTGTTTGATATGAAGTGTGTTATATGTAGTGGTTATGATGTCGAATGGTTTATGATTTTGTGTGCATGTTGAATGTTAGAGAGGGCTAGTGTGACATGTTGAGAGGTGGTCTTATAATGACTCTACAAACAATGTACGCATATGAAGATAAGCTTGGTGTGTGTGCAATACGGGTGGGATTGTGGAAAAAAAAGTGCACAACGTAGTAAATGTAGGTGTTGGCTGGTTTTTTTATTTTTTGGGTGGAGAGTGGCTAGTGTTTTTTTTGTAAACGTGAAGCCTGCATGTGTGACGGACGTGTGATGTACGTTGCATATGAATGACGTAAAATTGAAATTCGTCTGAGACGTTATGACATGTTTCGTGTTAGCGCTATAGTGAATATGCATAACATGTACTCAAACAAACAAGAACTTGTTGTTTGGTAACGGCGTTTCGTATGTGATTTGTGGGGTGTATGGGTGGTGTTGTGAATACACGTATGTTGTAACGACCCTCGTTACCGATTACTGAATTATATACTGATTATCGCTAAATTGAATTGATAACGATTGATCATTGAATTAATTGAAGTACTGAATAGACCGATTGAAATTGGAATCGAAATTGAATAAGTTTAATTATTGAATTGCACATTGCATCTGATTGATTGCCTGTTTGAATTTGTGTGTTTAAATTGCTAATTGAAGGCCTTATCGGCGGCCGAATTAGGAATCGTTTAGTGTTTTGTAATCAGCATGATTTATGTGATTTAATGATATAATTATCTGAAAATTGATTAGGGATGATTAAATTGATTGAATTAGATTAATTTAAGTCTAAATTACTAGAATTGCCTTAATTACCAATGAACCACTTAGTGGACCCTTTTGTTTATTAATTATTGGTGCCTTATACTTGATCAAAACAATTCTTCATCAGCCATTTCCTTCTCCTTAGCCGACCATAGAAGTGAATAGAGGGAGAGTGAGAGAACTTAGTTCACCTTGAAGAATTACTTGGAGATTGCTTGGAATTAAAGTGTAATTGACGAAACTTGAGCTTGTTCATCTTAAATTGAGACTTAGTAAGGTAATTGGACCTCTCATTGTTGTCCTTAAGGTTTATTCTTGCATGCTCCATGTTTAATTAGAGAGCTAAGACATGAATTTGTCCATAATTGTTGAGTTAGAGCTCCATTCTTGCATGCATGTTTGAATTTGTTGATTCTTGAGGTTTAATTCATGGTTCATTGGTACATGCAAGCTCATATTCATATTAAGCCCATGTTTTCATTTCATTTTCCAACTATTGAGATCCTTGGAGCAAGATTTGAAGATTGATTTGGTTTAAAAACTCATGCATTACATGTTTACTAATTGTTCTTGAAAATGGTTTGAAAATTGGCTTTAATTGACCAACTCTTGGGCCTTGCATGTGCAAATTAGCTTTTAAAACTTGTAGTATATTGAGTTTAAAGTGTTTTCCCAGATTTTGGGCCCAAGAGGTTGAGTTTTGGATGGTTGAATACTTGGTTCGAACTTGGGAGACAAATCTGGAAATTCCAGATTTGGCTTCCTCGCTCGAGCGAAGGATTCCTCGCTCGAGCGAGCCCTTTGTTTTTGCAATCTCGCTCGAGCGAGCATCGAGCGACCATCGCGCGTAAAAATTGAGCAACCAGTACTTTCACTGTTCATGCAGATCGCTCGAGCGAAGGATTTCTCGCTCGAGCGAAGCCTTTGATTTTGGAAGCTCGCTCGAGCGAAGGAAGGCTCGCTCGAGCGAGGTGTCTATTTTCAGCAACTTTTGAAAAATGCCTTCCAAGTGTAATTTTGCATCCTCATCTCATCCTAGGCATTCTTAGGCCTAGTTTAAGGCATCTTATTGAGGATTTAGACATAGAACCACACCGAGGAAATTTAGGGATTTAATTAACATCCTTTCCAACTGTAAACTTAGTGTGTGTTCTATTCTGTTAATTGTTTAGGGTTGGCTCTCGGGGACACGCTCTAGCTGCTAATAGCCCAATCTCTGTGAGTAACAGACTGTGTAAAGATATGTTCAAAATGGTTATCTTTTGAATACTGAACTGAAATGTTTATTGAACTGATATTGTTTATTGAATGAATGTATGTCCTGTATTTCGAATTGTATTGTGGCATCCTTAGCACCCATTGTTATTGACTGATACAGAGCTCTGTCGGTTTCCTCGTAGAACCATATTGTTATTGATTGATGGCCATCACTATTGTTGGGTCTGTCAAGGCCCGGTCCTTTTGGACCTATTGTTTATAGGCTAATGGATGTACCACATATGACTGATTGATTGAAATACTGATTGATCGAAATACTGATTGATTTCAACATTGAAAGATTGAAATACTGTTTAATGAATTGATTTCATTATTGTAAGGACATTCATTCATAACCCCTTTACACTGATGTTATTCACTGGGCTTTAGCTCACTGTTTATATATATATGTAGGTTCTCAGCAGCCCGACCGGAGCTAGGAGCGTGGGATTGGTCCCCAGTTTTGTCAAGCCAGCCTATGTGCCTCATTGCGAGGTTCCGTGTTGCCATGCTATGGCTTTGGGGTCTTTTGTATTTCCCCTGACTGTCTCACTGTTTTGTACTGTTGTGGGACTATTGTATAGACTGTTACTGTTTACTGTACTGTCCTAGGGGTTAAGTCCCTGTTTTCACCGACTGTTATGGATATGTATATAAATGTATGCCGTATTGTACTGTACTGTTTTATGTGCATGTGAATGAAAAACTTTTTGGCATACAGATTGTCACAGCTCATTGGACACTATTCATTTATTGTTTTGGCTTCCGCCAGGCCCTGAACTCTGTTATATTGTATGATTGCTAAGCAGGCCTTTGGTAATCACGGATTACTGGCCAGTTACGGTGCTAAACCCATAGGGCCGGGTTTGGGTCGTGACATATGTACATCTTATTTAATTTGGGTGTTGGCTGTTGGAAAAATTGGAGAAGAATGTGATGTGTATTGTTGTGTATGTTTTTATGGAATGTATTAATTTGGCTAGTTGTCACACGGTGTAGGTGTGACATGTACAATTTTAAGTTTGTTTTTTTATGTTGGAAATTGCATTTAAACTGAAAAGGTTGCGTTGTTCTTGTTTCAGGTTCTCGTAAGGAAACGAGTCCACGGACTCGTTCATGTGAAAAAAACCAAGCTGATGAGGGTATTGGTTCGGATTCAAACAAACTTCGGGTGAAAATACAAGGTCGTATACTCTTCAAACAGGCTAAAGTTATCACACATGAGGTGGGCCGTAATATAGGAAAGGCAGCTGCCAATGGGCAACGTCAACATAAAACGAGGCTAAACTTTCAGTCCAACATAGCTTGGATTGTTAAGCTTGTCAACTCAACAAAGTTGAGGGAGAGACATTTACGACAATTGAAAAGGAAGCCATTATGGATCATGATCGAGGCAATACATGTGAATAACCTGAATCACAACGAATATAGAAAGTATGACGAACTCATATTTAAAATTATAAACGCAGACAATCCCGGGAGCGTTCAACGTTGGTGGGTCAAGTGTGAAGCTTGGGAGCTGTGACGTAAAGTTACTATTTGGATTACAATGCGGGAAGAGGCGAATTGATCTGTCACCTGGTCAGCAGCCAGTGTCAGATTTTGTTCAACAAAGGGCGCGTGACATTTTGCGAGTAACGTCGAAATTGGTGAAGACTTTGTCCTTAGAGGTAGCTAGGGGTCACACAAGGCAGGATAAGGAAGACACGGCGAAGTTGTTAGCTTTGTAAATGTGTGGCATACTCTTTTTTTCCAACACAGGGGAAACAATCAGCTGGGCATTTGTTTGCTACATCAACGACCTCACTACATTCTGATTGTATGATTAGACTAGCGCGATACTAACAACATTGATGGGATCAATAAAAGAGTTCCATCGAACGCCTATTAGGGTGACTGGCTACATGGTTGTACTGCTGATATGATTCGTATGGCATTGGTTGTTATGTTGTGTTTTTTTTTTCCCGTAGTTAATGTGTTTTTAAATTTTGCAAATGGTTGGTCTAACTTATATAATATTTGTTGCTTGTCACGCAGTTTTGGCTTTATGAACATTTGAACATAGTACAACCAAAAAACGAGCACATATTTTCCAGGTTTTTGAAGTGGGACATTGGGGAATTGCTTAATAGTTGTCAAGAGGTGGATTTGTCTAGGCTTGTCAGTTTTCAAGTATTTTGTTTCTGCTCGGTTGTGTGTTATCTCTGTAATGGTTGTTTGTTGTTAATGGCCATACAACTATGACGTTTAAATTTTTATTTGATTTGGTTAGGTAAAGGTTGACAGGTTGAGATCATTCGAGTGTGAACAAGATCTGATGGGATTAGACATTGAAGTGGTTGGGGGAGACGTGACTGATGTTGTTGACGGGCTTCCGGAAGAGGAAGGGGATAATGATAGTTTTGTTGAAGAGGGTAACCAAAAAATTAAGATGAGTGATCGTGAAGTGACTAGTGCGGAGGCTAAAATGGGAAGCAATGAAGAGCATGGTGATCGCATTAGGGACAATGTCCAGCGTCCTCCTGGTTGTGACGGTGACGTACCCAGTAGTGGAGTGCATGGCCCCATTGACGTTGCAAGGTGTGACGTCGTGGAAGATGCCATTTCCGAACAAGCATGAAATGCAATAGCATCCCTGGAAAATGATAACAAAATAAAGGACAATAAGATTGCAATGCTTGAAGTTGAAGCATCTGGGTTAAAGAGTGAAAATGATATGCAAATAGTTCATATAGTAGGTGGATTTGGGTGTGTTTTGAAAATGAATGACGATGAGGTGGAGAAGTTGAAGAAGAATAACATGGAATTGCGTAAACAAATTGTGGTTCTTGAAGACCAATTGGCAGATCGTGATGTTCATGATGTGACCCAAGCATTTCGTACGGTGGAAGTTGATTGTGAAATTCGTGGGGTTAGTGCAGGTAATAGTGAGATGTGAGGTGAAGGTTTTTGCGACGTGACACTGTTACGTACAGTTAGAGGGTGTGGGCAAAGTGATTTGAACTTGGGGATGGATAAGATGATGGTGCATGTGCATGGGCCAAGCGATTTGAAACTGTATAATTCCAAAACCGAAATGGTGGCAGATGTGTTGCAAGCTGCTCCAGGGTTTGGTGTGCAGAAGTCTTACGTGCGTAACATTAAGAATAAAGTGAGGAAATAGTGGAAGCTACCTGAGTTTGAGTACCTGTTATTAGCTGGCGTGGGATAATAAGGGGCTCGGTTGTAGGCAATATCAGAGAGGAAAAGAAATGTGTTGTTGAAGATGATATTATAGATGTGGATGCAGTTGTGTTACCTGGGAAAAAGTGGTCCAGATCTGGTATAAACAATCGGTTGGGTGTTTGAAAAATGATGACGATTGAAGAGAACACAAAGATCACAACTGTGTATGAGTGTCACGGAGACGGGTACATATTTTAATACATTTTCCATTGTGAAAACATAGGCACATTGATGTGTCTGACCTGTGTTATTGTGTAGGGCCGTCATTTGGGGGGACAGTACAAATGGAGTGTCAATGTATTTCACTGATGTGAAGGCCCTTGTTAAGCAAAGTTCTATTTGTGGCAATGTAAGTTTTGTTGTTTTATTTGTTTTGTTTTTGGTTAGTTTGGTTTTGCATGTGTGTATAAGTTAAAATATGGCGACAGTTGGTTACTGTTTCGTATATGTTTTTAATACGGTGAAATTGGTTTTGGTGCATGTTAAGTGATCGATACTTATTCGGAGGTGCTTAAAATTGAGCAGTATGAAATGTATGCAAATGATGAGACAACAAACAAGTCATATTTCTTCAATAGCATTTGCTTGGTAAGTTTGGGGTAGACGATGGATGTCTGTTTGCTGTGTGTCTGTATTTGTTGTGACATGGGTGACATATGTGTGGCAGGACATGGTGTCAAACAACGATGTCTGTGCAATGGAGAGGTATGTGACAAGAAACGTCACGGAGGGAAGCACATGCAGATACATTCATTTCCCCATATGTCATGACGTACACTGGACGTTTGTCATTTATGATACGGATGACGGTAGTTGGAAGTATTTCAACCCGATGAGGCAATGTTCAGTGCATACATACGTGCATTACAACGAAGCTCTAATGTTGGTAAAAATGAGCACACATTTTGATGATAAGGTGTTGCGTAGGGTGGTTAAGTCATGTTTTTTTTTTTTTTTGGTTTGACGGCTTTTGTTTTTCGATTTATAATATGTATGGCAGAAGGAACGGGTGTCCAACGTGATGAGGAAATCGTTACGTGCGTTTGGAATGGATGAAGTAAGGAATGAAGTAGATTTCAGCCAGCCCCTAGAAGCTGTCGCATAGTGTCTAAAGCAGAAAGCAGACACGTAAGTAACCCTATGTTGTATTGTTGTTGTAATCCGGTTTGTGTAGAATGTTAATTGTCTTGATATGTGACTTATTGCACATAATGGTTTTATACGCAGACTTGATTATGGGATAATTGTTTGTGCTATCATGAGGCAATACGTGCACCAGTGTCACGTGACCCGATTTTTGCAAGGAACCAACTGTAGCGTGTTACGTGCAAACATGGTCAAGGGTTTTGTTAATGACCTGGTGCGTGGAACTAAGGAATGTAGTTGAATTGTTTTGTGTTATGGTTGAATTTTGTTTACAACCAACTATGAACAATATGTCGTGGTTGTATTTGTTTTGAATTGGAAGGTCGTTCATTTTGTTTAGTTTTTGGTTTGTTAACGCTGTATTCAGTTATACGTAATAGTACATGCCGTATTTTTTTGTTGGGATCGTAAACGCACCTTATTTCGGTAGTGTGTAATTATCGGTGTGTGACACTTACATCTTGATGAAAATGGAATAAACAATATTGAATAGGAAAAAGTTGTTTCAGTTTGTTGCAATAGTTCAATGAGCACATTGTATGTATTCCCTTTGGACAAAATTATAAGTCAAAAGACACAATAAATTTATGGAGCATGACAGCAAGTGAATTTTGGATGAATGTTAGTGCAAGTGCTAATGGAACAGGTGTAATGGTGTCGTAAGTCACAGAACATTCGACAATACGGTGTTGGATTGTGGTAATGTGGGCTACGGGTATTATTGAAAGGGTGGGTGTGTAGAACAGTTCAAAAGTTGCACTAGTGTCGTTGTACAACAGTTTGCACAGTCGGTAGGAAAAAAATGTAGAAGCTTGTGAATGTATAAAAAACCATGTTAAGTGGTAGAATTAGCTTTAATGGAAACATGGAAAGTTATAAATGTTGAAATGGGAATTAAAATTAAGCAGTACGATGTATGCAATAATCACACATGTCTGCATGGGTGTGTTTAGTACATTCCCTTATTTAAACTAAAAGAAATTGAAAGTAGCAAATAAATATTCTGAAACTTTATGGCTGACTTGAATGCTAGATTGGTTCCTTGCACGTCTTCCTATTATGGTTCCCCATACGTTGGCACCGACTACACTGAATTTGATAAACTTGTTACCCTCTGGAAAGTATCTGTTTCTTCTTGGGTCTGTCCGGTGGTCTTTTGACAATCAGTAGTTGTATGACGAAATCATCCACGTTAAATGGTGGTTTATCAACGGTTGGAATTGGAATAATGTTGTGTGCATACGAACATCGGTACTTTGCCACATGGTAGTACGAATCAGCAAAAGTGTAAAGGCCTTTGCCACTATTACGGATGGCAACAACTGCATGAGCGCAAGGGAAACCTTTCATTTGCCACTAGAAACATAAGCATGTATGTCTCCCAACATCAATCACGATAGATAGGAAAGAGTGAACCTCATAAACCTTATCGTTTGATTGGCTCACAAGCCACGATCTGCCTTTGTTGTACGCTTTAACCAAACGAGCTTCCATCTTTGGGTAGACAACACCATGCCACGTTTTTACCTTGCGCCAATGTTTGGCCCTTTGCCGCATAATTTGAGTTCGGATACTGTTCACCATTTGAGTTATTGGAAGGTGTCATGCATCCCGTATCCATGAGTTAAATGACTCCACTGCATTAGAACTCATCGCCCCGTAACGTGCACCGCTAGTGGAGAAAAAACAAAGACATTAGTTTTAAAATAATGAACAATATGCAAATTGACAATAGGTTATGGGGGAAAGTAATTTAAATATGCTGTAGGCATGAATAAAATGGATTACAAATATTTACCGGAAATAAGCATTTGCCCAATATTCGGAGGGAAAATCCTTCAAAAATGTCGGTGCGACCTTACGTCCGGATTTCATGAACTTCGCGAAACTATGGTTGAATGCAGCCACAATTGGGGCATATGCACACGCTCAAAATTTAGCCAACAAACCAGCCCGATACGAACTATTCATGTATCACATTTTGTCTTGTAAGTTCTGTTGCAAAATGCTGTAAGCAGAATGCATAATGGGCTGTAGGGAATATGATGGGTATTGATTCTATCAATCCAGTATGTCGGTCTGAAACGAACGTAAGTGTTCTATGTCCATTCACCACGTTTGCGAGGTGTCCAAAAAATCAAGACCAGTTGGCTGTGTTGTCTGAATCAATGATCACGATAGCTAAAGGAAACAACCCTAATTTTTTTTTTATTCCATTAAGAATAAAACAAGTAATGTCGATTAAAATATTAACCAATTTAATAGAGGACTACACAATTGGGTGGCTGAAACACACACACCATAAAAAAATATTGTGTCACAAAACACATGCATAACGGCCCGCCCCACCCCCCAAATATGGAGAAACACACCAACGAGTGCATATGAACTTAAATAATGAACAGTAATTGTGTGCTCCAGCACAGTAAAATACAACATACCTTGGTTACCATCTTTTGCAGTGGCGGCTAACAAATTCCCTTTGAATTTCCCTTTCAAAAACGCCCCATCCAAAAAAAGTAACAGTCTGCAATGGTTGAACCCATCAATACATGCTTTGAATGATATAAAATGCCTTATGAAACGATTGTTTTGCTCGTCGTAGTCAATATTGATATAATTTCCCGGGTTGTTGTCCATAACAAAGTTACTGTACCAACGTAATTGGCCAAACGAAATGGAGTGTGCACCGAACATTTCCCCGTGAGCTTTTTCAACACCTAACCATGCGACCCAGTAACTAACCTCTAATCCGTAATCTTTCTTCAAGTCATAGACAAACATCGGTAAGCCATGTAAGTGGTTTGTCGCGTACCCTCTCGGATATAACATCACACACTAAATCAGACCTAGCTCTCGGATGATTGGGTGTCCGCACAGCAACACCACAAATGTGCTCGCTATTCCATTTACGAAGGTTAAAAAAACCATTGCCATGTAAGACACATGTGTGTATAGACCATATGCATCATTTGGATTCTTTCATCATGCATACCGCTGTAATCCGAATAGAATCATTCTTCACATATTTGAACCGAAATCCATACTCAATTGCATACTTGCAAAGAACCGTTCGGAACTCAGCAGCTCATCCCTCAAAACTTTGCCCAACATGTTGAATTCTATTAGCCCACAAAGCAGACAAAAAAACCTTCTATACATAAGGACAGAATTTGGCTAGCAAATATTTTTCATCATCCATGTCGGTATCATTAACATCCCCATACGTCTAACATGGGACAATCGGTGCATTGTGTCAATGTTATCGGCATCTTCGATGTCTCGCAACTAAATGATGACATCAACACATTGTAGGCGAAAAGACCGCGCAAGTAAGACCATGTTCTCCATATCAACATCATTCTGCAATGTGAAGTTATTATAACCTGGCATTTTGATAAACAAACTCACATTCTCGGCTGTCAACCCACAAAAAATTCCACACGCACGATTCACCCGATCATGGTAACGAAACGGGGCTTGCAAATTGACTGCGACATTCGTATTATCGTAACAACAAACCAACATGACATGCGTGTCCATCCTCTGTATATAATTAACATAACCATAAAAAAAAACCCACACCAGACACTGAGACACACATCCTCCGACTCCTCTAACACCGAAATCAACTTGTCCCACAAATCCTTTACCAATCAAATACACCCACCCCCACCCATACCTGCATAACAGGGACTAATTGAACGATCGAAAATGGTACCGTTACTGTAATGTCACACAGACCACATAGCATCATCCCTCACCAAAAACCCAAAACCCACATTTAACCCACAATGGCATGGACACAAACAACCCCATTAAAAAAACTAATATTACCAATAAAGCAAAACAACTTTGTGTTATTTAAAAAATAAAATAAAAATACATACCTCCATAACAACGACGAAATGAATGATCGAAAATGCTACCCTTACTGCGGTGTCACATGGACCACACAGCATCGCCCCACCCCAAAAACCCAAAACCGTAACAGTCAATGGTGGAAATGTGTATGACTGTAACGTGTAACTTACCAAAAATGAAGGTGATCCCTTTAAAATAGACCCAATCAAATAATAAAGGGTATAAATGACCACGACTAACCACGAAACTTGGAAAATAGGATCACGTAGATCTAAACCTCTCAATCAGTAGGACTTATCCGATCACCATTTCAAAAGTGGGATTGATTGGTATAGTTGTTCATGAGATGTGATTTAATGGTAAATATTCATTTTTTTTAAGGTCCCTGACATTAAGATTTTATAGCATAAATGACATCTAATATTTTCATAATGTCTAAGATCCCTCAACATCAATCCAGAGAAAATTCGATCCCAGAGAAATTCTATTCCTAGAGAAATTATGATTTTCTCAAAAGCCAAACAGTCCATTGAAAGAAAATTAAAACATAACTGGGTGATAGAAAGAGGGTAAGTGAGAGTCAGTTGGATAATCACAAGAGCTCGAGATCTCTTCTTTTATAGAAATCTTTTAAAACTGATCCTTTAAAAGTTAAGATCAAAGCCCTTGTTGCAGTGAAAGAAAATTCCAGAACTCAAACCTAGAGAAATTCACATCAATCCAGAGAAATTCTTCAAAATCAAAGAAAATCTCCCCTCCACCCCAGAGAAATTCACCAAAACGTAGAGAAAATCCCCATATAATCCAGAGAAATTCACTTAAATCCAAAGAAAATCCCTTCTCAACTCAGAGAAAATCACTCAAACTGGAGAAAATCCCCCTCTCCAACCCAGAGAAATTCCCCCTCGCAATCTTTTCTGGTTGAAAATCATAAACCTCAAGCAAAATATGTTCCATGGTTTACACATTGGCTCCAGAGAGAGAAATTTCGATTTTGTTGAAAAAATCGCTAATGTAGAGAAAATTCAAAGTCAGAACCATAAATGCAATAAGAATAATCAATTTAGAGTTGAAAAGTAGAAAGCAAACCAGACACCTACCAAAGAAATTTGAACAACCAGAGTGTAGACACCCCATTTTTGACCGTCATAAAGACTTTGACGTCATCGTTTGAACACCGGATGATTGTGCTCGCTCATGTTCGTTTTGAGTCCCTGAAGGTCTCGACTAAGCGTCTTGCCTTGGAGTCTATAATCTTGTCTGTTTTGTGCTTGGTTGTGGGCCAAGAGCTTGTTGCTTCACTTATAGAGAAGATGGGGACCTGTTGGCCATCCCCCTAGCTTGCCGGCCATGACTTGTGCCTGTAATGACCCGGACCTGTATGACGTAATTACCAGTACCTAATTATGTGTTTATATGATTTAATTGAAGAATATCTGTTTGAATTGGGAAATATCTGTTGAAATGACAACTTCGGGACTGAAATCGATGACCGAAATGGGTTCAGAAAATGAAATCGAACATGATTATGTGATACCGGGAATTTTTAGAACCATCTGAAACGATAAATTGAAGACTGAAAATTGTCTGATTCGTAATGCCTTGTTTGGCTCAAATGTTTTGGCTTAAGTGCTTATATGTGATATATATGACTTATGGATATAGATGCTTGACCATTCTTGACTCAACAAAAGAGAGAAATATCTAGAAGAGAGAGAGAGTGAATTCGTGGAGAGAGAGAGAAGAGAAACGTGAGAAAGGGGAAAGCAAGAGAGAAGAAGAGGAGAGAAAAGGAATTCAAGGCTAGATCTCCTCCAAACCAAAGAATTAAGGTAAGATTTCATGAAATTGCTTGTTGATCCTTAGTATTTAGCATGTTGATCTCAAGGTTATGGATTAAAATGGAATGATTCATGGTTATTTTGCATGTTTGAGGAAGAGACTCCATGGCTATAGAGATAGGAAGTTTGTATGTATATGTTCATGGATTTTCATTTTAATTTATGAGTTGATCTTGTTATGAGCTATGTGGGATGTGAATTGAAGACATAATAGTTAAAGTATGATGTTTATCAAGTATCTTGAGATGAAATTGGAAGTGGTTTTGCAAAAGGGAAGAAAAGGATGAGATGAAGAAGAAGAACCAGAGTTTCAGAATTTCGCAGGGTGCGCTCGAGCGGAGGGGAGCCCGCTCGAGCGGAGAAATCCATCTCTCAGCAGTTTTGGGGAAATTGTACTGGCCGCTCGAGCGGCCAAAGTTGCGCTCGAGCGGGAAGGCTTATTTTCAGGAAAGTTTGGCAAGTTGCTCTGCATGATTTTTAACGTATTAATGGCCTTATTTAACATCTTATGAACATGAATTGAAGTAAAGGAAGATTAGATTGAGCATAAGAATGAATATGAAAGAATGTAAAGGCATGAATGATTTAAGGCATGACTCATGTGATGTATTGTTGATGATGAATGTTAAGAAATATGTTATATTGTTGATGTTACAGGACAACGTGAAGACCGTGCACTCGGTATCAAGAATCACTGTAAGTAACATTTTCGTAAAGATATGTTATTATGAATTATGTTCAAAGATAACTGTATGATATGAATATGATGATGTTTTACGTGAATGAATGTCTTGATTGCGACTCTAGTATGGCATCCATAGTAGTTGAAGTCGTGGGGGCGAGAACATGCAGGCCCATGCGCTTTAGTCATGGGGGACGGCATGGAGGGACAAGCCCACGACCAGTTTACGAGATCTCGGTATGTGTTTAATCGGTGTCCGGGACCGGTTACTCTAGTCGTTTGTCGACACATGATATGTTATGTTATGTTCTATGGAGTATGCCATTACGTATGTTCTATATGATGACTGATTATGATTATGAAATGTTTTATTACGGTTTTATAAGAATGTTGGACTTCATTCACTAACCCCTTTACGTTACTGTTACTTGCTGGGCTTTAGCTCACCCCCGTATATATGTATTTATAGGTGAGCAGCCGGGAAGTCAAGCCTAGGCGGAGTTCTAGCTGAGCCGCCGTTTTGTAAGCCAACCAGAGTTTTGGATGCCTCAGAGCTGGGGCTAGGCCTGGAAGGCCGTCTTGTGAGCTTTTGTCTTGTTTTTGTTGTACTTTGTGAACATTGCACTGAGCTGTATATATGGTGGATGATCATGTTATGTATATGTTGTGGGTAATTAACAATAATTTTGGCATGTATATACTTGTTCATATTTATGCACAGCTCTTTGGACTATTTGTTGTATGTTGTCGCTTCCGCGAGCCCCTTTTAATTATGTTATGTACAGTAAGGCCTGTGGTAATCTAGGATTACTGGCCGGTCTCGTCACCAAACTTCTAGGGGCGGGTTTGGGGCGTGACAGTGCCTGTCAGCCACTAGTGGTAGCCGGTCGGCTATGTTGATGGCCGGTCGGCCACTAATGATGGTCGACGGCCATTTTTCTCATTTTTCGGATATTTATTTGCCAGCTATGCCAGTTGTTGTTCACTGATGCTTATCTCCGTACACGTATATGGAGGGATGAATACAAGCCTTTAGCTTGATTTTCTATATAAGGGGGGGTCTCTCCCCCTATTTTGGGGGGTTACACAATTTGGAGCAAATTTTTAATTCTCTCTCTAGAATTCTCTCTCTCTCTCTCTTCTTGATTTATGCTTGAAAGTGAGAATTCTCTACACTTTGGCACTAAGACCCTTGACCAAACATCTTCATCTTCGAGTCGAGGTCCTTTGAGGCATAGTTTGAGCTCTTAAGGCTGGTTTTACCTCAGAATTGTGGTTGTTTGGTGCTGTGCTTCAAAAGTATAAGGTTTACCTCATTTAAGCTTTGTTTTAGTTACTTGCTTGGCTATTCTTTTACACTGTTTTGACTTGGTTTTTCAACCATAAAAAACTTTGTTTTTAAGGTTTCAAAATGGTAGTTTAAGTCTTGGTGAGTTAGGGGGTTGTCTCCTCTTTGTGCTCTTTGGCTTGTGAAGCATTTTGTGCCATTTCTTACCACCTTTAAATCAAACTTTTTGGGCCTTTAAACCACTGAAATTCAGAGTTATTTCAGTAGTAAAAAGTATGTTTTGAAGTCCAAAAATGGAGGGGTTAGCCTCCTCTCCTTGTGTCTTGCTTCCATGCCTAGTTAGCTTCACATATTAGCTTGATTTTGTAGCTTGTATTAGCTTAGTTCAAGCATGTTTTAGGCTCTGTTTTTGCATGTTTCAACTATATTTTGCGTTGGTTGGAGCATTTGTTGCTTGCTTTTTATACTTGCAGTGCAATTGTGCTTACTAGTCTAGCATGCTTAATGGTTTAGCCTTTTTTTGTAGCTTGTGTTAGCTTAACTTCAAGTTGTTTTAGCTACTATTTTGGCCTACTTTAACTCTGTTTTGGGTTGGTTAAGTCCTTAAAGGCTTGTATTGTATGGCTATAGTGTAATGGTTTTCACTAACTCCTTATTTTGAGGCTTTAAGCATGAAGTGTTTGAGTGACTTGCATGTTATAGCATCATTTTGCATGTGATTTCAGTGTATATAGCTCTGTCACACTCTCACTTATTTCACTCTTCCATTGCTTTTGAGAGTTGAGTTTTAAGTCTTGTTTGCAAGCTAACATGTGAGCATATTTTTCTAGCATTTTATGCTACAATCTTAACATGTTTTAGCCACTATTTTGACATGTTTTAACTCTGTCCAGAGCTGGTTTGGTCAATTGAGCTTTGTGTTGCATGCCTATAGTGTTATGATTTTCACTAGCCTAACGTTTTAGGCTTTTAAGCATGACTTGCATGTGTTGTTTGCATGATTTAGTGTCTTTTTGCATGCCATTTCAGCACTAAAATATCTGCAACCTCCCCATTTTCTTCACTTTTTATTTTGTTTTGAAAATGGCCTTGAGCCCCTTATTGGCTTAAGTGTGGAATTGAGGCTCTCATACCTAATGGTTTTAATCCTTTCTTGAGGGTTTCTACTAACCAACAACATGAGGCCTCTTTCATGCTCAAGGTACTTGTGGCTTAGGCCATCTTTCCAATTAGAGGACTCTCACTTTGGACTTAATCGGTTAAAAGACTAATCGGTAATGTAAAATGTGTAAATAAAATGAACCAAGTAAAACTTGAGCAAGATAAGCATGTTGTGTTGCATTGCATGTGTTTGGATCGAATGTTAATTCAAACACATTTCATACTCAAAGTGATGAAACATGTCACTTTTCTTAGTCACCGACACCCTTGATCATGCATGATAGGATGGTGGTCCTTTGAGTCTTAATTATGCATTCATTGACTTTGTACAAGTTTGGTTTTCTAGCCATCATGCATTGAAAATGCTTGGTTGATGACTTAAGAGCCAAGAGCTACACTCTTTTGAGCTTGAGAAATGATAAGGAGTGTAGCAGTACACACATTCCTTGAAAATGCTTTGTTTTGCTTTTATTGCTCTTTGTTGCAGCAAAAGCAGAAGTCCAGAAAATGGGGGTGGCCGACCGGCCACTTGCAGTAGCCAACCGGCCACTTGAGGTGGCCGACAACCACTTTTTTGTGACCGACCGGCCACCAGTAAAGTTTTGTGCATGTGTTCCTGTGTTGGAGCAGAAGCATTCTGGGAATTGGTACAATTTTCAGTGATCAAAATGAGTGCAAACAGAGGCATTCGATGGTAAGGCAAGAGCATTTTCAGGAGGAAACAACCGAGCATGCATGCATCCCTCGTCTCTTGAGGCCGTTTAAATTGTTTTACTAGTTAGTTAGCATAGCTAATCATTCAATTCATTTTGTAATATCTTAATTAGCTTAGTGTAGCTAGTTATTCAATTGTGTTGTAATAATTAATTAGCCTAGATTAGTTAATTAGTTCGTTTTGTAATAATTAGCTTAGCGTAGCTTAGTGTAGCTTAACTTATTTATTCGGGCCCTCCTTCGCAAGGGTGCAATGTTGTAATAAGCGTACGTGTGTGTGTGCATGTCTTCCAACTCCACTTCTTTCTCCCTTTTATTTACTCACTTTCGATGGTTAGATTATAGACATGTTTCAATTAGCATACCTTATGCTTGCATATTTGTATCATTCATTTGTCTTGCATGCATCGAGGCTCGGCGTATCATTTAAACTTCATCACAATTTCAATACACTTCTTTGAATACGTGTTTCCAAGTATGCTATCAAAGTGTTGCAAATACCATGATTAGGTAGCCGAGCCTGTTTAGTTGCATTATTGCATGTGTTGCATTAGGCATCTTAACATAGTTAGGATCATGTATATTTCTAACTAGCTTTTGTTTTGACTTTGAGTACACTGTAAGTTTTATGCTTTAGCAAACTTGCATGAGTGTTAGTGTTGCCATGATAGCATGCTTGCCATGAGGCTATTTACTTATTTGCTAAACTGCATGAATGCCTGTGGATGAAGGTTTTGTTGTTTGAATTGGAACAATTCGACGAATGTATGTTTTAAGCCCACTTTGCGAAGTGGCAAATCATGTTTTAAGCTCACTTGAGGTGGCAAACCCGCATTTATAAGCCCATTTGAAGGTGGCAACTTCAAACCATTTTCAAAAAACAAACATGAGTTGAGATGTTCCAATTCTTGCGATTTAGTCTATACTTGTTTGTGTGCATCACATAGTAAAGTTAGTCTAATAACCGGACAAGAACACATAATGTTTATAAAACATCATATCATGATAGTAGAGGCCGATCCTTTGATCGAGCGAGCGGGGGTGCTCATTTCAAGACCTTTCTCTCTCGTACCCAAGTTCCCGAGCCGAGGCAATTTTGGTGATGACAGACACGTGGCCCTTGGGCACGAGTCAGGGTTTCCTAAATTTCTCAAATTAGAATATTTAGATGGCGACTCTGTAACCTGGCAAAGCAGTCCAATTTTGGCATTATTTGATTTCAAATTGATTTTTCAAAACGATTTGCCGGATTGGACTCTTTGGTGTTTATCAGTTTTACATTGCACTTTGTGAGATTAGATTCAGAATCGTGACAGGAGTCCGAACTGTATGACTAATTCGAGCTCTCCGAAAAGGGGCGCGAAGAAAGTCGAGCTAGACAGGGGAATTTGAACAAACCAGATACCTACTAAAGAAATTTGAACAACCATAAAAATTTTAACAAACCAGATACCTACCTTACTTGATTCTAACTGCAACTGGGTCTGGAACATTAATGTTACCCGTAAAATTCACCACTAAAACATTGACTCTGTCTACACTCTTATCATTGAAGATTATTATCACAAAATAAAGACAAAAGATTAGCTGATCAACTTGCAGAGGCTGTTTGCTAGCCTTCTACTTGTAGTGTTGAGCTTCGTTCAACTGTTCAAGCCCTTAAACAACTCGGGGATGGTCCACGGGCTTATAACTTGTTACTCAAATCTCATCACTAGAAATTGCAGTACAATATGCAAGGTCTTTGCCCATCTGGCACTAAAATCTCATCACCATAAATTTCTTCCTCGCTATGTTGAAGCACACGAGAAGGAATCGGAGGCCGAAGTTGAAGCAAAAATAGGGTGGTGGTGGTAGTAGGGTTGAATTCGTCGATTACTTGCCGGAAAAGTTCCTTCTTCTCCGGCGAAACCAACCGGAGTTGAACTATTTAGGGCACTATAATCAGATTGTTTCGCCGAATTTGGGTTGATGAATTTGCAGATTTAGAGAGAGAATTACGTGATGTTGATGAACTATGCAATTTCGACTTTGACTTTGGATTTGGATTCGAATTTGGGTTTGGATTCCGATTCGTTTTCGGAAGAGAGATTTGGGGATTCAATCAAGTGAGATTTGGGGGGAAAACACAGAGAGAGAGAGAAATGAGATTTGATTTGAGAGAGTCAAATTTCTTTGTGATATATAGGTGTAAGGTTGAGGGACCTTAGATATTATAAAATAATATTATGAATATCTTCCATTACTAAAAATGGAAGAGGAACCTTAGACTAATTTTCCCTAATTTTAATATTGATACTAAATATTGCAAATCAGGTGGGTCTTTCACAAATAATTACATACTAAAGGAAAAATTTATAACTTTAATAATTAAAAATTGTAAATTTTATCATTAATTGTAAAAAAAAAAATCCCACCATCCATTGATGGATTATTTCTCCTTAAAAAAAAAAAAATTGTTTTCTTGAGATAAAAATAAATAATTTCATCATAAAAAAATGTTTTATAGTACATGACCCACAGCTGAGCCCTTTTTTGTCAATTTATTTATTTAATTTATTTATTAAAGTCCCGGACAATTAATTTCATATTAGATGTGGTTTTTTGTTTGATATTAAAGCATTAAGAAAGTAAACTTAGAAGATGATGATGCGCAAAATTTTATATCTACATTTTTTTAACGAAAATTTTATATCTACATTACAACATCAAAAAATATTCGATAATGTTACATATATCAATTAGTGTTATGATATTATTATTTATCTCACCTATTATATAAATTATAAATACTCAAAACTTTTAAAATTATGTCATATTATCTGTTATACTAATTAATACACAATTATTAAAAATACCTGCTAAAAGCATTTATTTATTTATTGTTAATGAGTATTTAACTGATCCTGGTAATAAGTTTAATATAATTATATATGTGCCATAAAAGATGTATGCTCATTTTAAAATTTATTACCCATAAGATACTAGTTAATAAGGGTTTAATTGACCAAAAATTTTAACCTTCAGTCGCCCATAAATATATATATAATCATTTACAATTCATAAATTTAGGAACGTGGAATTCCCAAAAAGAGTTGAATGAAAACTTCGAAAGTATCTACAGAATTGGATCAATTACACCAACACCCCCTCAATTATTAATAAACATAATTTTATTTCATTATCTATGAACTTGTATACTTTGACGCTCTCAACTAAAAAAATATATCACTTTTATCATTTTTACACATTTTCTAAAAAATATGTATTTATATGATTTTCGTAATTGAGTAATTCAATATATACAAATTCAAAGATGAATGAATTAAAATAATATTCGTTAATAATTAAACAATTTTAGCGTAATTAAAGTCCCGTTTGGGAATTAACTATTTAAGTTAACCTTTTATGAAAAGTCTAATCCTACTACATTCCTTAATTTTGTCTCTTCAATAATGTGAGTAAGACACACGTCAAGCAGTCTCATACTCTCCTCTCTCATCTTTAGCCACTTAATTCTACATCATTAGGGGTAAACTTGGCGGACAAAATTAGAAAGACGAATAATTTTTTATGAAAAGACATATAAAAAGTAGATAGAGTGATATGATGATTTATAATAATTTTTTAAAAAAAGTACTATTAATATATATTTTTGAAAAATTATTATATATTAATAAAAAATTAGATATTAATTATTAATATTTATAACATTTTTAAATATTTTTATAAATATTTTTCTTTTATTAACACTACGACCCTCTTTTTTTTTTTTTTTTTTTTTTGGGGGGGTTTTTTTTTTTTTTCAGTTTTTGATTAAAAATCCATAGGGGTGTCCATAGGGTCATCCGACTCGCACAGCCTGCCCGAATCGATCCGAACCGCACGCATATGGGCGGTTTCGCAAATACATTAGGGTAGGGTGCAGTTTGAAATATGGGAGAATTTCGGGTTGCGGGCGGGTTGCGGGTTTGACCCGCACCTGACACAACCCGCCCGCATTATATAAATTTTTTTTTTTTAGAAAAAGCTGAGCCGTTCATCTAGATATTTTTTGGTCCAAACAAATCTGGACCGTTAAACAAACCCTAACCTAATCTGAGTCAAAACAAATCTCTCATTCATTTCATTTTTCATTTCACTCTCTCACACCGCCGTTCCCGTTGTTCTTCTCTTCCATTCCATCTCTCTCTCTGCGACGAGAAGCGACCACCGATCGGCGATCAAACTCATCATCTCAGGCATCTATCTCTCTCACCAAAGCAACCACTGATCACTCTTATCATCTCAGGTAAGCATCTCTCAAAACATCTTCTCACAGTTCTCCTCTTCTCATCTCACTCTCTCACTCTTGTTCTTCCATCTCTCTCTCTCTCTCAGCGAAGCACCGATCGACCTTCGGCAACTCTCAGGTCAGTCTCTGTCTCCGTCTCTCTCTCTCTCTCAGCGAAACACCGATTCCATCTGATAAATAATCTGATCTGTGTTGATATTTTTTTTTTTTTTGATAAATAATGATCTGTGTTGATATTCAGCAAAGATCTGATCTGATCTGCTTCAGAGTTGGTATAGTTGGGTCGATTTAGTTGGTATAATGATCTGTGTTGATTATCTGATTTGTTTGATTTGTAAAATCTGTGGAATGGAAAAATAATAATAATAAGGATAGTATTTTTATGTATTTTTATATAATGATCTGTGTTGATTATCTGATTTGTTTATTTATGTATTTTTCATTTTTTTTTCTTGTTTATTTATGTATTTTTCATTTTTTTAGCACCCATCATACCACAGTCAGTGGTATATGCTCTCCAGAAAAAAAATGATCTGTGTTGATTTGGGGTGATCTCCTTTTCCATTCCTCTCAAATTAGTATAGTATAATTTCTAACGAGTAATAAAAATAAATCAAATCAGAGTATAATGATCTGTGGGAATGAGAGTGGGAATGGAATTAGAATTTAGAATCACTTTGGTACAGGTCATTTGGCACCTTTGATAACAAGATAAATCTTTCTGAACATGTGCCCTTGTGTGAAGAGGAAAGGAAAGAAAGCCGCAAGAACTCTAATATTTCAAAATTTCATCCCCTGAGAATCAGATTGCTCAGGACCTTGTTAACTGTCATTGAGGTGAGGGAACAATTACTTTTTAAGTTTTTTATTTTTTATTTAATTGGATTAGAACCCTTAATTTTTCCAAGATTATCGCTTAATCTATTTTCCCTATTCTGGCATCTTGTATGTAGTTGTCATTTATCAATTTTGTCTATATTTTACGTTTTTGAATTGGCAGGTTTCCGTACCATCTGAGGCTCTTCAATCTTCTTGGATGGAGAACTGTAGGAAGACTTGGGGTATTAAGTTACATGCTTCATTGTCTGCTGTGGATCTTCTACAGGTTTTCTTATTTTTCATCTTTTTTATTTTTGTTTTTCTCCCCTTTTGGACAATGTAATTGACATGCCTCGGTCTACTTATTAATATGATTTTCTTTGAAAGAGATTATGAATTTGAATTTTAAACAATTTGGTTTTCAGATTTTGACCGAGTTTGAGGCTGTCATCAAACGGTGGTGTTTATCAACACTCTTAATGAATTTTTGCTTTTGGATGAATGTAACTTAATGAATTTTTATTTTTTTTTACATTTTGGATGAATGTAAGTTAATGAAGAATTACTCTTTTTTTTTTTTGGAGGTTAGGAATGATGGATGTTGAATTTTTAATGTAGGATTTTCTTATTTGGATTATGAATGATGAATGTAGGATAGGGTGAATGCAAATTAATATGATAGAATGTAGGTTTTGAATGATTTGTTTAGGTTACGAATTGAATTTGTTGTGTTTTTTATTTTATTAGTTTTTTTTATAAGTTTTAGTTCATTAATTATTAATGTTGGAGCATTTTAGAAAATATGAAAAAAAAGGTTCAAAATAAAGATTGACAAAATGGGAGAAAAAAAAAGGTTTAAAAATAATTTTTTGGAAAAAAAGTTCAAACCGCAAACCGTCCGCAACCGCCCGCAGAACCGCGAACCCTATCCGCACAAACCGCAAACCGCATTGCGGGCGGTTGCGGGTTGATTTTTTCCCAAACCGCATAGATGCGGGCGGGTCCAAACCGAACCGCAAACCGTCCAAACCGAACCGCGGACACCCCTAAAAATCCATTAGGCAAACGAAGCCTAATCTTAAAAAATTTCGCAGAGTATATGGGCTTGTTTGGTTGATGTTTCTGAAAAAAATTTCAGAAATTTTCTCTACAAACAAATTTCAGAAATTCTCTACCAAACAAATTTTCCCAAAAAAATTTCTCAAAACACACAAATCAAACAACTTTTCCAAACAAATTTCTCTCACACACACACATCAAATCAATCACTTTTTCCAAAACTCTCTCAAAACAATTTTCAAAAACAAATTTCTCAAAACACCAAACCAAACATGTTTTCGTACTTTTTTTTTTCCAAAACATGTTTCTGAAACACAAACCAAACAAGCCCTATATCTCTCTCTATCGCTCTCTTCAGTCTCTATTCCAAACTCGAAACCCTAGAATTTCGCAGACGGCTATCATGAACCACTACCACATCTCTGAAGCTATCGGCCGTGGCAAATTCTTGGTAACTCTCGTTTTAGATTTGATTCGAGTTTGCTTCTATATCTCTCTCTATCGCTCTCTTCAGTCTCTATTCCAAACTCGAAACCCTAGAATTTCGCAGACGGCTATCATGAACCACTACTACATCTCTGAAGCTATCGGCCGTGGCAAATTCTCGGTAACTCTCTTTTTAGATTTGATTCGAGTTTGCTTCTGAATCGCATCTTCAAATATTCACTACTTGTACTCAAATTTGCTTGGTTATACGTATATGTTCAACTTAACTCGGTAATGTACATGTATATACACATAATTGGCTGACTATATCCTATGAAGCACGGGTACTCCAAAAATAGTGCCGTACGAGTACCGGGTACTTACCGGGTGCGGGTACGCGTATCGGTACGGCAAAAGAAGGTCCGGTACGTTTGGCTCATTCGGGTACGGCACGGGTACGCTAGGGTACGGCGTGGGTACGCCATGAGTACGGCAGGGCCTCTTTTTTTTTTTTTTTGCCCTTGCAGTTCAGTAATTATTTTTATAATAATAAATATTAATAATCATAAATATTATTTTTAATCATAAAATTAGATCAACAGAATGTTAATAATAATCATAAATATTATTTTTAATCATAAAATTAGATAAACAGAATGTTAATAATCATAAATATTATTTTTAATAATCAAAAATATTATTGGCCATCTATATTATTATCAAAATATTAAAATTTAATATTATTAATTTAAATATTATTAGCCTTGGTTAAAATATTGGTTAAAATATTTTGATATAGATATAATATTTCTATAGATATAATATTTTAACCAATATTTTAACCAATAATACTTCAATTTGTAGGTTGGATCTTTTAACCATAATTATAAAAAATAAAAAAATAAAAAAATATCGACGTACCGCAGCCGTACCGTACCCTACTTTTTTGGGATTTTGCTGTATCGGCGTACCCGTACTCGTACCCGTACCGTACTCGTACCCGCACCCGTGCTTCTTAGACTATATCCTATTCTTCGTATGTATAGACTGTATACAAGGGGAGGAAGAAGAAGACGATAGAGTATTTTGCAATTAAGAGTGTCGATAAATCACAGAAGAGCAAGGTTCTTCAAGAAGTAAGCCTGAATCCTCTTTTTTTTATTATTTTATTTTTATTTCTATAATAATTAGGTGACTTAATTATGTTTCTCAAATTGGTTTGTGGGTTAACAGTTAGTTGATTTATATTGAAATTGATGAGTTTGTGGAAAATTTGAAGCTGTTTGGTCCTTTTTATTATGGATACAAAGTTTTTGAACTATATATATATATATTTTGCCAATCTGCATTGAACAACCAATATGTAATTATTCTCTTTACGTGTACATGTAGGGGTGCATGCATCAAACTAGCATAACCTCTAAAATATTTTTAATTTGGAGCAATGTAAAAGTAGTTTTTAATTTTAGGCATGATATCCAGTTAATAGGTCTAAAAGAAGGTTGAATTTCTTTGAACTTTGGCACTTCCACATTATGTGTGTGGTTCTATTGCTTAAAATGGTTTGGATCTCCTGCATAAAATGAAATTTATATGTTTGATTAGAGCAGCGAAGAAGCTTACATAATGAATTTTAACAAAGACCTTTTTAAAAAAAATGAGAATAATATAAAGGTACTATGATATTTGTTTGATTCATTTGATCAATGTTGTCAACTGGACATATTTTGTGAACCTTAATAATGTGATGTTTAAAACAAGGCCCAAGGAGGGGGTAAGTGGAATTGAAAGTACACATTTGACATTTATGCATTTAAAGTTGGTTGAAGTAATTTTTCGGTGGATTGGATAGCTTGTTACTAAAGCAGAGTTGTGTGCGTTTAGCATCATAATCATTGAAATTAGGAATTTTTGCTTGTCAAGTAAGCCTCGCAAGACAACAGAGTATGCCCATTCACACTCTTGCCAAATTTATTCAAGATTTTTGTTATGGAATAACTATTTGTTAGTTCACCATTAATCACAAACTCTTACTTAACTGTTGTTGTTTTAATTCTTATGACCTATTAGTATGGCCTTACAATGGCCAGTTTTAATTCTTATCTTTGTATGACGAACTTATGCAGTGATAGGAGTGCTTGTAGCTTTTCTCATCCATGCTTTGGTGATATTTTATTTCTTGGTTTTTTCTGCAGGTTAAAATTCTTCACTCTTTAGATCACCCAAATGTTCTAAAATTCTATTCCTGGTATGGCCTCCTACTCTTCTGAAACATTTAATTCTGCATCAATTGCGTAGGTCGTCTAGAAGTTGGCATTTTATTTGAGGATTAATCTAAGATTGCATGTACTGTGACTATTTGGGTTTTTATTGATTATTAGGTATGAAACTTCTGCTCATTTGTGGTTGGTTTTGGAATATTGTGTTGGAGGAGACCTCATGTCATTACTACAGCAGGTATCAATTACTTTGTTTTTTTGTGAAATTATTTTAATCCATGAATGAGGTTTTAATTGGTGTAGATTTTACATATACAAATACAAACTCAGTTAGGATGTTTTGTTAATTAAGTTTCACATATGTTTGTAGTTTGGACTCGGAGGTTTTTTTCTTCCTTCTAACAACACTAATTAGAGCTTTAAAAGGTGGTAAAATGGGTGACATGAGGTGATTTCTGTGGAAAACTTATTTATCAAAAAAAAAAAAAAAAAAATTATGTGGAAAACTCGAAATGGTTTTTGTAGATACCTTACAAGTTGTGAGTTGTGTTTGAATTTGGAGATTAAGAGTGGCTTACAGCTTTTTTCATGTCTCTTTTGTCTGTTGCTCCCGTGTGTTAAGGTGGCACTATATATAACAAATCTTATTATCCTATGGGAAAAATTATTTCATTTTTTCATGCAAGTGCAGCATGTGTTGCTCTTTGTGTTATAACATCATTTTAGAATTTTATGATACTTATGTGATAAAATAGGACATAATTGAGATGATGGTGTCTGCTTCAACGTTTCATCACCCTTGATTTGATGAACTAAGATATCTGATGGACACTGACAACTGGAAAAATAACTTAATGACTGAGTTGCAGGATAAGAAGCTTCCAGAAGAGTCAATACATGATTTTGCTCATGATCTTGTCAAAGCTCTGCAGTAAGAAAAAACTTTAACCTACAACTTTCCTTTGTGGAATTGGTTTAGTTTAAGTCATATCCTTTGAACTATGGTCCACAATGGCATTATTGCAGGTTTTTGCACTCAAAGGGAATCATTTACTGTGACTTGAAACCTTCAAACATCTTATTAGATGAAAATGGACGTACAAAGGTATTTTTGTACTCCATGTTTTCTATGTTGTCGATAACTCTGCTATATGTGTTCATAACCTCCTCCGCATCTGTGCATTGCAGCTATGTGATTTTGGATTGTCAAGAAAATTGAGTGATATATCTAAAACTCCTTCTTCCTTGGTAGGTTTCTCTTACATTACAACTTTTGATGCATGCTACTGATTTAGTTTGTGTGACTCATTAAGATTTGGACTATGGAATGTATATATATTATTTTTTTAATAAAAAATTTGTATTGGAATTTTATTTACTAATTCATTTATTCTATTCCTCCATTTATTCAGCTGCCACAAGCAAAACGTGGAACTCCCTTTTACATGGCTCCTGAGTTGTTTCAGGATGGAGGCGTCCATTCTTATGCATCTGATTTGTGGGCCCTTGGTTGTGTGCTATATGAGTGCTATGCTGGGAACCCACCCTTCATCGGAAAAGAGTTCACTCGGCTGGTAAAATCAATCCTTTCAGACCCAACTCCATCCCTTCCAGGGACTCCCAGCCGTCCCTTTGTCAATCTAATCAATTCTCTCCTGATAAAAGATCCAGCTGAAAGAATACAGTGGACTGAGCTCTGTGAACATGCTTTTTGGAGAACAAAATTTACTCCATTGCCTTTACCTCCTCAGCCTGCTTTCACTGATATGATAGAGCTTTTGTCTAAACCATATCTCTCAGAACGCAATAGTGACAACCCTCCCCAAAACAAAACCCCACCTAAATATCGTGAAAAAGATTCAAAAGGAGGTCCCAAACAGGATGAGAATTGTATTGTGGGATCAAGAGGTTATGTCACACCGGTTAAGGGTGTATCTAGTGGCCGGAAGATTCAAATGAAGGCTTCAGGCAAAGTAGTTGAGGAGAAGCAGAAAGATCCTTCAAGCAATACTGGGGATGTGAATCTTCTAAGGCTCTCAAGGATGGCAAAGTCAAACTTACAAAGAGAAAATGAGAAGGAGAACTACAGGAGGCCATTGCCAAATGGCTCTGAAAATGATGCCGAAGTGAAAATTGAAAACACTGATATGGAACTTGATTTTAATGAGAACACGGAGGATGAGACAAATGATGATCCTGATGGATCTGATAATCCGACTTGTCCTGAAGAAAAAATGTCAACTCAAAATCAGCATGAGGGAAAATTAGAACAGATGGACAACAACAATAACACTAACCAGTTGGATGCATCACCTATGATTAATACTCCTGTCTCAGATGACACAAGAGCACCTGACCTGGATTTATCTTCAGAACACAATGAAATGGGTCCTACTCCACCCACTGTCAGCCCTCAACTCAAAAGGGTTAAAGAAGGTTCAGAGTATGCCCTTGACTCTGATACTTCAAAATCATCTAATGACCTCACGCAGGTGCTTTGGCATCCATCAGACCTCTCAGTCAGACCTGTGATGCCCAGTAGGAAGGCTGATAAAATGTCAATTCCTTCTCTTCCCATTGATGCATTGCCAGCAACGGATTATGTGAAGATGCCTAAGGATCAGGTGGACACATTCAATAATAGGATTATAACAATCTTAAAGGGGAATACTGCCATTGGTGAGAAGCAGAATGTAATCAGATACCTTGAGATGTTAAGCAGTAATGCTGACGCTGCCAATATCTTGACCAATGGGTCAATAATGCTGGTGGTTGTCAAAATGCTGCGACAGTCTAAGGCTTCAGCTTTACGTGTTCAACTTGCTTCACTGATTGGCTTACTGATACGGCATTCTACTTTTATTGATGATGAACTGGCAAATTCAGGAATTTTAGGTTCTCTAACTGATGGTCTCAGAGACAAGCAAGAAAAAGTGAGGAGGTTCTCTATGGCTGCTTTGGGTGAGTTGCTGTTTTATATATCCACTCAAAATGAGCATAACAAGGACAACAATCCTCCTGAATCACCACCGTCTAAGGACAGCCGGTTTTCATCAGGCTGGCAGGTTAGCTTCCTACCTTATTGCCACTCCATATTTCATGAGAAATATAACGATAGAGAAAAGTTGATTTGTTTTTGCATATGCTCTTTATCTAGATTAATTTTTCCTTGTAAATATATTTTGACTCATTTGGGCAGGTTTCGAATCCACTGATTTCATTGGTGTCATCAATTTTACGGAAAGGAGAGGATGATGTCACTCAACTCTATGCGCTGAGGACAATTGAGAACATCTGCAGTCAAGGAGGTTACTGGGCTGCTCGTTTCACCAGCCAGGATGTGATTACTAACCTTTGCTATATATTTAGGGCTGCAGGGAAACAGGAGAGCATGAGGCTCACCGCTGGGTCTTGTTTGGTACGACTGGTTCGTTTTAATCCTCCTAGCATCCAACAGGTTATGGATAAACTTCCATTCAGGGACACTGTATCAGGCTTTGTCAAGGGCAGTCCACGTGAGCAGCAAATCTGTCTAAACCTTCTGAATATGGCTATGATTGGGAGCCATATGTTTACAAACATTGGACGACATCTTCCCTTGGTGGAAGGGAAGAATCTTGTCCCGTGTCTTGTAGCACTTATTGAGCAGGGAAGTGAAGTCTTGAGGGGAAAGGCACTTGTTTTTGTGGCTTTACTTTGTAAGCATGGGAAGAGATGGCTTCCACATTTCTTTTGCAATGCGAAATTACTATCAGCAGTGGACAGGTTGGCGAAGGAGAAGGACAGCTACATTCAACAGTGTTTAGATGCATTTGTCCATGTTGTGGCATCCACCACACCAGGTTTGCTGGAAGCTATAACTGGAGACATTCAGCAGATGATGGGAGGGAGACGCCCGGGGCATATTGCTGCTCTTAACAGTCGAGCCACTCCAAAGACCAACTTTCATTTGTTTCCTGTTATTTATCAGATTCTTGTAAGCTCCTCTTTTAAGCGCAGGGTGGTAACTAATCAGGTCCTGCAGCAGTTGGCAAATCTAATCAAACTTGCCGAGTCACCTTTTCAGGTACGAAACTGCAACTCAGATTTTATGTTGCATGCAACCTATAAATTTTGATATGGTAATCTCATATTTCTTCTATCTAAGAGATCCTCAAGAAATTATAATTAGTAATAATGGTAGATTTTGCCAAAGGACTCTATAGTCTGGTAGCTAGGTGACAATGGGGAATGGGGGATGTCCGCCATCTACAATTGTTTCCTATAATTGGCCAACCAGGGTTTGGTTTGCATGCTTAATTTGTTAAAGGGCATAAATATATGCATTTATATGTCAATGTGATAGTTTTTAAGCAATACATTAATCTTGAGAAACCTTTTCCATTCTGATCAAATTCTAGATCTTTCTAGATGAACTTCTTTTTAATCAGAGGAGATTAGTCTATGATAATAGTATATTTTTAGATTGATTTGGGAAACATTTTATGCGCATCATTTTTCATTGCATTTCAGGGCAGGGATGACTTTCAAATAACCCTGTTACGAGTTCTCGAGTCCATTACAGAGGAGCCCTCAGTTATTCTTGAGAGCCCCAACATTTTTATTCGTGAAATTTTGCCCAGTCTGGCTGTTGTTTACAAGGGGAACAAAGATGGGGACGCCAGGTTCTTGTGCCTGAAAATTATGTTTGATGTGATGGTTATTTTTCTAAGCGAACCAACAGAAGACGAGGAACAATCGCTGGCTTTGAAGTCCATATCCAATACTCATTTCCTCCCTCTGTACCCCACCTTGATTGAGGATGAAGATCCCATTCCAATGTATGCTCAGAAGCTTCTTGTGATGCTCATCGAATTTAATTACATAAAAATTCCAGACATTCTACATTTGAAGATAATTTCACAGTGCTTCGAATTTCTTCTTGGTGATCTCTCAACTGCAAATGTAAACAACGTCATGCTCTGTCTGGCACTGGCATCTGCTCCCGAATTGGAAAGCAAGATCCTCTCTCAATTAAAAGTAGTCAGGAGGATTGGAAACCTTTTGGAGTTTGTGTACGCGAAGGAAATGGAAGATTTTATCGAACCAACACTTGGTTTGTGTAGGGCTTTCCTTCTACGTTCCATAAACAATAGGAAAGGTTTCATCTATGCAAGAGAACCATCTCTCTTAGGTGATGGGTTTTCTGAGGGGGGTGGTGTAGTTGATCAGCAGCAATGCATAAGAGATATAATGGACTTTGGTAGCAACGTTGGTGTCTTTTTGGAGATGAGTAAGTCCCGGGGGGGTTTTCAGTTTTTGATTAAAAATCCATTAGGCAAACGAAGCCTAATCTTAAAAAATTTCGGCTTCTTGCCTTCCCTACTGTTTGGCTACGGATATTCCTTAACACTAATGCGTGTTTCTATTTTTCAGATTTGATTTTCAATTACGCTTACCTTCCCGCCCACAGCCATCTCTCTATCTTCCTCCATTTTTCACAGTCAGCAAAGCTTCCTCTCACCAGAAACGCAGATCCAAAGCCATCTCAATCACTAGCTCCAAACGTAATCGACCTCACATTTATCTCCGATCCGCGACTCTCTCTCTATCTCTCTCTTCAGTCTCTATTCCAAACTCGAAACCCTAGAATTTCGCAGACGGCTATCATGAACCACTACCACATCTATGAAGCTATCGGCCGTGGCAAATTCTCGGTAACTCTCTTTTTAGATTTGATTCGAGTTTGCTTCTGAATCGCATCTTCAAATATTCACTACTTGTACTCAAATTTGCTTGGTTATACGTATATGTTCAACTTAACTCGGTAATGTACATGTATATACACATAATTGGCTGACTATATCCTATTCTTCGTATGTATAGACTGTATACAAGGGGAGGAAGAAGAAGACTATAGAGTATTTTGCAATTAAGAGTGTCGATAAATCACAGAAGAGCAAGGTTCTTCAAGAAGTAAGCCTGAATCCTCTTTTTTTTTTTTTTTATTTTATTTTATTTCTATAATAATTAGGTGACTTAATTATGTTTCTCAAATTGGTTTGTGGGTTAATAGTTAGTTGATTTATATTGAAATTGATGAGTTTGTGGAAAATTCGAAGCTGTTTGGTCCTTTTTATTATGGATACAAAGTTTTTGAACTATATATATATATATTTTGCCAATCTGCATTGGACAACCAATATGTAATTATTCTCTTTACGTGTACATGTAGGGGTGCATGCATCAAACTAGTGTAACCTCTAAAATATTTTTAATTTGGAGCAATGTAAAAGTAGTTTTTAATTTTAGGCATGATATCCAGTTAATAGGTCTAAAAGAAGGTTGAATTTCTTTGAACTTTGGCACTTCCACATTACGTGTGTGGTTCTATTGCTTAAAATGGTTTGGATCTCCTGCATAAAATGAAATTTATATGTTTGATTAGAGCAGCGAAGAAGTTTACATAATGAATTTTAACAAAGACCTTTTTAAAAAAAATGAGAATAATATAAAGGTACTATGATATTTGTTTGATTCATTTGATCAATGTTGTCAACTGGACATATTTTGTGAACCTTAATAATGTGATGTTTAAAACAAGGCCCAAGGAGGGGGTAAGTGGAATTGAAAGTACACATTTGACATTTATGCATTTAAAGCTGGTTGAAGTAATTTTTTGGTGGATTGGATAGCTTGTTACTAAAGTAGAGTTGTGTGCATTTAGCATCATAATCATTGAAAATTAGGAATTTTTGCTTGTCAAGTAAGCCTCGCAAGACAACAGAGTATGCCCATTCACACTCTTGCCAAATTTATTCAAGATTTTTGTTATGGAATAACTATTTGTTAGTTCACCATTAATCACAAACTCTTACTTAACTGTTGTTGTTTTAATTCTTATGACCTATTAGTATGGCATTACAATGGCCAGTTTTAATTCTTATCTTTGTATGACGAACTTATGCAGTGATAGGAGTGCTTGTAGCTTTTCTCATCCATGCTTTGGTGATATTTTATTTCTTGGTTTTTTCTGCAGGTTAAAATTCTTCACTCTTTAGATCACCCAAATGTTCTAAAATTCTATTCCTGGTATGGCCTCCTACTCTTCTGAAACATTTAATTCTGCATCAATTGCGTAGGTCGTCTAGAAGTTGGCATTTTATTTGAGGATTAATCTAAGATTGCATGTACTGTGACTATTTGGGTTTTTATTGATTATTAGGTATGAAACTTCTGCTCATTTGTGGTTGGTTTTGGAATATTGTGTTGGAGGAGACCTCATGTCATTACTACAGCAGGTATCAATTACTTCGTTTTTTTGTGAAATTATTTTAATCCATGAATGTGGTTTTAATTGGTGTAGATTTTACATATACAAATACAAACTCAGTTAGGATGTTTTGTTAATTAAGTTTCACATATGTTTGTAGTTTGGACTCAGAGGTTTTTTTCTTCCTTCTAACAACACTAATTAGAGCTTTAAAAGGTGGTAAAATGGGTGACATGAGGTGATTTCTTTGGAAAACTTATTTATCAAAAAAAAAAATAATTATGTGGAAAACTCGAAATGGTTTTTGTAGATACCTTACAAGTTGTGTTTGAATTTGGAGATTAAGAGTGGCTTACAGCTTTTTTCATGTCTCTTTTGTCTGTTGCTCCCGTGTGTTAAGGTGGCACTATATATAACAAATCTTATTATCCTATGGGAAAAATTATTTCATTTTTTCATGCAAGTGCAGCATGTGTTGCTCTTTGTGTTATAACATCATTTTAGAATTTTATGATACTTATGTGATAAAATAGGACATAATTGAGATGATGGTGTCTGCTTCAACGTTTCATCACCCTTGATTTGATGAACTAAGATATCTGATGGACACTGACAACTGGAAAAATAACTTAATGACTGAGTTGCAGGATAAGAAGCTTCCAGAAGAGTCAATACATGATTTTGCTCATGATCTTGTCAAAGCTCTGCAGTAAGAAAAAACTTTAACCTACAACTTTCCTTTGTGGAATTGGTTTAGTTTAAGTCATATCCTTTGAACTATGGTCCACAATGGCATTATTGCAGGTTTTTGCACTCAAAGGGAATCATTTACTGTGACTTGAAACCTTCAAACATCTTATTAGATGAAAATGGACGTACAAAGGTATTTTTGTACTCCATGTTTTCTATGTTGTCGATAACTCTGCTATATGTGTTCATAACCTCCTCCGCATCTGTGCATTGCAGCTATGTGATTTTGGATTGTCAAGAAAATTGAGTGATATATCTAAAATTCCTTCTTCCTTGGTAGGTTTCTCTTACATTACAACTTTTGATGCATGCTACTGATTTAGTTTGTATGACTCATTAAGATTTGGACTATGGAATGTATATATATTATTTTTTTAATAAAAAATTTGTACTGGAATTTTATTCACTAATTCTTTTATTCTATTCCTCCATTTATTCAGCTGCCACAAGCAAAACGTGGAACTCCCTTTTACATGGCTCCTGAGTTGTTTCAGGATGGAGGCGTCCATTCTTATGCATCTGATTTGTGGGCCCTTGGTTGTGTGCTATATGAGTGCTATGCTGGGAACCCACCCTTCATCGGAAAAGAGTTCACTCGGCTGGTAAAATCAATCCTTTCAGACCCAACTCCATCCCTTCCAGGGACTCCCAGCCGTCCCTTTGTCAATCTAATCAATTCTCTCCTGATAAAAGATCCAGCTGAAAGAATACAGTGGACTGAGCTCTGTGAACATGCTTTTTGGAGAACAAAATTTACTCCATTGCCTTTACCTCCTCAGCCTGCTTTCACTGATATGATAGAGCTTTTGTCTAAACCATATCTCTCAGAACGCAATAGTGACAACCCTCCCCAAAACAAAACCCCACCTAAATATCGTGAAAAAGATTCAAAAGGAGGTCCCAAACAGGATGAGAATTGTATTGTGGGATCAAGAGGTTATGTCACACCGGTTAAGGGTGTATCTAGTGGCCGGAAGATTCAAATGGAGGCTTCAGGCAAAGTAGTTGAGGAGAAGCAGAAAGATCCTTCAAGCAATACTAGGGATGTGAATCTTCTAAGGCTCTCAAGGATGGCAAAGTCAAACTTACAAAGAGAAAATGAGAAGGAGAACTACAGGAGGCCATTGCCAAATGGCTCTGAAAATGATGCCGAAGTGAAAATTGAAAACACTGATATGGAACTTGATTTTAATGAGAACACGGAGGATGAGACAAATGATGATCCTGATGGATCTGATAATCCGACTTGTCCTGAAGAAAAAATGTCAACTCAAAATCAGCATGAGGGAAAATTAGAACAGATGGACAACAACAATAACACTAACCAGTTGGATGCATCACCTATGATTAATACTCCTGTCTCAGATGACACAAGAGCACCTGACCTGGATTTATCTTCAGAACACAATGAAATGGGTCCTACTCCACCCACTGTCAGCCCTCAACTCAAAAGGGTTAAAGAAGGTTCAGAGTATGCCCTTGACTCTGATACTTCAAAATCATCTAATGACCTCACGCAGGTGCTTTGGCATCCATCAGACCTCTCAGTCAGACCTGTGATGCCCAGTAGGAAGGCTGATAAAATGTTAATTCCTTCTCTTCCCATTGATGCATTGCCAGCAACGGATTATGTGAAGATGCCTAAGGATCAGGTGGACACATTCAATAATAGGATTATAACAATCTTAAAGGGGAATACTGCCATTGGTGAGAAGCAGAATGTAATCAGATACCTTGAGATGTTAAGCAGTAATGCTGACGCTGCCAATATCTTGACCAATGGGTCAATAATGCTGGTGGTTGTCAAAATGCTGCGACAGTCTAAGGCTTCAGCTTTACGTGTTCAACTTGCTTCACTGATTGGCTTACTGATACGGCATTCTACTTTTATTGATGATGAACTGGCAAATTCAGGAATTTTAGGTTCTCTAACTGATGGTCTCAGAGACAAGCAAGAAAAAGTGAGGAGGTTCTCTATGGCTGCTTTGGGTGAGTTGCTGTTTTATATATCCACTCAAAATGAGCATAACAAGGACAACAATCCTCCTGAATCACCACCATCTAAGGACAGCCGGTTTTCATCAGGCTGGCAGGTTAGATTCCTACCTTATTGCCACTCCATATTTCATGAGAAATATAACGATAGAGAAAAGTTGATTTGTTTTTGCATATGCTCTTTATCTAGATTAATTTTTCCTTGTAAATATATTTTGACTCATTTGGGCAGGTTTCAAATCCACTGATTTCATTGGTGTCATCAATTTTACGGAAAGGAGAGGATGATGTCACTCAACTCTATGCGCTGAGGACAATTGAGAACATCTGCAGTCAAGGAGGTTACTGGGCTGCTCGTTTCACCAGCCAGGATGTGATTACTAACCTTTGCTATATATTTAGGGCTGCAGGGAAACAGGAGAGCATGAGGCTCACCGCTGGGTCTTGTTTGGTACGACTGGTTCGTTTTAATCCTCCTAGCATCCAACAGGTTATGGATAAATTTCCATTCAGGGACACTGTATCAGGCTTTGTCAAGGGCAGTCCACGTGAGCAGCAAATCTGTCTAAACCTTCTGAATATGGCTATGATTGGGAGCCATATGTTTACAAACATTGGACGACATCTTCCCTTGGTGGAAGAGAAGAATCTTGTCCCGTGTCTTGTAGCACTTATTGAGCAGGGAAGTGAAGTCTTGAGGGGAAAGGCACTTGTTTTTGTGGCTTTACTTTGTAAGCATGGGAAGAGATGGCTTCCACATTTCTTTTGCAATGCGAAATTACTATCAGCAGTGGACAGGTTGGCGAAGGAGAAGGACAGCTACATTCAACAGTGTTTAGATGCATTTGTCCATGTTGTGGCATCCACCATACCAGGTTTGCTGGAAGCTATAACTGGAGACATTCAGCAGATGATGGGAGGGAGACGCCGGGGGCATATTGCTGCTCTTAACAGTCGAGCCACTCCAAAGACCAACTTTCATTTGTTTCCTGTTATTTATCAGATTCTTGTAAGCTCCTCTTTTAAGCGCAGGGTGGTAACTAATCAGGTCCTGCAGCAGTTGGCAAATCTAATCAAACTTGCCGAGTCACCTTTTCAGGTACGAAACTGCAACTCAGATTTTATGTTGCATGCAACCTATAAATTTTGATATGGTAATCTCATATTTCTTCTATCTAAGAGATCCTCAAGAAATTATAATTAGTAATAATGGTAGATTTTGCCAAAGGACTCTATAGTCTGGTAGCTAGGTGACAATGGGGAATGGGGGATGTCCGCCATCTACAATTGTTTCCTATAATTGGCCAACCAGGGTTTGGTTTGCATGCTTAATTTGTTAAAGGGCATAAATATATGCATTTATATGTCAATGTGATAGTTTTTAAGCAATACATTAATCTTGAGAAACCTTTTCCATTCTGATCAAATTCTAGATCTTTCTAGATGAACTTCTTTTTAATCAGTGGAGATTAGTCTATGATAATAGTATATTTTTAGATTGATTTGGGAAACATTTTATGCGCATCATTTTTCATTGCATTTCAGGGCAGGGATGACTTTCAAATAACCCTGTTACGAGTTCTCGAGTCCATTACAGAGGAGCCCTCAGTTATTCTTGAGAGCCCCAACATTTTTATTCGTGAAATTTTGCCCAGTCTGGCTGTTGTTTACAAGGGAAACAAAGATTGGGACGCCAGGTTCTTGTGCCTGAAAATTATGTTTGATGTGATGGTTATTTTTCTAAACGAACCAACAGAAGACGAGGAACAATCGCTGGCTTTGAAGTCCATATCCAATACTCATTTCCTCCCTCTGTACCCCACCTTGATTGAGGATGAAGATCCCATTCCCATGTATGCTCAGAAGCTTCTTGTGATGCTCATCGAATTTAATTACATAAAAATTCCAGACATTCTACATTTGAAGATAATTTCACAGTGCTTCGAATTTCTTCTTGGTGATCTCTCAACTGCAAATGTAAACAACGTCATGCTCTGTCTGGCACTGGCATCTGCTCCCGAATTGGAAAGCAAGATCCTCTCTCAATTAAAAGTAGTCAGGAGGATTGGAAACCTTTTGGAGTTAGTGTACGCGAAGGAAATGGAAGATTTTATTGAACCAACACTTGGTTTTTGTAGGGCTTTCCTTCTACGTTCCATAAACAATAGGAAAGGTTTCATCTATGCAAGAATCAATAGGAAAGGTTTCATCTATGCAAGAATCGAAGTGATTGTTTCTGAGCTCAAAAGCTCAAGCACACCGGGTGTTTCTGATGCTGCTTTCAGTGTGGCATTGGAGTTACAGAGGCTGCCTCGTTGCATTTGATGTTGAAGAGGTTGTTTGTCAGTTTATTCTTCCCCTTTTTTGTATTTGATTTTTATTTTTATTTTTTTAATTAGAAGTAGATAACCTTTTTGCTGGGATTTGGGGAAGTTGATTGGCTTTTCTAAAGGTAGACACCTCATTTTTTTCAAATTCAGATGAGGGGTCAACAAGCATTATATTGAGGTTTCTTACTCATTTCTTTTATCATATATTAAATATTATATATAAAAATATTATGACAATTACTGTAAGGTTGCTCTATTGCCATTTGAGCGCCATGGATTAAATCACGGAAATAGCTTCTCTGTTACTCTGCAGGTGAGTAATTTTGCGTACAACTGCTCCTTAGACCCAGTGATGAGTAAAAGTTTAATGGATTTGTGTTTCAACCCAGAGGTCCTAGGCTATGAAAAGCCACAAGGAACTCAGATTACCAAAAATGGTACTCTGGGATTCATGACTCATGAATCCAATTTGAAGCACCCATGTCTGTCCAAATAATACCATGGATCTAAAAAGTTAACAAAACCATCCTAAGTATACAAATAGACATATATAGAGAGAAGTAAAATGTAAATGTGGAACGAATATAAAAGAAAAGACTCAAATTTAAATTTTCTTCCAATGTATTACATTAACCTTAACATTATGATTGTTAATTTGAGAGAAAGGAAATTTGTATTACATTAACCTTGACATTATGATTGCATAGTTGATTCATGCTAAACAAAAATAAAGAAAAGTCCTAGGACAACAATCTAATAGAAGTGCAAAAATATCCTCAAACTAAATATGAAACAACGAACTAACCAAGAGAGGAAAAGAAGAAAGCACAAAATACTTTAAAAAAATGCATCTTCATAGGTTAAGTGCTGTAACCTGGATAATTATTCTATATTTTTAGAGTAGCATGTGACATTGTTTATGTGGTGTTTATAATTAATCATGTAGCTAAAATTTTATAGTGAAAACATGTTAACTTATGTTTCTTAAGTAGATAAGAGACAAAGGAGTGTGTATTGTAGTTTTTGATTGGCTGGGAATAGTTCCTAGACAAAAGCATGAGGCGTCTCTCGCTCCAGTTTATATGCTAGTGAAATGTAAATGGAATTGCATTAGTTTATAGTGTCTAGACTGCTCTTCCAAAAGATTATTGCCAGGTGGATGGGTCCACGAGTAGAAGAAAATGTACTACACTGCAACCCTCACATAGGTTTCTCCCTGAACTTTGTGGGTTGACCTCTTTTATATATTACTTTATTGTTTTTGTTTTTGAAAGCGCTAAAACAAAAATTAAAATTTTGAAAATGTCATCACATAAAAAAATTCATATTACGTGCAGAGAAGATTTTAACTAAAAAAAAAGATCAAAAAAATGCCATTTACAACTTGTCATATCATATATTAAAATATTGTGTTATAACACTTAACCCCAAAGGGTTTGGCCTAATGGGAGGAGAATGTAACCAAAGGGCTTATCACCCAAGATATCTCTGGTTCGAATATCACGAAGGCCAAGCATTCCAAATCATGGGGCTATTGAAGATTCGTCTAGTCGTTGATCTTCGGGTCCCAAGATTAGTTAAAATACGCATAAATTGACCTAAATACTCATCCATCAAAAAAGAAAAAACACTTAAACCCCTTCTCTCCCATTCTCCATGGTCCTCTGTGCATCTTTTCACCTCATTGCTACAACTGGCCACCCCCTCACATCACCTCAGTTTCACAATTGGTCACCTCTCCCTTCTAACCTACTACTTAATCTCCTCCACTAGCCTTCACACTTCGATTCACAATTACTTTGCTTCTCAAATGATGTATACCTATCGTAATTTTTCATTTTTGTTCGTTTGATATAAAATTGATTTTTGAGTTAGGTTTGGATTTATGGACCAACATAGAAAATTTTAATTTATTTAGGTACCAAAGTGGACAAATTGATTTTTTTTGGTGATTGAAGTGAGAAACTTAATTTTGAAATTCCCAAATTGCCCCTTAACCATGGCCAAAGTTGATAATTGGACTAAATTGGGAAATGACAAATAGTTGTGACCGAAATGGGAGATTTTTTTTTTTGTAAGGACCAAAGTGAGAAATAGTCCATACTTTAAGGGTGGAAGTGTAATTTACCCTTAAAAGAAAAAAAGAAAAAGAAAAAAGAAAAAATAAATGTCAAATAATAAGAGTGGGACCAACTTTTCTTGTACAATTTTGGACAAAGCTTTCAGGCATCCTAGAACATGATGATACTTTTTTGGGGGGAAAAGTGTGGGGTGGGTTGCATTAGTTGGATTTATTTATTTATTTATAACCTTTGATAATGTCTTCACCATTTAACCTCACTTGTTTAAGTACACTATAACAAAAAACAGAAATGGCGACCAAAAACTGAAATTTCGTCGTTGAAAGTGCATGAAATGGCGACTAAATTGGAATTTGTCGCCGAAAAGCAGGTTTTTAGCGACTAAAAGAGTTTAGTCGCCGAACAGCAGGTTTTTAGCGACTAAAAGGAAGTTTTGTCGCCTAATATAGGGTTTTCAGCGACTAAAGTTTGTTTAGTAGCCAAAAGTCACGGTTTTTAGCGACTAAAATAATTTAGTAGCGAAAAGGTATGGTTTTGGCGACTAAAAACAGGTTTTGGCGCTGATTATAGCAGTTTTGCCGACTAAAAACAATTTAGCCGCTGAAAGTGGGGGTTTTGCCGACGAAAATCCATTTTAGTCGCCCAAAGTAGGGGTTTTGGCGACGAAATTTCTGTTTAGTCACCAAAAGTGCTTATTTTTAATTGAGAACTTGTTTTTAGCGACAAATAAATAATTAGTAGCCCAAAATAATACAATTAGCGACTAAATAATGGTTTTAGTCGCCAAAAGTTGCCTAATTTTTTTTTTAGTAAATAATTTATTTTTGACATAAATTATATTGAATTAAAAAAATTATATTTATAAATATTATTTTGTATTAATTGCGGTTAATATACTATATAAATAATATATATTGCGTATATGTTCATATGATGATGTACTGGCATAGTGGAGGGAGTGTTGTGCAAAGGGTTTGGTGTATGGAAGTGGGACGTCGCAAGTTCAAAACCTGTGGGGAGCAGCGGAGGCAAAAAAATTTTTTTTCCTGAAAATACTTTCAGCGACTAAAGTGAATGGTCGCCAAAGGTATAAATAATAAAATAAAAATAAACTATTGGCGACTAACAGTTTAGTCGGCAAAGGTATAATTTCCAAAAAAGAAATTGACTATTGGCGACAAAATCTTTAGTCGCTGAAGACATATATTGGCGACTAACAGTGTTTTAGTCGCCAAAGGCATTCGCGACCATGTATTGGCGACAAGACGGGCGACTAAAATTTTTAGTCGGGAAAAGTGAAATTTTGACATTTGGCGACTAAAATAGGACCTTTGGCGACTAAAAATTTAGTCGCCAAAGGTGTTTTTTCTTGTAGTGGTACTTGCTCCGGTTGGCTGATTTTTGGGAGATCCCGTGATCTACGGGGGCAATTATTTTGATCACACTGGTAAAAATCATTAAAGACCATTTTACGCCTAGTTTTCCCTCTTGCATGCCCATGCAACCAGGGGCAAATTTGGACTTTAGAAATCACGAGCAAAGGAATCCCCAGCAACTTAACAAACACATAGAAACATAACTGCCACCTACCGACCTCTGTCTCTTTACCCAAACAAAGCCAACCTGTATCTTCCCATCCCTGTCCAATGACCATCATCCACGTGGCACTATACCCTACCCATCTCAAATCTATAGTCATAGAACGTCTATAAACACATAAATTAATTACAAAATTAGACACAAAATGCATATGAACAGATGAATCTTTTTTTTATAAAAATTAGACTTTATTAACGATTCTAATAAAATATTGTCTATTTGTATTCAATTTTGTGATCAGTTTATGTGTTTGTAGTAGAATTTGTCGTCATAGCTTTTTGATTGCCTTAATCATGACTTCCATAAAAAAAAAAAAAACCCCACAAATTTCTCTCTTCTTATATGTCCTGATTACACATTTATTGCACTCTCCAAGAAGTATAGTATTTTGTTGGTTTTATTTGCATCATCATTTTTGATCATTGGATGGCATCTTTTTGATCATTGGATGGCATCTTTTTGGTTTGATTTGCAACATCATTTTTGCATCATCTTTTTTTTGATCATTTATTGCACTCTCCAAGAAGTATAGTATTTTTCTTGGTACACTCTCTGTTTGTGGTCACTTAGCTCATGTTCTCTTTGACTCTGGTTCAACTCATTCTTTTGTTATACCATACTTTGCTACCAAGTTAACATCAAGACCCGAACCCTTAGGATACATACTATCTGTGTCTTTTCCTTCTGGAAATTTCGCCCTCAGTACTAATATATACAAATCTTGTATTGTATCCTTAAAAAGGGAAACCTTTCACGTAGACTTGATACCCCTTGGCATTAGTACCTTTGATGTAATCTTAGGAATGGATTGGTTAGCTGCTAATCGTGCCTCTATCGATTGTAAAGCAAAAAAGGTATTCCTCAGGTCACCAAACCAACTCGAGCTTGTCTTCGAAGGAATTGGAGCCTCTCCCCCTCCCTGTATTATATCCTTCATAACAGCCCAATGACTGCTAAGAAAGGGTTGTTGTGGTTGTATCTGTTATGTGATTGATACTCAACAAGAGACCCCCACACTTGATGCGATCCCCGTAGTTTGAGAATTTCTGGATGTATTTCCTGAATACCTGCCTGGCACCCTAGTTGATCGAGAAATCGAGTTCACCATTGAAACCCAACCTAGTACACAACCAATCTCAAAGACCCCTTACTGCATGTCCACGGCAGAATTGAAAGAACTAAAAACTCAACTCCAAGAACTACTGACTAAAGGCTTCATCCGACCGAGTACCTCACCATGGAGAGCTCCAGTACTATTCGTAAAAAAAAAGGATGGTACAATGAGGTTATGTATCGACTATCGAGAGCTAAATAAAGTCACCATCAAAAATCGGTACCCCCTGCCACGAATTGATGACTTGTTTGATCAACTGCAAGGCGCCCAAGTGTTCTAAAAAATTGACTTGGGTTCTGGTTACCATCAACTAAAAATCAAAACGGAAAGTATCGAAAAGACTGCCTTCAGAACCCGTTATGGGCACTACGAGTTCCTCGTCATGCCATTTGGCGTCACCAATGCTCCAGCGGCCTTTTATGGACCTCATGAATCGAGTGTTCAAACCCTATCTTATGTTCAAACCCTATCTTAATGAGTTCGTCATTGTCTTCATTGACGACATTCTCATATACTCCAAATCGCCAGAAGATCATGAACACCACTTACGAAAAGTTCTATAGACATTACGTGATCACAAACTTTATGCCAAGTTAAAGAAATGCGAATTCTAGATCACTAGTGTACACTTCCTCGGTCACATCATTAACAAAGATGGCATTTCAGTTGATCCCCAAAAGGTTGTAGTAATAGTGGATTAGCCACGACCAACTAACGTATCAGAGATTCGAAGCTTCTTGGGCCTAGCCGACTACTACCGGCGCTTTGTGCAAGACTTCTCGAAGATAGCTTCACCCCTGACCCAGCTAACTCAAAAGAACACACCCTTTGAATGGACGGACAAGTAGGAACGTTGCTTCCAAGAATTGAAGGACAGACTTGTGACGGCTCCAATACTAGCACTCCCCGCGGAAGCAGAAGGGTTTATAATTTACAGCGATGCCTCATACAATGGTTTGGGTTGCGTTCTTATGCAAAACAGGAAGGTCATTGCTTATGCCTCTCGCCAACTAAAGACTCACGAAAGGAACTATCCAACTCATGATCTAGAATTGGCTGCGGTGATCTTCGCCTTCAAAATCTGGCGTCATTATCTCTACGGAGTAGCCTACGAAATCTACACTGATCACAAAAGTCTCAAATATCTGTTTACACAGAATGAATTGAATATGAGGCAACAACGATGGCTAGAATTTATGAAGGACGACGATATAGAGATCCATCATCATCCCGGCAAAGTTAATGTAGTAGCAAACGTATTAAATCGAAAAACGACCAAAAGTTTGGCATGTATCCTCGTTCCCCACAAGATCAATGGGTTGCTCACCAACATAATCGTATAACCAGAGTTGATTGAAGAAATTAGAGCCCGTCAATGTGAAGATAAACTTTTGAAGAAAAAGTACAAGAAACAAGGAAGCACGGCCTATCCTGATTTCATGATAAGCAATGGAATACTAAAATTTCGAAATCAAATTTGTGTACCCGACCTTCCAAAACTCAAGAAGAAGATATTAGTAGAAGCTCATAGCTCGAGGGTTGCGATCCATCCTAGCAATGCGAAGATGTATCACGATCTGTGGGAACACTTCTGGTGGACAAGAATGAAGAAAGACATAGCAAGCCATGTCTCCAAATGCCTGCGTTGTCAACAAGTTAAAGCGAAACATCAGAGACCTGCAGAAATGTTGCAACCACTCCATATTCCTGAATGGAAGTGAGAACACATTACTATGGACTTCGTGGTCGGGCTATCGCAATCAGTCTCGAAGAATGATGCAATATGGGTTATCGTAGATCGATTGACGAAGTCGGCGCATTTTTTACCAATCAGAATCATGTACTCCCTCTCTAAGTTCGCTACTCTCTACATTAAGGAAATCGTTCGCTTGCATGGCATCCCAGTTTCAATCGTATCCGACAGAGACCCTCGTTTCGTGTCTCACTTCTGGAATAAATTACAAGAAGCTTTGGGAACCACTCTAAGGTTTAGCACGGCTTATCACCCCCAAACTGATGGGCAATCTGAAAGGACGATCCAGACCTTGGAAGATATGTTACATTTGTGTGTCCTAGACCTCAAAGGTAACTGGGATGATCATCTACCTTTAGTGGAGTTCGCGTATAATAATAGCTACCATGCAAGTATTAGAATGGCACCGTATGAGGCACTGTATGGAAGGAGATGTCGATCACCTCTGCGTTGAACGGAAGTCGGAGACAGAAAATTATTACGCCCCGAGATCGTACAAATAACGAGTGATAAAATTTAACTCATCCAACAATGAATTCGCACTGCCCAGAGCCGCCAGAAAAGCTATGCAGATACACGAAGACGAGACTTAGAATTTCAAATAAGAGATCATGTGTTCCTTAAAATCTCATCGACAAGAGGGGTAATCCGATTTGGGAAAAGAGGAAAGTTAAGACCACGTTACATCGGCCCATTCGAGATACTCGAAAAGATGGGTCCTGTAGCATATCGTCTTGCGCTTCCACCCGAACTATCTAATGTCCATAATGTGTTTCATGTTTCGATGCTTCGTCGATATCTTCAAGATCCAGAGCATGTTGTCGATCATGAGAACCTAGAAGTCTAAGAAGATCTCTCCTACGAAGAGCAACCTGTACAGATTCTCGATCGTCGTGATCAGATCCTTCGAAATAAAACTATACCCCTCGTAAAGGTCTTATGGAGAAACTATCGTGTCGAATAAGCAATGTGGGAAACTGAAAGCCAAATGCGAGCCAAATACCCACACCTCTTCGAAAACCAAGGTACGTCAAGTTTGAGGACAAACTTCTTTTAAGGATGGGAGAAATGTGACACCCGAATGCTTTAAATTTAACATTACAATAAATAGAACTCAGAAAATAATAATAATAATAATAAATAAATAAATAAATGCATAATTTAGAAGATTGGGAATTTTATGGTTAAAGAAATACGTTGTGAAATATTACACATTAAATATTTTAGTAAGTGGTAAGTGGCGATTTATAGTTGGGTAGTGAGATTTTTAGACATGAACCTAACTTATCATTATACGTAAGTTTTAGGAGTCATCTTGAATTACCAAATAAGGTAATAACTTTTAAATTAAAAAAAAATGGTCAAATGGTCAAAATATGTCTAAGTCCTAAGAAGATAGATTAGTCAAAGATCAAGTAAAAGATAGAATTCAAACAAGTTAATTAATAAAATGGATAAGGGTGGACCAGAGTAAATACCAAGTTTTACACGCATCAAAATTTTAGAACTTTCTGTGACTTGCTACCCACGATTTACCTTCCTATAAATAGGAAAGAGTGGCATGTTAAGGCAACGGAAAGAAAAAAAAAAAAAAAAAAAAAAAAAAAAGTAGATAAAAGGACGCACGAGTGAGCATCTTGAGTGGTGGTGGAAAGAACGGATAAAGGAGTTAAGTTAAGGTGAGTTATATTATACTTTGGGTTACCAAAATGTATTTTACTGATATTTTGATTTACCAAAATCTATTTTATACTAGTTATGTTTTGTTAGTATATTAATAAAAGTTATGTTTATAAAGGTTTCAGTTACGTGAATTATTTTCTGAACCCTATTTACTTAAAAGGAAACCCATGGATATGTTTATTTATATTTTAAAAAAATATTTGATTATGACCTTATAAACAATTATGTTTTGTAAGTACCACCACGGGAGTCCCACGCCTTGGGGGACTTAAATAACCATTGGCTAGTGTTTGACCACTTTGTGGTCCAGTGTTGTCATGGATCCATTGACCTCTGAAGTGATTGTTACTTTAGTGATGTACCGTGGTTATAGTGATTATTTCAGTTTCTAACACTTAATTAATTTGTGTATTCAACTCAACTCAATTTATGTTAATGTTTTAGCTTAAATAAATATCCATGGCCATTTTGTGCCCCTACACTCATAGTATGATATTTCTCATTCTGCTATGTGCTTATAGCTGTTATCCCTTTCAGGTGACGAAGTTTAGCGGGATCAAGATGGGAAAATGAATCGCTATGTTATTTTGTTTTCTATCTTTTATTATTAGACTCTTGTAGTACAATGAAGTTCAAGTAACTATGTTTTAGTTCCTTTTAAATAAACAGTTGGTACCCAGTTATTTATTTTAATTTATTTAATTTATCCGCTTGTGCTGTGACTTCAGAATTATCCGAATTACATTATGGACCTTGCTACATCCCCCTAAAAACACCCCCCTAATTTCCATATCAAGTAAAAAAAAAAAAAGGAAACAGTTGCCCAAATTGGAAATTAGGGGGATTAGGGTGGGTGTTTTTGGGGCTCCAAATCATTTTCCTTACATTATTTCTATCTTGTTACGACGTCGAGCCTTTGGGTACCGGGTTTGAGTCGTGACAGTAGGCCCAAGTTATCATTTTCTAGATGTGTAATAGGGATATGGGTTCTGATATTATAATAATGATAAAAAATCTCAATTTATATGAAGAAAGGAAAATGTCTCGTAACTCAAATTTTGTGGCTCAAAAGTGGCTCAAATGGCCAAAACGACGTCGTTTTGGCTATTTGAGTGTTGTTCTGTACTCAAAACGACGTCGTTTTGGCCATTTGAGCCACTTTTGAGCCACAAAATTTGAGCTACGTAGCATTGTCGATGAAGAAATATCTACACAAGGTGTTTTATATAAGGAGGATGAATAGAATAAGAGAGGTATGCACATTCACCCAAACTTACTTCATTCTCTAAATATGTAACCTATCTCATTTCATTCAAAATATGACTTAATTGTCAGAGTGTCAATTCTGACACCCATGACTGAAGTATTTTTTGTTTCAGGCATTGGAGTGAAAATCAAATAAAAGTCTGTTTGGAAAGAAAGAATATTGTAAAACCATCTCTCACAATATTTTACTCATTATGCCTTCGTTTAACATAAGTTAAAATGGGCATTTTTTAATAAATAGTTACAAAAAAAACAAAACCTTCGTTTAGCATAAGCTAAAATAAGGTTTTTTTGCTAAAATAAATTTTAAAATTTTTTTTTTTAGCCCAATAAGATAAAATATCACATCCAAACTATAATAATTTCATTTTGTTATCTCATAAAAGTCAAAAAGCTTATTTGAAACAATACTTTTTAGCCACATACTAAAATAACTAAAAAAACAAAAAGTCAGCCCACATTCCAAACGAACCCAAAATAAGTTTTTTAGTCAAATAAGACAAAATGTTACATCTAAATCACAATTATTTATTTTTGCCTTCCACAAAAGTCAAAAAAACTAAAAAGCCTATTCCAAACGAGGCTTTTTAACCCCAGGTTAAAATAACAAAAAAATCAAAAAACTAACCCACATCCTAAACGAATCCAATCATTTATCATATCTATTATCTTATAATTTATCACCTATAGTGCTATATGCTAAATCATTCATCCCACTAGTCTCAAAGTGTGTTTGATTATAATATTAAAAAAATGTATTTTTTTTGTATTATATTAAATTTTGAATAATTTTAAGGGGATTTTTTTTGAGAAATTTACCGATAAATCTTAAAAGTTGCACTTTTTTCCAATTAGTCCCATTTGTTTTCTAATGATCTGTTTGGTCCTTTTATTTTTAAAATGAAGTATTTGCCATCATTAGGATGGTTAACGTATGAGTTGCAGATGGATTGGTGTGATTTCGGAATCGCGCGTGTGCCATACATAATTTACGTACATAAGGGGTGTTGTGTATGTGCTGTATGGTTAGATGGGTCTAGGCACGTGACACGTTGTGGGTGCCACATAGTGAGGGAGCACACTAAAGGCTTTTTGTGGTTTTTGCCGTAGTGGTGCAAGTCTAGCGTGTCACATAATCCGACCCGACGCCATCAAATCACAATACCCGAAACGTAGACCCACAACCCATCATCATTTTGTTAGGGGAGGTTTCAAAATTGAATTGCGATTCTGTACGTGATTTGGGCGGATGATTGGAATATGCTGAGAGTGCGAGATTGTCACGTTGAAATAGTGCATCGTTTTGTTGATTACGTCGTCACACTTCAGAGGCGGGGGGAGGAAGACGATGAATCAAAAGCCTTATTATGTCAATGATTAACCCTGTGGACTGAATCAATGGCAGAAAAAGGTATGTGACAAGACCCTGCTACTGATTTTGGTTTATTAGATGGATATGTGAGGACCCATTTTCAGAGATTATGTGTTGTCATTTGTTTTTGTAGTTTGGGGTCCCATTTTCGGAGTGTGTGTGTTGTTAGTTGCTTTTGATGTTTGGGGTCCTATTTTCTGACTTTATTTGTTAGTGTAGGGTTTGGATGTATATGTGTTGTCAGAAGAATTTGTAGTATGGGGTCCAATTTGCGGAGTGTATGTGTTTTCAGTTGGTTATGATGTTTAGGGTCCTCTTTTTTTACTTTATTTGTTGCTAGTTGGTGTGGAATTTTGTAATGTATGATGATTGTTGTAAATGGTTTGGGTGAATTGGTGTTGTGTTGTGTGTGTCACGTATGGTGTGTGGTGGTAAGGGGCTAGATGTAGGAATTTGGGTTTGTTTGATATGAAGTGGTTATGATGTCGAATAGTTTATGATTTTGTGTGCATATTGAATGTTAGAGAGGGCTAGTGTGACATGTTAAGAGGTGGTCCTATAATGACTCTACAAACAATGTACGCACATGAAGATAAGCTTGGTGTGTGTGCAATACGGGTGGGATTGTGGAAAAAAAAGTGCACAACGTAGTAAATGTGGGTGTTGGCTGGTTTTTTTATTTTTTGGTGGAGAGTGGCTAGTGTTTTTTTTGTAAACGTGAAGCCTACATGTGTGACGGACGTGTGATGTACTGTCACGACCCAAACCCGGCCCTATGGGTTTAGCACCGTAACCGGCCAGTAATCCGAGATTATCGAAGGCCTGCTTAACAGTAATATAGTAAAACAGAGTTCATGGCCTGGCGGAAGCCAATACAGTAAATAAATAATGTCCAATGAGCTGTGACAGTCTGTATGCCAAAAGATTTTTCATACATACATGCAGTCAGAGGCAAAACAGTGTGTACATTATATACAATCATTCAGTACGGGGACTTAATCCCTATTAAACAGTACAATAGTGCTAACAGTCGATGCAGTAGACAAAACAGTGCAGAAGGGGGAAAAAGCTAAACACCCCTACGCCTTAGCATAACAGGCTCGGAACCTCGCAGTGAGGCACATAGGCTGGCTTGACAAAACTGGAGTTTACCATGACGCTTCTAGCAACGGTCCGGTGCCTGTACACCTACATATATATATGAGCAGTGAGCTAAAGCCCAGTGAATAACATAATGCGTAAAGGGGTTAGAATGGATGTCCTTTCAGTATATTGAAAACAATCATTTCAAACAGTTATCAGTTGTTCAGTACAGTTATCAGTCATATGTGGTACATCCATAAGCATAACAGTACAGTAAACAGTAGGTCTAAAAAGACCAAGCAGTACAGTAGGTCTAAAAGACCGAACAGTCGTTGATGGCCAATCAACCAGTAAACAGTAGTGGTTCCAACAAGGGAACCGACAGAGATCTCTGTAACAGTAAACAGTCAGTAACAGTCGTGCTAAGGATGCCACAGTACAGTTCAGAATATAGGACATACATTCATTCAGTTAATAATATCAGTTCAGTAAACAGTTCAATTCAGTATTCAGAAAATATTCATTTTGAACATATCTTTACACAATTGTTACTCACAGAGTTCTGGGCTACAGTAAGCTAGAGTGCGTCCCCAGTCGCCAACCCTACACAGTTCACAGGTTGAACACACACTAAGCTACACAGTTGGGAAATATCATAACTTAATCCCTAATTTGCCTTGGTGTGTTCTACATCTATATCCTCATTAAGATGCCTTAAACTAGGCCTAAGAATGCCTAGAATGGGATGAGGATGCAAAAATACACTTAGAAAACATTTTGCAAAGTTTGCTGAAAATAGGAGCCTCGCTCGAGCGAGCCTTCCTTCGCTCGAGCGAGCTTCCAAAATCAAAGGCTTCGCTCGAGCGAGCAATCCTTCGCTCGAGCGGTCTGTCGAAACAGTAAAAGTACTGGATGCTGCAAATTTACGCTCGAGCCACCAATCCTATGCTCGAGCATAGCTTCGAACAAAGGTTGGTCGCTCGAGCGAAGAATCCTTAGCTCGAGCGAAGAAGCCAAATTCTGGAATTTCCAGATTTGTCTCCTAAGCTCAAACCAAGCATTCTACAGCTCCAAACTCGACCTCTTAGGCCCAATTTCTGGAAAACACATCCAAATTCAATATACAACAAGTTTCAAAGCTCAATTTGTGAAATCAAAGCCCAAGGGTGAGTCAATTAAATCCATTTTTCAAACCCATTTTCAAGAACAATCTTCAAACATGCCATGCATGAATTTTAAACCAAATTGAAGCTTCAAAGCTTGCTCAAATGAGCTCATTTCTTCAAAATCAAGATGAAATCATGGGCTAGAACTCTAAAACAAACATGCATGTACCAATCTTCCATGAAAACAACTTGAAACTCACCAATGAAGACATGCATGGGCTTAATCACCTTCAAAGCTTTAAATACAAGCTCAAAAGAGTCAAATCTTTCAAAACATGATGAGTTCATGGTCTCTTGTAGAAATATGAGCATGCATGTACAATTTTGCCATGAAAACCACTCACAACTCAACAATTCAAGCATGCATGCATGATATATGCTATAATCCAACATATTTGAACTCAATCATGATTTAGTTCTACAATGAAGCATGAATCATGCAAGAAATTGTTCAATGTCAACAATAAGAAGATAAATTCCTTACCTAAGTCTTGTATTTAGGATAAGGAAGCTCAATTTAACAATTCTTTAGCAACTCCTTCAAACTTTCTAGCCAAACCCTCAAGATCAAGTCAATTCTCTCACTCTCTCTCTCTAAAACTCTTCCTTGGTCAGTTGGGTGCAAGAAGATGGCTGATGAAATGAGTTGGTTCAAGTGTAATATGAAGATCAAAGTGTTGGTATAGTGGGCCACTAAGGATGGCAATGTGGCAATTAAGTCAAACTATGAAATTGGCTTAATTTAATCCAATTTAATATAGTTTAGTCATACCAAATCAGTTTTCAGATAAATATACCATAAAAACATATAAAGTCCAACGATCATAAAACACTAATCGATTTCGGGTTCGGCCGCCGATAAGGCCTTCAATTTGCAGTTTAATTCATAGGACGAGAACAGATGATTTGGCAGTCAAACAGATAGCTTATGCATTTAAACAGTTACAGTCAATCAATCAGTCTCGGTTCTTAGTCAGTCAGTCCAGTATTTCAAGCAATTCAATTATTAATCATAATCAGTCTCAATTTAACAGTAATCAGTGGTCAAACAGTAAACAGTGACGAGGGTTGTTACAGTCTCCCCTCCTTATAAAGAGTTTGGTCCTCCAAACTCGGATTAACATATGACAATAGAGATGATGCCTATCCTAACGGTAACTTTCATTCTTAACAGGAGTGTAATCATATTCATAAACAGGTTCATGGCCTAATCTCAATCTTAGCAATGCACAGAAACAGAATTAGAATAAGAAATCACGTATAAAGATTGGGCTCATGTTAAAATAGAATCTTATGCATAGTCAGATTTCAGTCAAGGACAGTTTCGAGTACATATTCCTTTCCATATTCTTGTCCAGAGCATACATAGATGCCATGATTCTTACTTAAGCATACGTGGTGCACTCGTTAGCACTACCAGAGCAGATACAGAACAGATACAGTGCAGAACAGTTACAGTACAGAACAGATACAGTATAGGACAGATACAGTGCAGAAGCTGAGCCCCCATGACGAGGCCTCCGGTACGGATAACAGAGCAGACAGATATACGTTCCATAAAGGAACTTCCGATACCGGACAGCTAACATATATTACATAATACCAAGAGTCACGAATATATATCAGAAATCGAACAACCATTCAGCATATAACATATAGCATTTCAGAAACAAAATTTATTTCGTGACATAGAACATGAATACAGTTGCACAGTAATACATAACAGTGTCAGTACAGTGACAGTAACAGTAACGGTAACAATACAGCAACAGTACAGTAGCAGTATAGTAGTATTTACACTACTTATATCAAGTATTTATCGGGGTTATAGATTTGCACTGGTCTCAGTTTCATAAGTAATTTCCCCCGTTAAGTTACAGAGTTTCGATTCATTCTCTTCCGAGTTGTTCACCCGGTCTTAGTTCAATTTGGTTCTCAATTCGGTAATCCATCACAGTCAGTTCAGTTCCTTCGGGAGTTATCGCGAATGTAAGGCGAATTGTACATTACTCCCAGAGCAGTAGGCAGAGTTCTGAAGTAAGTATTCATTTACTATTCATCAGTTCTAGTTCTCACAGATTCCGTCATAGCACATGTCAATACGACAACAGTCACACAGATTACATATACTTCCAAACAGTCGGAGTTGATGATCAAAACCAGTCTGTTGTCAACAGATCCCATCAGTTCTGAAGTACAGTAATTACCAAAACAGTCATTTCCTAGTCAAACAAGTTCATGGTCATAACAGTAATACCGGGTAAGTCATCACATGCCACATACCCGGTTTTCCCCACATTGTAAGCAAATCAAGTAATAGCTCTCAATAAGGGTTCCCTCAGGTCAATTCGATGAAAGTTCGACCAGGTCATGTCAGATGCAAGTTCTGTTCAATCATTTCAAGTAAAAGTTCAAAGCACAAGCATCCAACAGAAATTCTATCAGTTATACAAAGGGTTTCATTAACTCACCGTTCTATCAAATTAGATCGGATAACAGTTCCATTCCTATCATTTCCAGATGAGGGATATGAGTTCATACTACGGTCATTTCGGTACATAGTCAGTAGTTTCACAATCAGTCTGAGTTTATCAATTGTCAAACTTACATCTGAGTCCGGTAACATGTTGAATCCTATTAGCTCATGAAGCAGACAAAAAAACCTTCTATACATAAGGACAAAATTTGGCTAGCAAATCTTGTTCATCATCCACGTCGGTATCGTCAACATCCCCATACGTCTAACATGGGACAATCGGTGCATTGTGTCAATGTTATCGGCATCTTCGATGTCTCGCAACTAAATGATGACATCAACACATTGTAGGCGAAAAGACTGCGCAAGTGAGACCATGTTCTCCATATCAACATCATTCTGTAATGTGAAGTTATTATAACCTGGCATTTTGATAAACAAACTCACATTCTCAGCTGTCAACCCACAAAAATTCCCACACGCACGATTCACCCGATCATGGTAATGAAACAGGGCTTGCAAATTGACTGTGACATTCGTATTACCGTAACAACAAACCAACATGACATGCGTGTCCATTCTGTATATATTTAACATAACATCAAAAAAACAACCCACACCAGACACTGACACACACATCCTCCGACTCCCCTAACACCGAAATCAACTTGTCCCACAAATCCCTTACCAATCAAATACACCCACCCCCACCCATACCTGCATAATAGGGACTAATTGAACGATCGAAAATGGTACCGTTACTGTAACGTCACACAGACCACGTAGCACCATCCCTCTCCAAAAACCCAAAACCCCCATTTAACCCACAATGGCATGGACACAAACAACCCCATAACAAAAACTGATATTACCAATAAAGCAAAACAACTTTGTGTTATTTAAAAAATAAAATAAAAATACATACCTCCATAACAACGACGAAATGAATGATCGAAAATGCTACCTTTACTGCGGTGTCACATGGACCACACAGCACCGCCCCATCCCAAAAACCCAAAACCATAACAGTCAATGGTGGAAATGTGTATGACTGTAACGTGTAACTTACCAAAAATGAAGGTGATCCCTTTAAAATAGACCCAAATCAAATAATAAAGGGTATAAATGACCACGACTAACCACGAAACTTGGAAAATAGGATCACATAGATCTAAACCTCTCAATCAGTAGGACTTATCCGATCACCATTTCAAAAGTGGGATTGATTGGTATAGTTGTTCCTGAGATGTGATTTAATGGTAAATATTCCTTTTTTTTAAGGTTCCTGACATTAAGATTTTATAGCATGAAGGACATCTAATATTTTCATAATGTCTAAGATCCTTCAACATCAATCTAGAGAAAATTCGATCCTAGAGAAATTCTGGATCCATCCCAGAGAAATTCTCTTCCTAGAGAAATTATGATTTTCTCAAAAGCCAAACAGTCCATTGAAAGAAAATTAAAGACATAACTGGGTAATAGCAAGAGGGTAAGTAAGAGTCAGTTGGATAATCACAATACCTCAAGAGCCCTTCTTTTATGGAAATCCTTTAAAACTAATCCTTTAAAAGTTAAGATCAAAGCCCTTGTTGCAGTGAAAGAAAATCCCACAACTCAAACCCAGAGAAATTCACATCAATCCAGAGAAATTCTTCAAAATCAAAGAAAATCTCCCCTCCACCCCAGAGAAATTCACCCAAACTTAGAGAAAATCCCCCTCTAACCCAGAGAAATTCACTTAAATCCAAAGAAAATCCCTTTTCAACCCAGAGAAAATCACTCAAACCGGAGAAAATCCCCCTCTCCAACCCAGAGAAATTCCCCCTCACAATCTTTTCTGGTTAAAAATCATAAACCTCAAGCAAAATATGTTCCATGGTTTACACATTGGCTCTAGAGAGAGAAATTTTGATTTTGTTGAAAAAATCACTAATGTAGAGAAAATTCAAAGTCAGAACCATAAACACAATAAAAATAATCAATTTACAGTTGAAAAGTAGAAAGCAGACCAGACACCTACCAAAGAAAGTTGAACAACCAGAGTGTAGACACCCCATTTTTGACCGTCCTAAAGACTTGGACGTCATCATTTGAACACCGAATGATTGTGCTCGCTCATGTTCGTTTTGAGTCCCTGAAGGTCTCGACTGAGTGCCTTGCCTTGGAGTCTCTAATCTTGTCTGTTTTGTGCTTGGTTGTGGCCCAAGAGTTTGTTGCTTCATTTCTGGAGAAGAGGGGGACCTGTCGGCCATCCCCCTAGCTTGCCGGCCATGACTTGTGCCTGTCAGCCACTAGTGGTAGCCGGTCGGCTATGTTGATGGCCGGTCGGCCACTAATGATGGTCGACGGCCGTTTTTCTCCTTTTTCAAATATTTATTTGCCAACTATGCCAGCTGTTGTTCACTGATGCTTATCTCTATACATGTGTATGGAGGGATGAATACAAGCCTTTAGCTTGATTTTCTATATAAGGGGGGGTCTCTCCCCTATTTTGGGGGGTTACACAATTTGGAGCAAATTTTTCCTTCTCTCTCTCTCTTCTTGTTTTATGCTTGAAAGTGAGAATTCTCTACACTTTGGCACTAAAACCCTTGACCAAACATCTTCATCTTGGAGTTGAGGTCCTTTGAGGCATAGTTTGAGCTCTTAAGGCTGGTTTTAGCTCAGAATTGTGACTGTTTGGTACTGTGCTTCAAAAGTATAAGGTTTACCTCATTTAAGCTTTGTTTTAGTTACTTGCTTGGCTATTTTTTTACACTATTTTGACTTGGTTTTTCAACCATAAAAAACTTTATTTTTAAGGTTTCAAAATGGTGGTTTAAGTCTTGGTGAGTTAGGGGGTTGTCTCCTCTTTGTGCTCTTTGGCTTGTGAAGCATTTTGTGCCATTTCTTACCACCTTTAAATCAAACTTTTTGAGCCTTTAAACCACTGAAATTCAGAGTTATTTCAGTGGTAAAAAGTATGTTTTGAAGTCCAAAAATGGAGGGGTTAGCCTCCCTTCCTTGTGTCTTGCTTCCATGCTTAGTTAGCTTCACATATTAGCTTGATTTTGTAGCTTGTGTTAGCTTAGTTCAAGCATGTTTTAAGCTCTGTTTTTGCATGTTTCAACTCTATTTTGCGTTGTTTGAAGCATTTGTTGCTTGCTTTTTATACTTGTAGTGCAATTGTGCTTACTAGTCTAGCATGCTTAATGGTTTAGCCTTTTTTTTGTAGCTTGTGTTAGCTTAACTTCAAGTTGTTTTAGCTACTATTTTGGCCTACTTTAACTCTGTTTTGGGTTGGTTAAGTCCTTCGAGGCTTGTATTGCATGGCTATAGTGTAATGGTCTTCACTAACTCATTATTTTGAGGCTTTAAGCATGAAGTGTTTGAGTGACTTGCATGTTATAGCATCATTTTGCATGTGATTTCAGTGTATATAGCTCTGTCACACTCTCACTTATTTCACTCTTTTATTGCTTTTGAGAGTTGAGTTTTGAGTCTTGTTTGCAAGCTAACATGTGAGCATATTTTTCTAGCCTTTTATGCTACAATCTTAGCATGTTTTAGCCACTATTTTGACATGTTTTAACTCTTTCCAGAGCTGGTTTGGTCAATTGAGCTTTGTGTTGCATGCCTATAGTGTGATGATCTTCACTAGCCTAACGTTTTAGGCTCTTAAGCATGACTTGCATGTGTTGCTTGCATGATTTAGTGTCTTTTTGCATGCCATTTCAGCACTAAAATATCTGCAACCTCCCCATTTTCTTCACTTTTTATTTTGTTTTGAAAGTGGCCTTGAGCCCCTTGTTGGCTTAAGTATGGAATTGAGACTCTCATGTCTAATGGTTTTAATCCTCTCTTGAGGGTTTCTACTAACCAACAACATGAGGTCTCTTTCATGCTCAAGGTACTTGTGGCTTAGGCCCTCTTTCCAATTAGAGGACTCTCACTTTGGACTTAATCGGTTAAAAAACTAATCGGTAATGTAAAATGTGTAAATAAAATGAACCAAGTAAAACTTGAGCAAGATAAGCATGTTGTGTTTGGATCGGACGTTAATCCAAACACAAGAAAAATGGGATGTTTCATAGTCAAAGTGATGAAACATGTCACTTTTCTTTGTCACCGACACCCTCGATCATGCATGATAGGGTGGTGGTCCTTTGAGTCTTAATTATGCATTCATTGACTTTGTACAAGTTTGGTTTTTCTAGCCATCATGCATTGAAAATGCTTGGTTGATGACTTGAGAGCCAAGAGCTACACTCTTTTGAGCTTGAGAAATGATAAGGAGTGTAGCAATACACACATTCCTTGAAAATGCTTTATTTTGCCTCTGTTGCTCTTTGTTGCAGCAAAAACAGAAGTCCAGAAATGGGAGTGGCCGACCGGCCACTTGCAGTAGCCAACCGGCCACTTGAGGTAGCCGACAACCACTTTTTTGTGGCGACCGACCACCAGTAAAGTTTTGTGCAAGTGTTCCTGTGTTGGAGTAGAAGCATTTTGGGAATTGGTACAATTTTCAGTGATCAAAATGAGTGCAAACAGAGGCATCCGATGGCAAGGCAAGAGCATTTTTTGGAGGAAACAACTGAGCATGCATGCATCCCTCGTCCCTCGAGGCCGTTTAAATTGCTTTACTAGTTAGTTAGCATAGCTAATCATTCAATTCGTTTTGTAATATCTTAATTAGCTTAGTGTAGCTAGTTATTCAATTGTGTTGTAATAATTAATTAGCTTAGATTAGTTAATTAGTTCGTTTTGTAATAATTAGCTTAGCTTAGTGTAGCTTAGCTTATTTATTCGGACCATCCTTCGCGAGGGCGCAATGTTGTAATAAGCGTACGTGTGTGTGTGCATGTCTTCCAACCGCACTTCTTTCTCCATTTTATTTACTCACTTTCGATGGTTAGATTAGGGAGATGTTTCAATTAGCATACCTTATGCTTGCATGTTTGCATCATTCATTTGTCTTGCATGCATCGAGGCTCGGCGCATCATTTAAACTTCATCGCAATTTCAATACACTTCTTTGAATACGTGTTTCCAAGCATGCTATCAAAGCGTTGCAAATACCATGATTAGGTAGTCGAACCTGTTTAGTTGCATTATTGCATGCGTTGCATTAGGCATCTTAACATAGTTAGGATCATGCATATTTCTAACTAGCTTTTGTTTTGGCTTTGAGTACACTGTAAGTTTTACGCTCTAGCATACTTGCATGAGTGTGAGTATTGCCATGATAGCGTGCTTGCCATGAGGTTATTTGCTTATTTGCTAAACTGCATGAATGCCTGTGGATGAAGGCTTTGTTGTTTGAATTGGAACAATTCAACGAATGTATGTTTTAAGCCCACTTTGCGAAGTGGCAAATCATGTTTTAAGCTCACTTGAGGTGGCAAACCCGCATTTATAAGCCCATTTGAGGGTGGCAACTTCAAACCATTTTCAAAAAATAAACATGAGTTGAGATGTTCCAATTCTTGCGATTTAGTCTATACTTGTTTGTGTGCATCACATAGTAAAGTTAGTCTAATAACCGGACAAGAACACATAATATTTATAAAACATCATATCATGATAGTAGAGACCGATCCTTTGATCGGGCGAACGTGGGTGCTCATTTCAGGACCTTCCCCTCTCATACCCAAGTTCCTGAGCCGAGACAACTTTGGTGATGACAGACACGTGGCCCTTGGGCACGAGTCAGGGTTTCCTAAATTTCTCAAAATAAAATATTTAGATGGCGACTCTGTAACCTGGCAAAGTAGTCTAATTTTGGCATTATTTGATTTCAAATCGATTTTTCAAAAAGATTTGGCGGATTGGACTCTTTGGTGTTTATCAGTTTTACATTGCACTTTGTGAGATTAGATTCAGAACTGTGACAGAAGTCCGAACTGTATGACTAATTCGAGCTCTCCGAAAGGGGGCGCGAAGAAAGTCGAGCTAGACAGAGGAATTTGAACAAACCAAACACCTACTAAAGAAATTTGAACAACCATAAAAATTTTAACAAACCAGATACCTACCTTACTTGATTCCAACTGCAACTGGGTCTGGAACATTAATGTTACCCGTAGAATTCACCACTAAAACATTGACTCTGTCTACACTCTTATCATTGAAGATTATTATCACAGAATAAAGACAAAGATTAGTTGATCAACTTGCAGAGGCTGTTTGCCAGCCTTCTACTTGTAGTGTTGAGCTTCGTTCAACTGTTCAAGCCCTTAAACAACTCGAGGATGGTCCACGGGCTCATAACTTGTTACTCAAATCTCATCACCAAACATTGCAGTACAATATGCAAGGTCTTTGCCCATCTGGCACTAAAATCTCATCACCATAAATTTCTTCCTCGCTATGTTGAAGCACACGAGAAGGAATTGGAGGCCGAAGTTGAAGCAAAAATAGGGTGGTGGTAGTAGTAGGGTTGAATTCGTCGATTACTTGCCAGAAAAGTTGCTTCTTCTCCGGCGAAACCAACCGGAGTTGAACAATCTAGGGCACTATAATCAGATTGCGTCGCCGGATTTGGGTTGATTTATTTGCAGATTCAGAGAGAGAATTACGTGATGTTGATGAACTATGCAATTTCGACTTTGACTTTGGATTTGGATTCAAATTTGGGTTCGGATTCCGATTCGTTTTCGGAAGAGAGATTTGGGGATTCGATCAAGTGAGATTTGGGGGGAAGACACAGAGAGAGAGAGAAATGAGATTTGATTTGAGAGAGTCAAATTTCTTTGTGATATATAGGTGTAAGGTTGAGCGACCTTAGAGATTATAAAATAATATTATGGATATCTTCCATTACTAAAAATGAAAGAGGAACCTTAGACTAATTTTTCCTAATTTTAATATTGATACTAAATATTGCAAATAAGGTGAGTCTTTCACAAATAATTACATACTAAAGGAAAAATTTATAACTTTAATAATTAAAAATTGTAAATTTTATCATTAATTGTAAAAAAAAAAAATCCCACCATCCATTGATGGATTATTTCTCCTTAAAAAAAAAATTTGTTTTCTTGAGATAAAAATAAATAATTTCATCATAAAAAAATGTTTTAGAGTACATGACCCACAGCTGAGCCTTTTTTTGTCAATTTATTTATTTATTTTATTTATTAAAGTCCCGGACAATTAATTTCATATTACATGTGGTTTTTTGTTTGATATTAAAGCATCAAGAAAGTGAACTTACAAGATGATGATGCGCAAAATTTTATATCTACATTTTTTTAACGAAAATTTTATATCTATATTACAACATCAAAAAATATTCGGTAATGTTATATATATCAATTAGTGTTATGACCTTATTATTCATCTCACCCATTATATAAATTATAAATACTAAAAATTTCTAAAATTATGTCATATTATCTGTTAGTATACTAATTAATACACGATTATTAAAAATACCTGCTAAAAGCATTTATTTATTTTTTTATTGTTAATGAGTATTTAACTGATCCTGGTAATAATTATATATGTGCCATAAAAGATGTATGCTCATTTTAAAATTTATTACCCATAAGATACTAGTTAATAAGGGTTTAATTGACTAAAAATTTTAACCTTCAGTCGCCCATAAATATATATATAGATATAATCATTTACAATTCATAAATTTAGAAAAGTGGAATTCCCAAAAAGAGTTGAATGAAAACTTCGAAAGTATCTACAGAATTGGATCAATTACACCAACACCCCCTCAATTATTAATAAACATAATTTTATTTCATTATCTATGAACTTGTATACTTTGACGCTCTCAACTAAAAAAATATATCACTTTTATCATTTTTACACATTTTCTAAAAAATATGTATTTATACGATTTTCGTAATTGAGTAATTCAATATATACAAATTCAAAGATGAATGAATTAAAATAATATTCGTTAATAATTAAACAGTTTTAGCGTAATTAAAGTCCCGTTTGGGAATTAACTATTTAAGTTAACCTTTTATGAAAAGTCTAATCCTACTATATTCCTTAATTTTGTCTCTTCAATAATGCGAGTAAGACCCACGTCAAGCAGTCTCTTACTCTCCTCTCTCATCTTTAGCCACTTAATTCTACATCATTAGGGGTAAAATTGGCGGACAAAATTAGAAAGACGAATAATTTTTTATGAAAAGATATACAAAAAGTAGATAGAGTGATATGATGATTTATAATAATTTTTTTTAAAAAGTACTATTAATTATTAATATTTATAACATTTTTAAATATTTTTATAAATATTTTTCTTTTATTAACACTACGGCCCTCTTTTCTTTTTTTTTTTGGGGGGGGGGGTTTTCAGTTTTTGATTAAAAATCCATTAGGCAAACGAAGCCTAATCTTAAAAAATTTCGCTGACTATATATCTCTCTATCGCTCTCTTCAGTCTCTATTCCAAACTCGAAACCCTAGAATTTCGCAGACGGCTATCATGAACCACTACCACATCTCTGAAGCTATCGGCTTATATGTTCAACTTAACTCGGTAATGTACATGTATATACACATAATTGGCTGACTATATCCTATTCTTCGTATGTATAGACTGTATACAAGGGGAGGAAGAAGAAGACTATAGAGTATTTTGCAATTAAGAGTGTCGATAAATCACAGAAGAGCAAGGTTTTTCAAGAAGTAAGCCTGAATCCTCTTTTTTTTATTATTTTATTTTTATTTCTATAATAATTAGGTGACTTAATTATGTTTCTCAAATTGGTTTGTGGGTTAATAGTTAGTTGATTTATATTGAAATTGATGAGTTTGTGGAAAATTTGAGAAACATAATTGGCTGACTATATCCTATACATACGAAGAATAGGATATAGTCAGCCAATTATGTGTATATACATGTACATTACCGAGTTAAGTTGAACATATACGTATAACCAAGCAAATTTGAGTACAAGTAGTGAATATTTGAAGATGCGATTCAGAAGCAAACTCGAATCAAATCTAAAAAGAGAGTTATCGAGAATTTGCCACGGCCGATAGCTTCAGAGATGTGGTAGTGGTTCATGATAGCCGTCTGCGAAATTCTAGGGTTTCGAGTTTGGAATAGAGACTGAAGAGAGCGATAGAGAGATATATAGTCTGCGAAATTTTTTAAGATTAGGCTTCGTTTGCCTAATGGATTTTCAGTTTTTGATTAAAAATCCATTAGGCAAACGAAGCCTAATCTTAAAAAATTTCGCAGACTATATATCGCTCTCTTCAGTCTCTATTCCAAACTCGAAACCCTAGAATTTCGCAGACGGCTATCATGAACCACTACCACATCTCTGAAGCTATCGGCCGTGGCAAATTCTCGGTAACTCTCTTTTTAGATTTGATTCGAGTTTGCTTCTGAATCGCATCTTCAAATATTCAGTACTTGTACTCAAATTTGCTTGGTTATACGTATATGTTCAACTTAACTCGGTAATGTACATGTATATACACATAATTGGCTTAATATATCCTATTCTTCGTATGTATAGACTGTATACAAGGGGAGGAAGAAGAAGACTATAGAGTATTTTGCAATTAAGAGTGTCGATAAATCACAGAAGAGCAAGGTTCTTCAAGAAGTAAGCCTGAATCCTCTTTTTTTTATTATTTTATTTTTATTTCTATAATAATTAGGTGACTTAATTATGTTTCTCAAATTGGTTTGTGGGTTAATAGTTAGTTGATTTATATTGAAATTGATGAGTTTGTGGAAAATTTGAAGCTGTTTGGTCCTTTTTATTATGGATACAAAGTTTTTGAACTATATATATATATTTTGCCAATCTGCATTGAACAACCAATATGTAATTATTCTCTTTACGTGTACATGTAGGGGTGCATGCATCAAACTAGCATAACCTCTAAAATATTTTTAATTTGGAGCAATGTAAAAGTAGTTTTTAATTTTAGGCATGATATCCAGTTAATAGGTCTAAAAGAAGGTTGAATTTCTTTGAACTTTGGCACTTCCACATTACGTGTGTGGTTCTATTGCTTAAAATGGTTTGGATCTCCTGCATAAAATGAAATTTATATGTTTGATTAGAGCAGCGAAGAAGTTTACATAATGAATTTTAACAAAGACCTTTTTAAAAAAAATGAGAATAATATAAAGGTACTATGATATTTGTTTGATTCATTTGATCAATGTTGTCAACTGGACATATTTTGTGAACCTTAATAATGTGATGTTTGAAACAAGGCCCAAGGAGGGGGTAAGTGGAATTGAAAGTACACATTGACATTTATGCATTTAAAGTTGGTTGAAGTAATTTTTCGGTGGATTGGATAGCTTGTTACTAAAGCAGAGTTGTGTGCATTTAGCATCATAATCATTGAAATTAGGAATTTTTGCTTGTCAAGTAAGCCTCGCAAGACAACAGAGTATGCCCATTCACACTCTTGCCAAATTTATTCAAGATTTTTGGTATGGAATAACTATTTGTTAGTTCACCATTAATCACAAACTCTTACTTAACTGTTGTTGTTTTAATTCTTATGACCTATTAGTATGGCCTTACAATGGCCAGTTTTAATTCTTATCTTTGTATGACGAACTTATGCAGTGATAGGAGTGCTTGTAGCTTTTCTCATCCATGCTTTGGTGATATTTTATTTCTTGGTTTTTGTTGCAGGATAAAATTCTTCACTCTTTAGATCACCCAAATGTTCTAAAATTCTATTCCTGGTATGGCCTCCTACTCTTCTGAAACATTTAATTCTGCATCAATTGCGTAGGTCGTCTAGAAGTTGGCATTTTATTTGAGGATTAATCTAAGATTGCATGTACTGTGACTATTTGGGTTTTTATTGATTATTAGGTATGAAACTTCTGCTCATTTGTGGTTGGTTTTGGAATATTGTGTTGGAGGAGACCTCATGTCATTACTACAGCAGGTATCAATTACTTTGTTTTTTTGTGAAATTATTTTAATCCATGAATGTGGTTTTAATTGGTGTAGATTTTACATATACAAATACAAACTCAGATTAAAAACTAGTTAAGCCACTGGATAACAGGAATATGAGTGTCTGTTGTTGGTCATTGACAGAGATACGATCTATTTGATACCAGAATCTCCAAAAGTTCACTACCTGTTGGTGGTCCAGCCACTTGAGAGGATGAACTCAGCATTTGGAATTTTGTGCACATAGTGGCTGCCCTCATACTTGAACCCATATATCATGCTTAAAAACCTCAATAAAGTCACGTGTTGTGGAGAAGAACATTGGTGTGTTACACGGTGAAGAGGAAAAGTTGGAGTGGCCTGTAGTGGATCATGTTGTATAATGATGCTAATGGATTAGCTTAATTTTAGTTTTCATGCTATATCAATTCCACTTCTAATCTATTCAGTTAGGATGTTTTGTTAATTAAGTTTCACATATGTTTGTAGTTTGGACTCAGAGGTTTTTTTCTTCCTTCTAACAACACTAATTAGAGCTTTAAAAGGTGGTAAAATGGGTGACATGAGGTGATTTCTGTGGAAAACTTATTTATCAAAAAAAAAAAAAAAAAAATTATGTGGAAAACTCGAAATGGTTTTTGTAGATACCTTACAAGTTGTGTTTGAATTTGGAGATTAAGAGTGGCTTACAGCTTTTTTCATGTCTCTTTTGTCTGTTGCTCCCGTGTGTTAAGGTGGCACTATATATAACAAATCTTATTATCCTATGGGAAAAATTATTTCATTTTTTCATGCAAGTGCAGCATGTGTTGCTCTTTGTGTTATAACATCATTTTAGAATTTTATGATACTTATGTGATAAAATAGGACATAATTGAGATGATGGTGTCTGCTTCAACGTTTCATCACCCTTGATTTGATGAACTAAGATATCTGATGGACACTGACAACTGGAAAAATAACTTAATGACTGAGTTGCAGGATAAGAAGCTTCCAGAAGAGTCAATACATGATTTTGCTCATGATCTTGTCAAAGCTCTGCAGTAAGAAAAAACTTTAACCTACAACTTTCCTTTGTGGAATTGGTTTAGTTTAAGTCATATCCTTTGAACTATGGTCCACAATGGCATTATTGCAGGTTTTTGCACTCAAAGGGAATCATTTACTGTGACTTGAAACCTTCAAACATCTTATTAGATGAAAATGGACGTACAAAGGTATTTTTGTACTCCATGTTTTCTATGTTGTCGGTAACTCTGCTATATGTGTTCATAACCTCCTCCGCATCTGTGCATTGCAGCTATGTGATTTTGGATTGTCAAGAAAATTGAGTGATATATCTAAAACTCCTTCTTCCTTGGTAGGTTTCTCTTACATTACAACTTTTGATGCATGCTACTGATTTAGTTTGTATGACTCATTAAGATTTGGACTATGGAATGTATATATATTATTTTTTTAATAAAAAATTTGTACTGGAATTTTATTTACTAATTCATTTATTCTATTCCTCCATTTGTTCAGCTGCCACAAGCAAAACGTGGAACTCCCTTTTACATGGCTCCTGAGTTGTTTCAGGATGGAGGCGTCCATTCTTATGCATTTGATTTGTGGGCTCTTGGTTGTGTGCTATATGAGTGCTATGCTGGGAACCCACCCTTCATCGGAAAAGAGTTCACTCGGCTGGTAAAATCAATCCTTTCAGACCCAACTCCATCCCTTCCAGGGACTCCCAGCCGTCCCTTTGTCAATCTAATCAATTCTCTCCTGATAAAAGATCCAGCTGAAAGAATACAGTGGACTGAGCTCTGTGAACATGCTTTTTGGAGAACAAAATTTACTCCATTGCCTTTACCTCCTCAGCCTGCTTTCACTGATATGATAGAGCTTTTGTCTAAACCATATCTCTCAGAACGCAATAGTGACAACCCTCCCCAAAACAAAACCCCACCTAAATATCGTGAAAAAGATTCAAAAGGAGGTCCCAAACAGGATGAGAATTGTATTGTGGGATCAAGAGGTTATGTCACACCGGTTAAGGGTGTATCTAGTGGCCGGAAGATTCAAATGAAGGCTTCAGGCAAAGTAGTTGAGGAGAAGCAGAAAGATCCTTCAAGCAATACTAGGGATGTGAATCTTCTAAGGCTCTCAAGGATGGCAAAGTCAAACTTACAAAGAGAAAATGAGAAGGAGAACTACAAGAGGCCATTGCCAAATGGCTCTGAAAATGATGCCGAAGTTAAAATTGAAAACACTGATATGGAACTTGATTTTAATGAGAACACGGAGGATGAGACAAATGATGATCCTGATGGATCTGATAATCCGACTTGTCCTGAAGAAAAAATGTCAACTCAAAATCAGCATGAGGGAAAATTAGAACAGATGGACAACAACAATAACACTAACCAATTGGATGCATCACCTATGATTAATACTCCGGTCTCAGATGACACAAGAGCACCTGACCTGGATTTATCTTCAGAACACAATGAAATGGGACCTACTCCACCCACTGTCAGCCCTCAACTCAAAAGGGTTAAAGAAGGTTCAGAGTATGCCCTTGACTCTGATACTTCAAAATCATCTAATGACCTCACGCAGGTGCTTTGGCATCCATCAGACCTCTCAGTCAGACCGTTGATGCCCAGTAGGAAGGCTGATAAAATGTCAATTCCTTCTCTTCCCATTGATGCATTGCCAGCAACGGATTATGTGAAGATGCCTAAGGATCAGGTGGACACATTCAATAATAGGATTATAACAATCTTAAAGGGGAATACTGCCATTGGTGAGAAGCAGAATGTAATCAGATACCTTGAGATGTTAAGCAGTAATGCTGACGCTGCCAATATCTTGACCAATGGGTCAATAATGCTGGTGGTTGTCAAAATGCTGCGACAGTCTAAGGCTTCAGCTTTACGTGTTCAACTTGCTTCACTGATTGGCTTACTGATACGGCATTCTACTTTTATTGATGATGAACTGGCAAATTCAGGAATTTTAGGTTCTCTAACTGATGGTCTCAGAGACAAGCAAGAAAAAGTGAGGAGGTTCTCTATGGCTGCTTTGGGTGAGTTGCTGTTTTATATATCCACTCAAAATGAGCATAACAAGGACAACAATCCTCCTGAATCACCACCGTCTAAGGACAGCCGGTTTTCATCAGGCTGGCAGGTTAGCTTCCTACCTTATTGCCACTCCATATTTCATGAGAAATATAACGATAGAGAAAAGTTGATTTGTTTTTGCATATGCTCTTTATCTAGATTAATTTTTCCTTGTAAATATATTTTGACTCATTTGGGCAGGTTTCAAATCCACTGATTTCATTGGTGTCATCAATTTTACGGAAAGGAGAGGATGATGTCACTCAACTCTATGCGCTGAGGACAATTGAGAACATCTGCAGTCAAGGAGGTTACTGGGCTGCTCGTTTCACCAGCCAGGATGTGATTACTAACCTTTGCTATATATTTAGGGCTGCAGGGAAACAGGAGAGCATGAGGCTCACCGCTGGGTCTTGTTTGGTACGACTGGTTCGTTTTAATCCTCCTAGCATTCAACAGGTTATGGATAAACTTCCATTCAGGGACACTGTATCAGCCTTTGTCAAGGGCAGTCCACGTGAGCAGCAAATCTGTCTAAACCTTCTGAATATGGCTATGATTGGGAGCCATATGTTTACAAACATTGGACGACATCTTCCCTTGGTGGAAGAGAAGAATCTTGTCCCGTGTCTTGTAGCACTTATTGAGCAGGGAAGTGAAGTCTTGAGGGGAAAGGCACTTGTTTTTGTGGCTTTACTTTGTAAGCATGGGAAGAGATGGCTTCCACATTTCTTTTGCAATGCGAAATTACTATCAGCAGTGGACAGGTTGGCGAAGGAGAAGGACAGCTACATTCAACAGTGTTTAGATGCATTTGGTCCATGTTGTGGCATCCACCATACCAGGTTTGCTGGAAGCTATAACTGGAGACATTCAGCAGATGATGGGAGGGAGACGCCCGGGGCATATTGCTGCTCTTAACAGTCGAGCCACTCCAAAGACCAACTTTCATTTGTTTCCTGTTATTTATCAGATTCTTGTAAGCTCCTCTTTTAAGCGCAGGGTGGTAACTAATCAGGTCCTGCAGCAGTTGGCAAATCTAATCAAACTTGCCGAGTCACCTTTTCAGGTACGAAACTGCAACTCAGATTTTATGTTGCATGCAACCTATAAATTTTGATATGGTAATCTCATATTTCTTCTATCTAAGAGATCCTCAAGAAATTATAATTAGTAATAATGGTAGATTTTGCCAAAGGACTCTATAGTCTGGTAGCTAGGTGACAATGGGGAATGGGGGATGTCCGCCATCTACAATTGTTTCCTATAATTGGCCAACCAGGGTTTGGTTTGCATGCTTAATTTGTTAAAGGGCATAAATATATGCATTTATATGTCAATGTGATAGTTTTTAAGCAATACATTAATCTTGAGAAACCTTTTCCATTCTGATCAAATTCTAGATCTTTCTAGATGAACTTCTTTTTAATCAGTGGAGATTAGTCTATGATAATAGTATATTTTTAGATTGATTTGGGAAACATTTTATGCGCATCATTTTTCATTGCATTTCAGGGCAGGGATGACTTTCAAATAACCCTGTTACGAGTTCTCGAGTCCATTACAGAGGAGCCCTCAGTTATTCTTGAGAGCCCCAACATTTTTATTCGTGAAATTTTGCCCAGTCTGGCTGTTGTTTACAAGGGAAACAAAGATGGGGACGCCAGGTTCTTGTGCCTGAAAATTATGTTTGATGTGATGGTTATTTTTCTAAACGAACCAACAGAAGACGAGGAACAATCGCTGGCTTTGAAGTCCATATCCAATACTCATTTCCTCCCTCTGTACCCCACCTTGATTGAGGATGAAGATCCCATTCCCATGTATGCTCAGAAGCTTCTTGTGATGCTCATCGAATTTAATTACATAAAAATTCCAGACATTCTACATTTGAAGATAATTTCACAGTGCTTCGAATTTCTTCTTGGTGATCTCTCAACTGCAAATGTAAACAACGTCATGCTCTGTCTGGCACTGGCATCTGCTCCCGAATTGGAAAGCAAGATCCTCTCTCAATTAAAAGTAGTCAGGAGGATTGGAAACCTTTTGGAGTTTGTGTACGCGAAGGAAATGGAAGATTTTATCGAACCAACACTTGGTTTGTGTAGGGCTTTCCTTCTACGTTCCATAAACAATAGGAAAGGTTTCATCTATGCAAGAATCAACAGGAAAGGTTTCATCTATGCAAGAATCGAAGTGATTGTTTCTGAGCTCAAAAGCTCAAGCACACCGGGTGTTTCTGATGCTGCTTTCAGAGTGGCATTGGAGTTACAGAGGCTGCCTCGTTGCATTTGATGTTGAAGAGGTTGTTTGTCAGTTTATTCTTCCCCTTTTTTGTATTTGATTTTTATTTTTATTTTTTTAATTAGAAGTAGATAACCTTTTTGCAGGGATTTGGGGAAGTTGATTGGCTTTTGTAAAGGTAGACACCTCATTTTTTTCAAATTCAGATGAGGGGTCAACAAGCATTATATTGAGGTTTCTTACTCATTTCTTTTATCATATATTAAATATTATATATAAAAATATTATGACAATTACTGTAAGGTTGCTCTATTGCAATTTGAGCGGCATGGATTAAATCACGGAAATAGCTTCTCTGTTACTCTGCATGTGAGTAAGATTGCGTACAACTGCTCCTTAGACCCAGTGATGAGTAAAAGTTTAATGGATTTGAGTTTCAACCCAGAGGTCCTAGGCTATGAAAAGCCACAAGGAACTCAGATTACCAAAAATGGTACTCTGGGATTCATGACTCATGAATCCAATTAGAAGCACCCATGTCTGTCCTACTAATACCATGGATCTGAAAAGTTAACAAAACCATCCTAAGTATACAAATAGACATATATAGAGAGAAGTAAAATGTAAATGTGGAACGATTATAAAAGAAAAGACTCAAATTTAAAATTTCTTCCAACCCAACTCTGATATCATGTTAATTTGAGAGAAAGGAAATTTGTATTACATTAACCTTAACATTATGATTGCATAGTTGATTCATGCTAAACAAAAATAAAGAAAAGTCCTAGGACAACAATCTGATAGAAGTGCAAAAATATCCTCAAACTAAATATGAAACAACGAACTAACCAAGAGAGGAAAAGAAGAAAGCACAAAATACTTTAAAAAAATGCATCTTCATAGGTTAAGTGATGTAACCTGGATAATTATTCTATATTTTTAGAGTAGCATGTGACATTGTTTATGTGGTGTTTATAATTAATCATGTAGCTAAAATTTTATAGTGAAAACATGTTAACTTATGTTTCTTAAGTAGATAAGAGACAAAGGAGTGTGTATTGTAGTTTTTGATTGGCTGAGAATAGTTCCTAGACAAAAGCATGAGGCGTCTCTCGCTCCAGTTTATATGCTAGTGAAATGTAAATGGAATTGCATTAGTTTATAGTGTCTAGACTGCTCTTCCAAAAGATTATTGCCAGGTGGATGGGTCCACGAGTAGAAGAAAATGTACTACACTGCAACCCTCACACAGGTTTCTCCCTGAACTTTGTGGGTTGACCTCTTTTATATATTACTTTATTGTTTTTGTTTTTGAAAGCGCTAAAACAAAAATTAAAATTTTGAAAATGTCATCACATAAAAAAACTCATATTACGTGCAGAGAAGATTTTAACTAAAAAAAAAGAATAAAAAAAATACCATTTACAACTTGTCATATCATATATTAAAATATTGTGTTATAACACTTAACCCCAAAGGGTTTGGCCTAATGGGAGGAGAATGTAACCAAAGGGCTTATCACTCAAGATATCTCTGGTTCGAATATCATGAAGGCCAAGCATTCCAAATCATGGGGCTATTGAAGATTTGTCTTGTCGTTAATCTTAGGGTCCCAAGATTAGTTAAAATACGCATAAATTGACCTAAATACTTATCCATCAAAAAAGAAAAAACACTTAAACCCCTTCTCTCCCATTCTCCATGGTCCTCTGTGCATCTTTTCACCTCATTGCTACAACTGGCCACCCCCTCACATCACCTCAGTTTCACAATTGGTCACCTCTCCCTTCTAGCCTACTACATAATCTCCTCCACTAGCCTTCACACTTCGATTCACAATTACTTTGCTTCTCAAATGATGTATACCTATCGTAATTTTTCATTTTTGTTCGTTTGATATAAAATTGATTTTTGAGTTAGGTTTGGATTTATGGACCAACATAGAAAATTTTAATTTATTTAGGTACCAAAGTGGACAAATTGATTTTTTTTGGTGATTGAAGTGAGAAACTTAATTTTGAAATTCCCAAATTGCCCCTTAACCATGGCCAAAGTTGATAATTGGACTAAATTGGGAAATGACAAATAGTTGTGACCGAAATGGGAGATTTTTTTTTTTTGTAAGGACCAAAGTGAGAAATAGTCCATACTTTAAGGGTGGAAGTGTAATTTACCCTTAAAAGAAAAAAAGAAAAAGAAAAAAGAAAAAAGAAATGTCAAATAATAAGAGTGGGACCAACTTTTCTTGTACAATTTTGGACAAAGCTTTCAGGCATCCTAGAACATGATGATACTTTTTTGGGGGGAAAAGTGTGGGGTGGGTTGGATTAGTTGGATTTATTTATTTATAACCTTTGCTAATGTCTTCACCATTTAACCTCACTTGTTTAAGTACACTACAACAAAAAACAAAAATGGCGACCAAAAACTGAAATTTCGTCGCTGAAAGTGCATGAAATGGCGACTAAATTGGAATTTGTCGCCGAAAAGCAGGTTTTTAGCGACTAAAAGGAAGTTTTGTGGCCTAATATAGGGTTTTCAGCGACTAAAGTTTGTTTAGTAGCCAAAAGTCACGGTTTTTAGCGACTAAAATAATTTAGTAGCGAAAAGGTATGGTTTTGGCGACTAAAAACAGGTTTAGTCGCTGATTATAGCAGTTTTGGTGACTAAAAACAATTTAGTCGCTGAAAGTGGGGGTTTTGCCGACGAAAATCCATTTTAGTCGCCCAAAGTAGGGGTTTTGGCGACGAAATTTCTGTTTAGTCACCAAAAGTGCTGATTTTTAATTGAGAACTTGTTTTTTAGCGACAAATAAATAATTAGTAGCCCAAAATAATACAATTAGCGACTAAATAATGGTTTTAGTCGCCAAAAGTTGCCTAATTTTTTTTTAGTAAATAATTTATTTTTGACATAAATTATATTGAATTAAAAAAATTATATTTATAAATATTATTTTGTGTTAATTGCGGTTAATATACTATATAAATAATATATATTGCGTATATGTTCATGTGATGATGTACTGGCATAGTGGAGGGAGTGTTGTGCAAAGGGTTTGGTGTATGGAAGTGGGACGTCGCAAGTTCAAAACCTGTGGGGAGCAGCGGAGGCAAAAAAAATTTTTTTCTGAAAATACTTTCAGCGACTAAAGTGAATGGTCGCCAAAGGTATAAATAATAAAATAAAAATAAACTATTGGCGACTAACAGTTTAGTCGGCAAAGGTATAATTTCCAAAAAAGAAATTGATTATTGGCGACAAAATCTTTAGTCGCTGAAGACATATATTGGTGACTAACAGTGTTTTAGTCGCCAAAGGCATTCGCGACCATGTATTGGCGACAAGACGGGCGACTAAAATTTTTAGTCGGGAAAAGTGAAATTTTGACATTTGGCGACTAAAATAGGACCTTTGGCAACTAAAAATTTAATCGCCAAAGGTGTTTTTTCTTGTAGTGGTACTTGCTCCGGTTGGCTGATTTTTGGGAGATCCCGTGATCTACGGGGGCAATTATTTTGATCACACTGGTAAAAATCATTAAAGACCATTTTACGCCTAGTTTTCCCTCTTGCATGCCCATGCAACCAGGGGCAAATTTGGACTTTAGAAATCACGAGCAAAGGAATCCCCAGCAACTTAACAAACAAATAGAAACATAACTGCCACCTACCAACCTCTGTCTCTTTACCCAAACAAAGCCAACCTGTATCTTCCCATCCCTGTCCAATGACCATCATCCACGTGGCACTATACCCTACCCATCTCAAATCTATAGTCATAGAACGTCTATAAACACATAAATTAATTACAAAATTAGACACAAAATGCATATGAACAGATGAATCTTTTTTTTTTTTATAAAAATTAGACTTTATTAACGATTCTAATAAAATATTGTCTATTTGTATTCAATTTTGTGATCAGTTTATGTGTTTGTAGTAGAATTTGTCGTCATAGCTTTTTGATTGCCTTAATCATGACTTCCATAAAAAAAAAAAACCCCACAAATTTCTCTCTTCTTATATGTCCTGATTACACATTTATTGCACTCTCCAAGAAGTATAGTATTTTGTTGGTTTGATTTGCATCATCATTTTTGATCATTGGATGGCATCTTTTTGGTTTGATTTGCAACATCATTTTTGCATCATCTTTTTTTTGATCATTTATTGCACTCTCCAAGAAGTATAGTATTTTTCTTGGTACACTCTCTGTTTGTGGTCACTTAGCTCATGTTCTCTTTGACTCTGGTTCAATTCATTCTTTTGTTATACCACACTTTGCTACCAAGTTAACATCAACACCGAACCCTTAGGATACATACTATCTGTGTCTTTTCCTTCTGGAAATTTCGCCCTCAGTACTAATATATACAAATCTTGTATTGTATCCTTAAAAAGGGAAACCTTACACGTAGACTTGATACCCCTTGGCATTAGTACCTTTGATGTAATCTTAGGAATGGATTGGTTAGCTGCTAATCGTGCCTCTATCGATTGTAAAGCCAAAAAGGTATTCCTCAGGTCACCAAACCAACTCGAGCTTGTCTTCGAAGGAATTGGAGCCTCTCCCCCTCCCTGTATTATATCCTTCATAACAGCCCAATGACTGCTAAGAAAGGGTTGTTGTGGTTGTATCTGTTATGTGATTGATACTCAACAAGAGACCCCCACACTTGATGCGATCCCCGTAGTTTGAGAATTTCTGGATGTATTTCCTGAATACCTGCCTGGCACCCTAGTTGATCGGGAAATCGAGTTCACCATTGAAACCCAACCTGGTACACAACCAATCTCAAAGACCCCTTACCGCATGTCCATGGCAGAATTGAAAGAACTAAAAACTCAACTCCAAGAACTACTGACTAAAGGCTTCATCCGACAGAGTACCTCACCATGGAGAGCTCCAGTACTATTCGTAAAAAAAAAGGATGGTACAATGAGGTTATGTATCGACTATCGAGAGCTAAATAAAATCACCATCAAAAATCGGTACCCCCTGCCACGAATTGATGACTTGTTTGATCAACTGTAAGGCACCCAAGTGTTCTAAAAAATTGACTTGCGTTCTGGTTACCATCAACTAAAAGTCAAAACGGAAAGTATCAAAAAGACTGCCTTCAGAACCCGTTATGGGCACTACGAGTTCCTCGTCATGCCATTTGGCGTCACCAATGCTCCAGCGGCCTTTTATGGACCTCATGAATCGAGTGTTCAAACCCTATCTTAACGAGTTCGTCATTGTCTTCATTGACGACATTCTCATATACTCCAAATCGCCAGAAGATCATGAACACCACTTACGAAAAGTTCTACAGACATTACGTGATCACAAACTTTATGCCAAGTTAAAGAAATGCGAATTCTGGATCACTAGTGTACACTTCCTCGGTCACATCATTAACAAAGATGGCATTTCAGTTGATCCCGAAAAGGTTGCAGTAATCGTGGATTGGCCACAACCTACTAACGTATGAGAGATTCGAAGCTTCTTGGGCCTAGCCGACTACTACCGGCGCTTTGTGCAAGACTTCTCGAAGATAGCTTCACCCTTGACCCAGCTAACTCAAAAGAACACACCCTTTGAATGGACGGACAAATAGGAACGTTGCTTCCAAGAATTGAAGGACAGACTCGTGACGGCTCCTATACTAGCACTCCCCGCGGAAGCAGAAGGGTTTATAATTTACAGCGATGCCTCATACAATGGTTTGGGTTGCGTTCTTATGCAAAACAGGAAGGTCATTGCTTATGCCTCTCGCCAACTAAAGACTCACGAAAGGAACTATCCAACTCATGATCTAGAATTGGCTGCGGTGATCTTCGCCCTCAAAATCTGGCATCATTATCTCTACGGAGTAGCCTACGAAATCTACACTGATCACAAAAGTCTCAAATATCTGTTTACACAGAATGAATTGAATATGAGGTAACGACGATGGCTAGAATTTATGAAGGACTACGATATAGAGATCCATCATCATCCCGGCAAAGTTAATGTAGTAACAGACGTATTAAATCAAAAAACGACCAAAAGTTTGGCATGTATCCTCGTTCCCCACAAGATCAATGGGTTGCTCACCAACATAATCGTATAACCAGAGTTGATTGAAGAAATTAGAGCCCGTCAATGTGAAGATAAATTTTTGAAGAAAAAGTACAAGAAACAAGGAAGCACGGCCTATCCTGATTTCATGATAAGCAATGGAATACTAAAATTTCGAAATCAAATTTGCGTACCCGACCTTCCAAAACTCAAGAAGAAGATATTAGTAGAAGCTCATAGCTCGAGGGTTGCAATCCATCCTAGCAATGCGAAGATGTATCACGATCTGCGGGAATACTTCTTGTGGACAAGAATGAAGAAAGACATAGCAAGCCATGTCTCCAAATGCCTGCGTTGTCAACAAGTTAAAGCGAAACATCAGAGACCTGCAGAAATGTTGCAACCACTCCATATTCCTGAATAGAAGTGAGAACACATTACTATGGACTTCGTGGTCGGGCTACCGCAATCAGTCTCGAAGAATGATGCAATATGGGTTATCGTAGATCGATTGACGAAGTCGGCGCATTTTCTACCAATCAGAATCATGTACTCCCTCTCTAAGTTCGCTACTCTCTACATTAAGGAAATCGTTCGCTTGCATGGCACCCTAGTTTCAATCGTATCCGACAGAGACCCCCGTTTCGTGTCTCACTTCTGGAATAAATTACAAGAAGCTTTGGGAACCACTCTAAGGTTTAGCACGGCTTATCACCCCCAAACTGATGGGCAATTTGAAAGGACGATCCAGACCTTGGAAGATATGTTACATTTGTGTGTCCTAGACCTCAAAGGTAACTGGGATGATCATCTACCTTTAGTGGAGTTCGCGTATAATAATAGCTACCATGCAAGTATTAGAATGGCACCGTATGAGGCACTGTATGGAAGGAGATGTCGATCACCTCTGCGTTGGACGGAAGTCGGAGACAGAAAATTATTACGCCCCGAGATCGTACAAATAACGAGTGATAAAATTCAACTCATCCAACAATGAATTCGCACTGCCCAGAGCCGCCAGAAAAGCTATGCAGATACACGAAGACGAGACTTAGAATTTCAAATAAGAGATCATGTGTTCCTTAAAATCTCATCGACAAGAGGGGTAATCCGATTTGGGAAAAGAGGAAAGTTAAGACCACGTTACATCGGCCCATTAGAGATACTCGAAAAGATGGGTCCTGTAGCATATCGTCTTGCGCTTCCACTCGAACTATCCAATGTCCATAATGTGTTTCATGTGTCGATGCTTCGTCGATATCTTCAAGATCCAGAGCATGTTGTCGATCATGAGAACCTAGAAGTCCAAGAAGATCTCTCCTACGAAGAGCAACCTGTACAGATTCTCGATCGTCGTGATCAGATCCTTCGAAATAAAACTATACCCCTCGTAAAGGTCTTATGGAGAAACTATCGTGTCGAATAAGCAACGTGGGAAACTGAAAGCCAAATGCGAGCCAAATACCCACACCTCTTCGAAAACCAAGGTACGTCAAGTTTGAGGACAAACTTCTTTTAAGGATGGGAGAAATGTGACACCCGAATGCTTTAAATTTAACATTACAATAAATAGAACTCAGAAAATAATAATAATAATAATAAATAAATAAATAAATAAATAAATGCATAATTTAGGAGATTGGAAATTTTATGGTTAAAGAAATACGTTATGAAATATTACACATTAAATATTTTAGTAAGTGGTAAGTGGCGATTTATAGTTGGGTAGTGAGATTTTTAGACATGAACCTAACTTATCATTATACGTAAGTTTTAGGAGTCATCTTGAATTACCAAATAAGGTAATAACTTTTAAATTAAAAAAAATGGTCAAATGGTCAAAATATGTCTAAGTCCTAAGAAGATAGATTAGTCAATGGTCAAGTAAAAGATAGAATTCAAACAAGTTAATTAATAAAATGGATAAGGGTGGACCGGAGTAAATACCAAGTTTTACACGCATCAAAATTTCAGAACTTTTTGTGACTTGCTACCCACGATTTACCTTCCTATAAATAGGAAAGAGTGGCATGTTAAGGCAACGGAAAGAAAAAAAAAAAGAAAGTAGATAAAAGGACGCACGAGGGAGCATCTTGAGTGGTGGTGGAAAGAACGGATAAAGGAGTTAAGTTAAGGTGAGTTATATTATACTTTGGGTTACCAAAATGTATTTTATTGATATTTTGATTTACCAAAATCTATTTTATACTAGTTATGTTTTGTTAGTATATTAATAAAAGTTATGTTTATAAAGGTTTCAGTTATGTGAATTATTTTCTGAACCATATTTACTTAAAAGGAAACCCATGGATATGTTTATTTATATTTTAAAAAAATATTTGATTATGACCTTATAAACAATTATGTTTTGTAAGTACCACCACGGGAGTCCCACGCCTTGGGGGACTTAAATAACCATTGGCTAGTGTTTGACCACTTTGTGGTCCAGTGTTGTCATGGATCCATTGACCTCTGAAGTGATTGTTACTTTAGTGATGTACCGTGGTTATAGTGATTATTTCAGTTTCTAACACTTAATTAATTTGTGTATTCAACTCAACTCAATTTATGTTAATGTTTTAGCTTAAATAAATATCCATGGCCATTTTGTGCCCCTACACTCATAGTATGATATTTCTCACTCTGCTATGTGCTTATAGCTGTTATCCCTTTCAGGTGACGAAGTTTAGCGGGATCAAGATGAGAAAATAAATCGCTTTGTTATTTTGTTTTCTATCTTTTATTATTAGACTCTTGTAGTACAATGAAGTTCAAGTAATTATGTTTTAGTTCCTTTTAAATAAACAGTTGGTACCCAGTTATTTATTTTAATTTATTTAATTTATCCGCTTGTGCTGTGACTTCAGAATTATCCGAATTACATTATGGACCTTGCTACATCCCCCTAAAAACACCCCCCTTAATCCCCCTAATTTCCATATCAAGTAAAAAAAAAAAGGAAACAGTTGCCCAAATTGGAAATTAGGGGGATTAGGGGGGGTGTTTTTAGGGCTCCAAATCATTTTCCTTACATTATTTCTATCTTGTTACGACGTCGAGCCTTTGGGTACCGGGTTTGAGTCGTGACAGTAGGCCCAAGTTATCATTTTCTAGATGTGTAATAGGGATATGGGTTCTGATATTATAATAATGATAAAAAATCTCAATTTATATGAAGAAATATCTACACAAGGTGTTTTATATAAGGATGATGAATAGAATAAGAGAGGTATGCACATTCACCCAAACTTACTTCATTCTCTAAATATGTAACCTATCTCCTTTCATTCAAAATCTGACTTAATTGTCAGAGTGTCAATTCTGACACCCATGACTGAAGTATTTTTTGTTTCAGGCATTGGAGTGAAAATCAAATAAAAGTCTGTTTGGAAAGAAAGAATATTGTAAAACCATCTCTCACAATATTTTACTCATTATGCCTTCGTTTAACATAAGTTAAAATGGGCATTTTTTACTAAATAGTTACAAAAAAACAAAACCTTCGTTTAGCATAAGCTAAAATAAGGTTTTTTTGCTAAAATAAATTTTTTAATTTTTTTTTAGTCCAATAAGATAAAATATCACATCCAAACTATAATAATTTCATTTTGTTATCTCATAAAAGTCAAAAAGCTTATTTGAAACAATACTTTTTAGCCACATACTAAAATAACTAAAAAAACAAAAAGTCAGCACACATTCCAAACGAACCCAAAATAAGTTTTTTTAGTCAAATAAGACAAAATGTTACATCTAAATCACAATTATTTATTTTTGCCTTCCACAAAAGTCAAAAAAACTAAAAAGCCTATTCCAAACGAGGCTTTTTAACCCCAGGTTAAAATAACAAAAAAATCAAAAAACTAACCCACATCCTAAACGAATCCAATCATTTATCATATCTATTATCTTATAATTTATCACCTATAGTGCTATATGCTAAATCATTCATCCCACTAGTCTCAAAGTGTGTTTGATTATAATATTAAAAAAATGTATTTTTTTGTATTATATTAAATTTTGAATAATTTTAAGGGGATTTTTTTTGAGAAATTTACCAATAAATCTTAAAAGTTGCACTTTTTTCCAATTAGTCCCATTTGTTTTCTAATGATCTGTTTGGTCCTTTTATTTTTAAAATGAAGTATTTGCCATCATTAGGATGGTTAACGTATGAGTTGCAGATGGATTGGTGTGATTTCGGAATCGCGCGTGTGCCATACATAATTTACGTACATAAGGAGTGTTGTGTATGTGCTGTATGGTTAGGTGGGTCTAGGCACGTGACACGTTGTGGGTGCCACATAGTGAGGGAGCACATTAAAGGCTTTTTGTGGTTTTTGCCTTAGTGGTGCAAGTCTAGCGTGTCACATAATCCGACCCAACGCCATCAAATCACAATACCCGAAACATAGACCCACAACCCATCATCATTTTGTTAGGGGAGGTTTCAAAATTGAATTGCGATTCTGTACGTGATTTGGGCGGATGATTGGAATATGCTGAGAGTGCGAGATTGTCACGTTGAAATAGTGCATCGTTTTGTTGATTACGTCGTCACACTTCAGAGGCGGGGGGGGAGGAAGACGATGAATCAAAAGCCTTATTATGTCAATGATTAACCCTGTGGACTGAATCAATGGCAGAAAAAGGTATGTGACAAGACCCTGCTACTGATTTTGGTTTATTAGATGGATATGTGAGGACCCATTTTCAGAGATTATGTGTTGCCATTTGTTTTTGTAGTTTGGGGTCTCATTTTCGGAGTGTGTGTGTTATTAGTTGCTTTTGATGTTTGGGGTCCTATTTTCTGACTTTATTTGTTAGTGTAGGGTTTGGATGTATATGTGTTGTCAGAAGAATTTGTAGTATGGGGTCCAATTTGCGGAGTGTATGTGTTTTCAGTTGGTTATGATGTTTAGGGTCCTCTTTTTTCACTTTATTTGTTGCTAGTTGGTGTGGAATTTTGTAATGTATGATGATTGTTGTAAATGGTTTGGGTGAATTGGTGTTGTGTTGTGTGTGTCACGTATGGTGTGTGGTGGTAAGGGGCTAGATGTAGGAATTTGGGTTTGTTTGATATAAAGTGGTTATGATGTCGAATAGTTTATGATTTTGTGTGCATATTGAATGTTAGAGAGGGCTAGTGTGACATGTTAAGAGGTGGTCTTATAATGACTTTACAAACAATGTACGCACATGAAGATAAGCTTGGTGTATGTGCAATACGGGTGGGATTGTGGAAAAAAAAGTGCACAACGTAGTAAATGTGGGTGTTGGCTGGTTTTTTTATTTTTTGGGTGGAGAGTGGCTAGTGTTTTTTTTGTAAACGTGAAGCCTACATGTGTGACGGACGTGTGATGTACGTTGCATATGAGTGACGTAAAATTGAAATTCGTCTGAGACGTTATGATATGTTTCGTGTTAGCGCTATAGTGAATATGCATAACATGTACTCAAACAAACAAGAACTTGTTGTTTGGTAACGGCGTTTCGTATGTGATTTGTGGGGTGTATGGGTGGTGTTGTGAATACACGTATGTACATCTTATTTAATTTGGGTGTTGGCTGTTGGAAAAATTGGGAAAGAATGTGATGTGTATTGTTGTGTATGTTTTATGGAATGTATTAATTTGGCTAGTTGTCACATGGTGTAGGTGTGACATGTACAATTTTAAGTTTGTTTTTTTATGTTGGAAATTGCATTTAAACTGAAAAGGTTGTGTTGTTCTTGTTTCAGGTTCTCGTAAGGAAACGAGTCCACGGACTCGTTCATGTGAAAAAAACCAAGCTGAGAAGGGTATTGGTTCAGATTCAAACAAACTTCGGGTGAAAATGCAAGGTCGTATACTTTTCAAACAGGCTAAAGTTGTCACACATGAGGTGGGCCGTAATATAGGAAAGGCAGCTACCAGTGGGCAACGTCAACATAAAACGAGGCTAAACTTTCAATCTAACATAGCTTGGATTGTTAAGCTTGTCAACTCAGCAAAGTTGAGGGAGGGACATTTACGACAATTGAAAAGGAAGCCATTCTAGATCATGATCGAGGCAATACATGTGAATAACCTGAATCACAACGAATTTAGAAAGTATGACGAACTCATATTTAAAATTATAAACGCAGACAATCCCGGGAGCGTTCAACATTGGTGGGTCAAGTGTGAAGCTTGGGAGCTGTGACGTAAGGTTACTATTTGGATTACAATGCGGGAAGAGACGAATTGATCTGTCACCCGATCAGCAGCCAGTGTCAGATTTTGTTCAACAAAGGGCGCGTGACATTTTGCGAGTAACGTCGAAATTGGTGAAGACTTTGTCCTTAGAGGCAGCTAGGGGTCACACAAGGCAGGATAAGGAAGACACGGCGAAGTTGTTAGCTTTGTAAATGTGTGGCATACTATTTTTTTCCAACACGGGGGAAACAATCAGCTGGGCATTTGTTTGCTACATCAACAACCTCACTGCATTCTGATTATATGATTGGACTAGCGCGATACTAACAACATTGATGGGATCAATAAAAGAGTTCCATCGAATGCCTATTAGGGTGACTGGCTACATGGTTGTACTGTTGATATGATTCGTATGGCATTGGTTGTTATGTTGTGTTTTTTTTTTCCGTAGTTAATGTGTTTTTAAATTTTGCAAATGGTTGGTCTAACTTATATAATATTTGTTGCTTGTCACGCAGTTTTGGCTTTGTGAACATTTGAACATAGTACAACCAAAAAACGAGCACATATTTCCCAGGTTTTTGAAGTGGGACATTGGGGAATTGATTAATAGTTGTCAAGAGGTGGATTTGTCTAGGCTTGTCAATTTTCAGGTATTTTGTTTCTCCTCGGTTGTGTGTTATCTCTGCAATGGTTGTTTGTTGTTAATGGCCATACAACTGTGACATTTAAATTTTTATTTGATTTGATTAAGTAAAGGTTAACAGGTTGAGATCATTCGAGTATGAACGAGATCTGATGGGATTAGACATTGAAGTGGTTGGGGCAGACGTGACTGATGTTGTTGACGGGCTTCCGAAAGAGGAAGGAGATAATGATAATTTTGTTGAAGAGGGTAACCAAAAAATTAAGATGAGTGATTGTGAAATGGCTAGTGTGGAGGCTGAAATGGGAAGCAATAAAGAGCATGGTGATCGCATTAGGGACAATGTCCAGCGTCCTCTTGATTGTGACGGTGACGTACCCAGTAGTGGAGTGCATGGCCCCATTGACGTTGCAATGTGTGACGTCGTGGACGATGCCATTTCCGAACAAGCACAAAATGCAATAGCATCCCTGGAAAATGATAACAAAATAAAGGACAATAAGATTGCAATGCTTGAAGTTGAAGTATTTGGGTTGAAGAGTGAAAATGAGATGCAAATAGTTCATATAGTAGGTGGATTTGGGTGTGTTTTGAAAATGAATGACGAAGAGGTGGAGAAGTTGAAGAAGAATAACATGGAATTGTGTAAACAAATTGTGGTTCTTGAAGACCAATTGGCAGATCGTGATGTTCATGATGTGACCCAAGCATTTCGTATGGTGGAAGTTGATTGTGAAATTCGTGGGGTTAGTGCAGGTAATAGTGAGATGTGAGGTGAAGGTTTTTACGACGTGACACTGTTACGTACAGTTAGAGGGTGTGGGCAAAGTGATTTGAACTTGGGGATAGATAAGATGATGGTGCATGTGCATGGGCCAAGCGATTTGAAGCTGTATAATTCCAAAACCAAAATGGTGGCAGATGTGTTGCAAGCTGCTCTAGGGTTTGGTGTGCAGAAGTCTTACGTGCGTAACATTAAGAATAAAGTGAGGAAATAGTGGAAGCTACCTGAGTTCGAGTACCTATTATTAGCTGGGCGTGGGATAATAAGGGGCTCGGTTGTAGGCAATATCAGAGGGGAAGAGAAATGTGTTGTTGAAGATGATATTATAGATGTGGATGCAGTTGTGTTACCTGGGAAAAAGTGGTCCGGATTTTGTATAAACAATCGGTTAGGTGTTTAGAAAATGATAACGATTGAAGAGAACACAAAGATCACAACTGCGTATGAGTGTCACGGAGACGGGTACGTATTTTAATACATTTTCCTTTGTGAAAACATAGGCGCATTGATGTGTCTGACCTGTATTATTGTGTAGGGCCGTCATTTGGGGGGACAGTACAAATGGAGTGTTAATGTATTTCACTGATGTGAAGGCCCTTGTTAAGCAAAGTTCTATTTGTGGCAATGTAAGTTTTGTTGTTTTATTTGTTTTGTTTTTGGTTAGTTTGGTTTTGCATGTGTGTATAAGTTAAAATATGGCGATAGTTGGTTACTGTTTTGTATACGTTTTTAATACGGTGAAATTGGTTTTGGTGCATGTTAGGTAATCGATACTTATTCAGAGGTGCTTAAAATTGAGCAGTATGCAAATGATGAGACAACGGACAAGTCATATTTCTTCAGTAGCATTTGCTTGGTAAGTTTAGGGTGGACGATGGATGTTTGTTTGCTGTGTGTCTGTATTTGTTGTGACATGGGTGGCATATGTGTGGCAGGACATGGTGTCAAACAATGATGTCTATGCAATGGAGAGGTATGTGACAAGAAACGTCACGGAGGGAAGCACATGCAGATAAATTCATTTCCCCATATGTCATGACGTACACTGGATGTTTGTCATTTATAATACAGATGACGGTAGTTTGAAGCATTTCAACCCGATGAGGCAACGTTCAGTGCATACAGACGTGCATTACAACGAAGCTCTAATGCTGGTAAAAATGAGCACACATTTTGATGATAAGGTGTTGCGTAGGGTGGTTAAGTCATGATTTTTTTTTGTTGGTTTGACGGCTTTTGTTTTTGTATTTATAATATGTGTGGCAGAAGGAACAGGTGTCCAACGTGATGAGGAAATCGTTACGTGCGTTTGGAATGGATGAGGTAAGAAATGAAGTAGATTTTAGCCAGCCCCTAGAAGCTGTCGCATAGTATCTAAAGCAGAAAGTAGACACGTAAGTAACCCTATGTTGTATTGTTGTTGTAATCCGGTTTGTGTAGAATGTTAATTGTCTTGACATGTGACTTATTGCACATAATGGTTTTATACGCAGACTTGATTATGGGATAATTGTTTGTGCTATCATGAGGCAGTACGTGCACCAGTGTCATGTGACCCGGTTTTTGCAAGGATTCAACTGTAGCGTGTTACGTGCAAACATGGTCAAGGGTTTTGTTAATGACCTGGTGTGTGGAACTAAGGAATGTAGTTGAATTGTTTTGTGTTATGGTTGAATTTTGTTTACAACCAACTATGAACAATATGTCGTGGTTGTATTTGTTTTGAATTGGAAGGTCATTCATTTTGTTTAGTTTTTGGTTTGTTAACATTGTATTCAGTTATACGTAATAGTACATGCCGTATTTTTTTGTTGGGATCATAAACGCACTTTATTTCGGTAGTGTGTAATTATCGATGTGTGACACTTACATCTTGATGAAAATGGAATAAACAATATTGAATAGGAAAATATTGTTTCAGTTTGTTGCAATAGTTCAATAAGCACATAGTATGTATTTCCTTTGGACAAAATTATAAGTCGAAAGACACAAGAAATTTATGGAGCATGACAGCAAGTGAATTTTGGATGAATGTTAGTGCAAGTGCTAATGGAACAGGTGTAGTGGTGTCGTAAGTCACAGAACATTCGACAATACGGTGTTGGATTGTGGTAATGTGGGCTGCGAGTATTATTGGAAGGGTGGGTGTGTAGAACAGTTCAAAAGTTGCACCAGTGTCGTTGTATAACAGTTTGCACAGTCGGTAGGAAAAAAATGTAGAAGCTTGTGAACGTATAAAAAACCATGTTAAGTGGTAGAATTAGCTTTAATGGAAACACGGAAAGTTAGAAATATTGAAATGGGAATTAAAATTGAGCAATACGATGTATGCAATAATCACACATGTCTGCATGGGTGTGTTTGGTACATTCCCTTATTTAAACTAAAAGAAATTGAAAGTAGCAAATAAATATTCTGAAACTTTATGGCTGACTTGAATGCTAGATTGGTTCCTTGCATGTCTTCCTATTATGGTTCCTCATACGTTGGCACCGACTACACTGAATTTGACAAACTTGTTCCCCCCGGAAAGTATCCGTTTCTTCTTGGGTCTGCCCAGTGGTCTTTTGACAATCAGTGGTTGCATGACGAAATCATCCACGTTAAATGGTGGTTTATCAACGGTTGGAATTGGAATAATGTTGTGTGCATACGAATATCGGTACTTTGCCACATGGTAGTACGAATCAGCAAAAGTGTAAAGGTCTTTGCCACTGTTACGGATGGCAACAACTGCATGAGCGTAAGGGAAACCTTTCATTTGCCACTGGAAACATGAGCATGTATGTCTCCCAACATCAATCACGATAGATGGGAAAGAGTGAACCTCATAAACCTTATCGTTCGATTGGCTCACAAGCCACGATCTGCCTTTGTTGTACGCCTTAAGCAAATGAGCTTCCATCTTCCGGCAGACAACACCATGCCACGTTTTTGCCTTGTGCCGACGTTTGGCCCTTTGTCGCATAATTTGAGTTCGGATACTGTTTACCATTTGAGTTATTGGAAGGTGTCATGCATCCCGTATCCATGAGTTAAATGACTCCACTGCATTAGAACTCATCTCCCCGTAACGTGCACCGTTAGTGGAGAAAAAACAAAGACATTAGTTTTAAAACAATGAACAACATGCAAATTGAGAATAGGTTATGGGGGAAAGTAATTTAAATATGCTGTAGGTATGAATAAAATAGATTACAAGTATTTACCGGAAATAAACATTCGCCCAATATTCGGAGGGCAAATCCTTCAAAAATGTTGGTGCGACCTTACGTCCGGATTTCATGAACTTCGCGAAACTATGGTTGAATGCAGCCACAATTGGGGCATATGCACACGCTTGAAATTTAGCCAACAAACCAGCCCGATACGAACTATTCACGCATCGCATTTTGTCTTGCAAGTTCCGTTGCAAAATGCTGTAAGTAGAATGCATGATGGGTTGTGGGGAATATGATGGGTATTGATTCTATCAATCCAGTATGTCGGTCTGAGACGAACGTAAGTGTTTTATGTCCATTCACCACGTTCGCGAGGTGTCCAAAAAACCAAGACTAGTTGGATGTGTTATCTGAATCAATGATCACGATAGCTAAAGGAAACAACCATAATTTTTTTTTATTCCATTAAGAATAAAACAAGCAATGTCGATTAAAATATTAACCAATTTAATAGAGGACTACACAATTGGGTGGCTGAAACACACACCATAAAAAAAATATTGTGTCACAAAAAACATGCATAACGGCCCGCCCCACCCCCCAAATGTGGAGAAACACACCAAAGAGTGCATATGAACTTAAATAATGAACAGTAATTGTGTGCTCCAGCACAGTAAAATACAACATACCTTGGTTACCATCTTTTGCAGTGGCGGCTAACAAATTCCCTTTGAATTTCCCTTTAAAAAACGTCCCATCCAAAAAAAAAATAACGGTCTGCAATGGTTGAACCCATCAATACATGCTTTGAATGATATAAAATACCTTATGAAACGATTGTTTTGCTCGTCGTAGTCAATATTGATATAATTTCCCGAGTTGTTGTCCATAACAAAGTTACTGTATCAACGTAATTGGCCAAACGAAATGGAGTGTGCACCGAACATTTCCCCGCGAGCTTTTTCAACACCTAACCATGCGACCCGGTAACCAACCTCTAATCCGTAATCTTTCTTCAAGTCATAGACAAACATCGGTAAGCCATGTGAGTGGTTTGTCGCGTACCTTCTCGGATATAACATCACACACTAAATCAGACCCAGCTCTAGGATGATTGGGTGCCCGCACAGCAACACCACAAATGTGCTCACTATTCCATTTACGAAGGTTAAAAAAACCATTGCCATATAAGACACATGTGTGTATAGACCATATGCATCCTTTGGATTCTTTCATCATGCATACCGCTATAATCCAAATAGAATCATTCTTCACATATTTGAACCGAAATCCATACTCAACTGCATACTTGCAAAAAACCGTTCGGAACTCAGCAGCTCATCCTTCAAAACTTTGCCCAACATGTTGAATCCTATTAGCCCACGAAGCAGACAAAAAAACCTTCTATACATAAGGACAAAATTTGGCTAGCAAATCTTGTTCATCATCCACGTCGGTATCGTCAACATCCCCATACGTCTAACATGGAACAATCGGTGCATTGTGTCAATGTTATCGGCATCTTCGATGTCTCGCAACTAAATGATGACATCAATACATTGTAGGCGAAAAGACTGCGCAAGTGAGACCATGTTCTCCATATCAACATCATTCTGTAATGTGAAGTTATTATAACCTGGCATTTTGATAAACAAACTCACATTCTCAGCTGTCAACCCACAAAAATTCCCACACGCACGATTCACCCGATCATGGTAATGAAACAGGGCTTGCAAATTGACTGCGATATTCGTATTACCGTAACAACAAACCAACATGACATGCGTGTCCATCCTCTGTATATATTTAACATAACATCAAAAAAATAACCCACACCAGACACTGACACACACATCCTCCGACTCCCCTAACACCGAAATCAACTTGTCCCACAAATCCCTTACCAATCAAATACACCCACCCCCACCCATACCTGCATAATAGGGACTAATTGAACGATCGAAAATGGTACCGTTACTGTAACGTCACACAGACCACGTAGCACCATCCCTCTCCAAAAACCCAAAACCCCCATTTAACCCACAATGGCATGGACACAAGCAACCCCATAACAAAAACTGATATTACCAATAAAGCAAAACAACTTTGTGTTATTTAAAAAATAAAATAAAAATACATACCTCCATAACAACGACGAAATGAATGATCGAAAATGCTACCTTTACTGCGGTGTCACATGGACCACACAGCACCGCCCCATCCCAAAAACCCAAAACCATAACAGTCAATGGTGGAAATGTGTATGACTGTAACGTGTAACTTACCAAAAATGAAGGTGATCCCTTTAAAATAGACCCAAATCAAATAATAAAGGGTATAAATGACCACGACTAACCACGAAACTTGGAAAATAGGATCACATAGATCTAAACCTCTCAATCAGTAGGACTTATCCGATCACCATTTCAAAAGTGGGATTGATTGGTATAGTTGTTCCTGAGATGTGATTTAATGGTAAATATTCCTTTTTTTTTAAGGTTCCTGACATTAAGATTTTATAGCATGAAGGACATCTAATATTTTCATAATGTCTAAGATCCTTCAACATCAATCCAGAGAAAATTCGATCCTAGAGAAATTCTGGATCCATCCCAGAGAAATTCTCTTCCTAGAGAAATTATGATTTTCTCAAAAGCCAAACAGTCCATTGAAAGAAAATTAAAGACATAACTGGGTAATAGCAAGAGGGTAAGTGAGAGTCAGTTGGATAATCACAATACCTCAAGAGCCCTTCTTTTATGGAAATCCTTTAAAACTGATCCTTTAAAAGTTAAGATCAAAGCCCTTGTTGCAGTGAAAGAAAATTCCACAACACAAACCCAGAGAAATTCACATCAATCCAGAGAAATTCTTCAAAATCAAAGAAAATCTCCCTTCCACCCCAGAGAAATTCACCCAAACCTAGAGAAAATCCCCCTCTAACCCAGAGAAATTCACTTAAATCCAAAGAAAATCCCTTTTCAACCCAGAGAAAATCACTCAAACCGGAGAAAATCCCCCTCTCCAACCCAGAGAAATTCCCCCTCACAATCTTTTCTGGTTGAAAATCATAAATCTCAAGCAAAATATGTTCCATGGTTTACACATTGGCTCCAGAGAGAGAAATTTTGATTTTGTTAAAAAAATTGCTAATGTAGAGAAAATTCAAAGTCAGAACCATAAACACAATAAGAATAATCAATTTACAGTTGAAAAGTAGAAAGCAGACCAGACACCTACCAAAGAAATTTGAACAACCAGAGTGTAGACACCCCATTTTTGACCGTCCTAAAGACTTGGACGTCATCGTTTGAACAACGAATGATTGTGCTCGCTCATGTTCATTTTAAGTCCCTGAAGGTCTCGACTGAGTGCCTTGCCTTGGAGTCTCTAATCTTGTCTGTTTTGTGCTTGGTTGTGGGCCAAGAGCTTGTTGCTTCACTTCTGGAGAAGAGGGGGACCTGTCGGCCATCCCCCTAGCTTGCCGGCCATGACTTGTGCCTGTCAGCCACTAGTGGTAGCCGGTCGGCTATGTTGATGGCCGATCGGCCACTAATGATGGTCGACGGCCGTTTTTCTCCTTTTTCAAATATTTATTTGCCAGCTATGCCAGCTGTTGTTCACTGATGCTTATCTCTATACATGTGTATGGAGGGATGAATACAAGCCTTTAGCTTGATTTTCTATATAAGGGGGGGTCTCTCCCCTATTTTGGGGGGTTACACAATTTGGAGCAAATTTTTCCTTCTCTCTCTCTCTTCTTGTTTTATGTTTGAAAGTGAGAATTCTCTACACTTTGGCACTAAGACCCTTGACCAAACATCTTCATCTTGGAGTTGAGGTCCTTTGAGGCATAGTTTAAACTCTTAAGGCTGGTTTTAGCTCAGAATTGTGGCTGTTTGGTACTGTGCTTCAAAAGTATAAGGTTTACCTCATTTAAGCTTTGTTTTAGTTACTTGCTTGGCTATTTTTTTACACTATTTTGACTTGGTTTTTCAACCATAAAAAACTTTATTTTTAAGGTTTCAAAATGGTGGTTTAAGTCTTGGTGAGTTAGGGGGTTGTCTCCTCTTTGTGCTCTTTGGCTTGTGAAGCATTTTGTGCCATTTCTTACCACCTTTAAATCAAACTTTTTGAGCCTTTAAACCACTGAAATTCAGAGTTATTTCAGTGGTAAAAAGTATGTTTTGAAGTCCAAAAATGGAGGGGTTAGCCTCCCTTCCTTGTGTCTTGCTTCCATGCTTAGTTAGCTTCACATATTAGCTTGATTTTGTAGCTTGTGTTAGCTTAGTTCAAGCATGTTTTAAGCTCTGTTTTTGCATGTTTCAACTCTATTTTGCGTTGTTTGGAGCATTTGTTGCTTGCTTTTTATACTTGTAGTGCAATTGTGCTTACTAGTCTAGCATGCTTAATGGTTTAGCCTTTTTTTGTAGCTTGTGTTAGCTTAACTTCAAGTTGTTTTAGCTACTATTTTGGCCTACTTTAACTCTGTTTTGGGTTGGTTAAGTCCTTCGAGGCTTGTATTGCATGGCTATAGTGTAATGGTCTTCACTAACTCATTATTTTGAGGCTTTAAGCATGAAGTGTTTGAGTGACTTGCATGTTATAGCATCATTTTGCATGTAATTTCAGTGTATATAGCTCTGTCACACTCTCACTTATTTCACTCTTTCATTGCTTTTGAGAGTTGAGTTTTGAGTCTTGTTTGCAAGCTAACATGTGAGCATATTTTTCTAGCCTTTTATGCTACAATCTTAGCATGTTTTAGCCACTATTTTGACATGTTTTAACTCTTTCCATAGCTGGTTTGGTCAATTGAGCTTTGTGTTGCATGCCTATAGTGTTATGATCTTCACTAGCCTAACGTTTTAGGCTCTTAAGCATGACTTGCATGTGTTGCTTGCATGATTTAGTGTCTTTTTGCATGCCATTTCAGCACTAAAATATCTGCAACCTCCCCATTTTCTTCACTTTTTATTTTGTTTTGAAAGTGGCCTTGAGCCCCTTGTTGGCTTAAGTGTGGAATTGAGACTCTCATGTCTAATGGTTTTAATCCTCTCTTGAGGGTTTCTACTAACCAACAACATGAGGTCTCTTTCATGCTCAAGGTACTTGTGGCTTAGGCCCTCTTTCCAATTAGAGGACTCTCACTTTGGACTTAATCGGTTAAAAGACTAATCGGTAATGTAAAATGTGTAAATAAAATGAACCAAGTAAAACTTGAGCAAGATAAGCATGTTGTGTTGCATTGCATGTGTTTGGATCGGACGTTAATCCAAACACAAGAAAAATGGGATGTTTCATAGTCAAAGTGATGAAACATGTCACTTTTCTTTGTCACCGACACCCTCGATCATGCATGATAGGGTGGTGGTCCTTTGAGTCTTAATCATGCATTCATTGACTTTGTACAAGTTTGGTTTTTCTAGCCATCATGCATTGAAAATGCTTGGTTGATGACTTGAGAGCCAAGAGCTACACTCTTTTGAGCTTGAGAAATGATAAGGAGTGTAGCAATACACACATTCCTTGAAAATGCTTTATTTTGCCTCTGTTGCTCTTTGTTGCAGCAAAAACAGAAGTCCAGAAATGGGAGTGGCCGACCGGCCACTTGCAGTAGCCAACCGGCCACTTGAGGTAGCCGACAACCACTTTTTTGTGGCGACCAACCACCAGTAAAGTTTTGTGCAAGTGTTTCTGTGTTGGAGTAGAAGCATTCTGGGAATTGGTACAATTTTCAGTGATCAAAATGAGTGCAAACAGAGGCATCCGATGGCAAGGCAAGAGCATTTTCGGGAGGAAACAACTAAGCATGCATGCATCCCTCGTCCCTCGAGGCTGTTTAAATTGCTTTACTAATTAGTTAGCATAGCTAATCATTCAATTCGTTTTGTAATATCTTAATTAGCTTAGTGTAGCTAGTTATTCAATTGTGTTGTAATAATTAATTAGCTTAGATTAGTTAATTAGTTCGTTTTGTAATAATTAGCTTAGCTTAGTGTAGCTTAGCTTATTTATTCGGACCATCCTTCGCGAGGGCGCAATGTTGTAATAAGCGTACGTGTGTGTGTGCATGTTTTCCAACCGCACTTCTTTCTCCATTTTATTTACTCACTTTCGATGGTTAGATTAGGGACATGTTTCAATTAGCATACCTTATGCTTGCATGTTTGCATCATTCATTTGTCTTGCATGCATTGAGGCTCGGCGCATCATTTAAACTTCATCGCAATTTCAATACACTTCTTTGAATACTTGTTTCCAAGCATGCTATCAAAGTGTTGCAAATACCGTGATTAGGTAGTCGAACCTGTTTAGTTGCATTATTGCATGTGTTGCATTAGGCATCTTAACATAGTTAGGATCATGCATATTTCTAATTAGCTTTTGTTTTGGCTTTGGGTACACTGTAAGTTTTACGCTCTAGCATACTTGCATGAGTGTGATTATTGCCATGATAGCGTGCTTGCCATGAGGCTATTTGCTTATTTGCTAAACTGCATGAATGCCTGTGGATGAAGGCTTTGTTGTTTGAATTGGAACAATTCAACGAATGTATGTTTTAAGCCCACTTTGCGAAGTGGCAAATCATGTTTTAAGCTCACTTGAGGTGGCAAACCCACATTTATAAGCCCATTTGAGGGTGGCAACTTCAAACCATTTTCAAAAAATAAACATGAGTTGAGATGTTCCAATTCTTGCGATTTAGTCTATACTTGTTTGTGTGCATCACATAGTAAAGTTAGTCTAATAACTGGACAAGAACACATAATATTTATAAAACATCATATCATGATAGTAGAGACCGATCCTTTGATCGGGCGAGCGTGGGTGCTCATTTCAGGACCTTCCCCTCTCATATCCAAGTTCCTGAGCGGAGACAACTTTGGTGATGACAGACACGTGGCCCTTAGGCACGAGTCAAGGTTTCCTAAATTTCTCAAAATAAAATATTTAGATGGCGACTCTGTAACCTGGCAAAGTAGTCTAATTTTGGCATTATTTGATTTCAAATCGATTTTTCAAAAAGATTTGGCGGATTGGACTCTTTGGTGTTTATCAGTTTTACATTGCACTTTGTGAGATTAGATTCAGAACTGTGACAGAAGTCCGAACTGTATGACTAATTCGAGCTCTCCAAAAGGGGGCGCGAAGCAAGTCGAGCTAGACAGAGGAATTTGAACAAACCAGACACCTACTAAAGAAATTTGAACAACCATAAAAATTTTAACAAACCAGATACCTACCTTACTTGATTCTAACTGCAACTGGGTCTGGAACATTAATGTTACCCGTAGAATTCACCACTAAAACATTGACTCTGTCTACACTCTTATCATTGAAGATTATTATCACAGAATAAAGACAAAGATTAGTTGATCAACTTGCAGAGGCTGTTTGCCAGCCTTCTACTTGTAGTGTTGAGCTTCGTTCAACTGTTCAAGCCCTTAAACAACTCGAGGATGGTCCACGGGCTCATAACTTGTTACTCAAATCTCATCACCAAAAATTGCAGTACAATATGCAAGGTCTTTGCCCATCTGGCACTAAAATCTCATCACCATAAATTTCTTCCTCGCTATGTTGAAGCACACGAGAAGGAATTGGAGGCCGAAATTGAAGCAAAAATAGGGTGGTGGTAGTAGTAGGGTTGAATTCGTCGATTACTTGCCGGAAAAGTTGCTTCTTCTCCGACGAAACCAACCGGAGTTGAACAATCTAGGGCACTATAATCAGATTGCGTCGCCGGATTTGGGTTGATGAATTTGCAAATTCAGAGAGAGAATTACGTGATGTTGATGAACTATGCAATTTCGACTTTGACTTTGGATTTGGATTCAAATTTGGGTTTGGATTCCGATTCGTTTTCGGAAGAGAGATTTGGGGATTCGATCAAGTGAGATTTAGGGGGAAGACACACAGAGAGAGAGAAATGAGATTTGATTTGAGAGAGTCAAATTTCTTTGTGATATATAGGTGTAAGGTTGAGCGACCTTAGAGATTATAAAATAATATTATGGATATCTTCCATTACTAAAAATGGAAGAGGAACCTTAGACTAATTTTTCCTAATTTTAATATTGATACTAAATATTGCAAATAAGGTGGGTCTTTCACAAATAATTACATACTAAAGGAAAAATTTATAACTTTAATAATTAAAAATTGTAAATTTTATCATTAATTGTAAAAAAAAAAATCCCACCATCCATTGATTGATTATTTCTCCTTAAAAAAAAAATTTGTTTTCTTGAGATAAAAATAAATAATTTCATCATAAAAAAATGTTTTAGAGTACATGACCCACAGCTGAGCCCTTTTTTGTCAATTTATTTATTTATTTTATTTATTAAAGTCCCGGACAATTAATTTCATATTACATGTGGTTTTTTGTTTGATATTAAAGCATCAAGAAAGTAAACTTACAAGATGATGATGCGCAAAATTTTATATCTACATTTTTTTAACGAAAATTTTATATCTACATTACAACATCAAAAAATATTCGGTAATGTTATATATATCAATTAGTATATCAATTAGTGTTATGATCTTATTATTCATCTCACCCATTATATAAATTATAAATACTCAAAACTTCTAAAATTATGTCATATTATCTGTTAGTATACTAATTAATACACGATTATTAAAAATACCTGCTAAAAGCATTTATTTATTTTTTTATTGTTAATGAGTATTTAACTGATCCTGGTAATAATTATATATGTGCCATAAAAGATGTATGCTCATTTTAAAATTTATTACCCATAAGATACTAGTTAATAAGGGTTTAATTGACCAAAAATTTTAACCTTCAGTCGCCCATAAATATATATATATATATATATAGATATAATCATTTACAATTCATAAATTTAGGAAAGTGGAATTCCCAAAAAGAGTTGAATGAAAACATCGAAAGTATCTACAGAATTGGATCAATTACACCAACACCCCTCAATTATTAATAAATATAATTTTATTTCATTATTTATGAACTTGTATACTTTGATGCTCTCAACTAAAAAAATATATCAATTTTATCATTTTTAGACATTTTTTTAAAAATATGTATTTGTACGATTTTCGTAATTGAGTAATTCAATATATACAAATTCAAGGATGAATGAATTAAAATAATATTTGTTAATAATTAAGCAATTTTAGCGTAATTAAAGTCCCATTTGGGAATTAACTATTTAAGTTAACCTTTTACGAAAAGTCTAATCCTACTACATTCCTTAATTTTGTCTCTTCAATGATGCGAGTAAGACCCACTCAAGCGGGCTCATACTCTCTTCTCTCATTTTTAGCCACTTGATTCTACATTATTAGGGATGGAATTGGCCGACAAAATTAGAAAGATGAATAAGTTTTTATGAAAAGACATACAAAAAGTAGATAGAGTAATATGATGATTTATAATAATTTTTTTTAAAAAGTACTATTAATATATATTTTTGAAAAATTATTACATATTAATAAAAAATTAGATATTAATTATTAATATTTATAACATTTTAAAATATTTTTATAAACATATATATTTTTATTAACACTACGGCCCTTTTTTTTTTTTTTTTTTTTGGGGGTTTTCAGTTTTTGATTAAAAATCCATTAACGAAGCCTAATCTTAAAAAATTTCGGCTTCTTGCCTTCCCTACTGTTTGGCTACGGATATTCCTTAACACTAATGCGTGTTTCTATTTTTCAGATTTGATTTTCAATTACGCTTACCTTCCCGCCCACAACCATCTCTATCTTCCTCCATTTTTCACAGTCAGCAAAGCTTCCTCTCACCAGAAAAGCAGATCCAAAGCCATCTCAATTACTAGTTCCAAACGTAATCGACCTCACATTTATCTCCGATCCGCGACTCTCTCTCTATCTCTCTCTTCAGTCTCTATTCCACACTCGAAACCCTAGAATTTCGCAGACGGCTATCATGAACCACTACCACATCTATGAAGCTATCGGCCGTGGCAAATTCTCGGTAACTCTCTTTTTAGATTTGATTCGAATTTGCTTCTGAATCGCATCTTCAAATATTCACTACTTGTACTCAAATTTGCTTGGTTATACGTATATGTTCAACTTAACTCCGTAATGTACATGTATATACACATAATTGGCTGACTGTATCCTATTCTTCGGATGTATAGACTGTATACAAGGGGAGGAAGAAGAAGACTATAGAGTATTTTGCAATTAAGAGTGTCGATAAATCACAGAAGAGCAAGGTTCTTCAAGAAGTAAGCCTGAATCCTCTTTTTATTTTTATTTTTATAATAATTAGGTGACTTAATTATGTTTCACAAATTGGTTTGTGGGTTAATAGTTAGTTGATTTATATTGAAATTGATGTGTTTATGGAAAATTTGAAGCTGTTTGGTCATTTTTATTATGGATACAAAGTTTTTGAACTATATATATATATATATATTTTGCCAATCTGCATTGGACAACCAATATGTAATTATTCTCTTTACGTGTCCAAGTAGGGGTGCACGCATCAAACTAGTATAAGCTCTAAAATATTTTTAATTTGGAGCAATGTAAAAGTAGTTTTTAATTTTAGGCATGATATCCAGTTAATAGGTTTAAAAGAAGGTTGAATTTCTTTGAACTTTGGCACTTCCACATTATGTGTGTGGTTCTATTGCTTAAAATGGTTTGGATCTCCTGCATAAAATGAAATTTATATGTTTGATTAGAGTAGTGAAGAAGTTTACATAATGAATTTTAACAAAGACCTTTTTAAAAAAATGAGAATAATATAAAGGTACTATGATATTTGTTTGATTCATTTGATCAATGTTGTCAACTGGACATATTTTGTGAACCTTAATAATGTGATGTTTAAAACAAGGCCCAAGGAGGGGGTAAGTGGAATTGAAAGTACACATTTGACATTTATGCATTTAAAGTTGGTTGAAGTAATTTTTTGGTGGATTGGATAGCTTGTTACTGAAGTAGAGTTGTGTGCATTTAGCATCATAATCATTGAAAATTAGGAATTTTTGCTTGTCAAGTAAGCCTCGCAAGACAACAGAGTATGCCCATTCACACTCTTGCCAAATTTATTCAAGATTTTTGGTATGGAATAACTATTTGTTAGTTCACCATTAATCACAAACTCTTACTTAACTGTTGTTGTTTTAATTCTTATGACCTATTAGTATGGCATTACAATGGCCAGTTTTAATTCTTATCTTTGTATGACGAACTTATGCAGTGATAGGAGTGCTTGTAGCTTTTCTCATCCATGCTTTGGTGATATTTTATTTCTTGGTTTTTTCTGCAGGTTAAAATTCTTCACTCTTTAGGTCACCCAAATGTTCTAAAATTCTATTCCTGGTATGGCCTCCTACTCTTCTGAAACATTTAATTCTGCATCAATTGCGTAGGTCATCTAGAAGTTGGCATTTTATTTGAGGATTAATCTAAGATTGCATGTACTGTGACTAATTGGGTTTTTATTGATTATTAGGTATGAAACTTCTGCTCATTTGTGGTTGGTTTTGGAATATTGTGTTGGAGGAGACCTCATGTCATTACTACAGCAGGTATCAATTACTTTGTTTTTTTGTGAAATTATTTTAATCCATGAATGTGGGTTTTAATTGGTGTAGATTTTACATATACCAATACAAACTCAGATTAAAAACTAGTTAAGCCACTAGATAACAGGAATATGAGTGTCTGTTGTTGGTCATTGACAGAGATACGATCTATTTGATACCAGAATCTCCAAAAGTTCACTACCTGTTGGTGGTCCAGCCACTTGAGAGGATGAACTCAGCATTTGGAATTTTGTGCACATAGTGGCTGCCCTCATACTTGAACCCATATATCATGCTTAAAAACCTCAAAAAAGTCACGTGTTGTGGAGAAGAACATTGGTGTGTTACACGGTGAAGAGGAAAAGTTGGAGTGGCCTGTAGTGGATCATGTTGTATAATGATGCTAATGGATTAGCTTAATTTTAGTTTTCATGCTATATCAATTCCACTTCTAATCTATTCAGTTAGGATGTTTTGTTAATTAAGTTTCACATATGTTTGTAGTTTGGACTCTCAGTTTTTTTTCTTCCTTCTAGCAACACTAATTAGAGCTTTAAAAGGTGGTAAAATGGGTGACATGAGGTGATTTCTATAGAAAACTTATTTATCAAAAAAAAAAAATTATGTGGAAAACTCGAAATAGTTTTTGTAGATACCTTACAAGTTGTGTTTGAATTTGGAGATTAAGAGTGGCTTACAGCTTTTTTCATGTCTCTTTTGTCTGTTGCTCCCGTGTCTTAAGGTGGCACTATATATAACAAATCTTATTATCCTATGGGAAAAATTATTTCATTTTTTCATGCAAGTGCAGCATGTGTTGCTCTTTGTGTTATAACATCATTTTAGAATTTTATGATACTTATGTCATAAAATAGGACATAATTGAGATGATGGTGTCTGCTTCAACTTTTCGTCACCCTTGATTTGATGAACTAAAATATCTGATGGACACTGACAACTGGAAAAATAACTCAATGACTGAGTTGCAGGATAAGAAGCTTCCAGAAGAGTCAATACATGATTTTGCTCATGATCTTGTCAAAGCTCTGCAGTAAGAAAAAACTTTAACCTACAACTTTCCTTTGTGGAATTGGTTTAGTTTAAGTCATATCCTTTGAACTATGGTCCACAATGGCATTATTGCAGGTTTTTGCACTCGAAGGGAATCATTTACTGTGACTTGAAACCTTCAAACATCTTATTAGATGAAAATGGACGTACAAAGGTACTTTTGTACTCCAAGTTTTCTATGTTGTCGATAACTCTGCTATATGTGTTCATAACCTCCTCCGCATCTGTGCATTGCAGCTATGTGATTTTGGATTGTCAAGAAAATTGAGTGATATATCTAAAACTCCTTCTTCCTTGGTAGGTTTCTCTTACATTACAACTTTTGATGCATGCTACTGATTTAGTTTATATGACTCATTAAGATTTGGACTATGGAATATATATATATTATTTTTTTAATAAAAAATTGTACTGGAATTTTATTTACTAATTCATTTATTCTATTCCTCCATTTATTCAGCTGCCACAAGCAAAACGTGGAACTCCCTTTTACATGGCTCCTGAGTTGTTTCAGGATGGAGGCGTCCATTCTTATGCATCTGATTTGTGGGCCCTTGGTTGTGTGCTATATGAGTGCTATGCTGGGAACCCACCCTTCATAGGAAAAGAGTTCACTCGGCTGGTAAAATCAATCCTTTCAGACCCAACTCCATCCCTTCCAGGGACTCCCAGCCGTCCCTTTGTCAATCTAATCAATTCTCTCCTGATAAAAGATCCAGCTGAAAGAATACAGTGGACTGAGCTCTGTGAACATGCTTTTTGGAGAACAAAATTTACTCCATTGCCTTTACCTCCTCAGCCTGCTTTCACTGATATGATAGAGCTTTTGTCTAAACCATATCTCTCAGAACGCAATAGTGACAACCCTCCCCAAAACAAAACCCCACCTAAATATCGTGAAAAAGATTCAAAAGGAGGTCCCAAACAGGATGAGAATTGTATTATGGGATCAAGAGGTTATGTCACACCGGTTAAGGGTGTATCTAGTGGCCGGAAGATTCAAATGAAGGCTTCAGGCAAAGTAGTTGAGGAGAAGCAGAAAGATCCTTCAAGCAATACTAGGGATGTGAATCTTCTAAGGCTCTCAAGGATAGCAAAGTCAAACTTACAAAGAGAAAATGAGAAGGAGAACTACAGGAGGCCATTGCCAAATGGCTCTGAAAATGATGCTGAAGTGAAAATTGAAAACACTGATATGGAACTTGATTTTAATGAGAACACGGAGGATGAGACAAATGATGATCCTGATGGATCTGATAATCCGACTTGTCCTGAAGAAAAAATGTCAACTCAAAATCAGCATGAGGGAAAATTAGAACAGATGGACAACAACAATAACACTAACCAATTGGATGCATCACCTATGATTAATACTCCTGTCTCAGATGACACAAGAGCACCTGACCTGGATTTATCTTCAGAACACAATGAAATGGGTCCTACTCCACCCACTGTTAGCCCTCAACTCAAAAGGGTTAAAGAAGGTTCCGAGTATGCCCTTGACTCTGATACTTCAAAATCATCTAATGACCTCACGCAGGTGCTTTGGCATCCATCAGACCTCTCAGTCAGACCTGTGATGCCCAGTAGGAAGGCTGATAAAATGTCAATTCCTTCTCTTCCCATTGATGCATTGCCAGCAACGGATTATGTGAAGATGCGTAAGGATCAGGTGGACACATTCAATAATAGGATTATAACAATCTTAAATGGGAATACTCCCATTGGTGAGAAGCAGAATGTAATCAGATACCTTGAGATGTTAAGCAGTAATGCTGACGCTGCCAATATCTTGACCAATGGGTCAATAATGCTGGTGGTTGTCAAAATGCTGCGACAGTCTAAGGCTTCAGCTTTACGTGTTCAACTTGCTTCACTGATTGGCTTACTGATACGGCATTCTACTTTTATTGATGATGAACTGGCAAATTCAGGAATTTTAGGTTCTCTAACTGATGGTCTCAGAGACAAGCAAGAAAAAGTGAGGAGGTTCTCTATGGCTGCTTTGGGTGAGTTGCTGTTTTATATATCCACTCAAAATGAGCATAACAAGGACAACAATCCTCCTGAATCACCGTCTAAGGACAGCCGGTTTTCTTCAGGCTGGCAGGTTAGCTTCCTACCTTATTGCCACTCCATATTTCATGAGAAATATAACGATAGAGAAAAGTTGATTTTTTTTTGCATATGCTCTTTATCTAGATTAATTTTTCCTTGTAAATATATTTTGATTCATTTGGGCAGGTTTCAAATCCACTGATTTCATTGGTGTCATCAATTTTACGGAAAGGAGAAGATGATGTCACTCAACTCTATGCGCTGAGGACAATTGAGAACATCTGCAGTCAAGGAGGTTACTGGGCTGCTCGTTTCACCAGCCAGGATGTGATTACTAACCTTTGCTATATATTTAGGGCTGCAGGGAAACAGGAGAGCATGAGGCTCACCGCTGGGTCTTGTTTGGTACGACTGGTTCGTTTTAATCCTCCTAGCATTCAACAGGTTATGGATAAACTTCCATTCAGGGACACTGTATCAGCCTTTGTCAAGGGCAGTCCACGTGAGCAGCAAATCTGTCTAAACCTTCTGAATATGGCTATGATTGGGAGCCATATGTTTACAAACATTGGACGACATCTTCCCTTGGTGGAAGAGAAGAATCTTGTCCCGTGTCTTGTAGCACTTATTGAGCAGGGAAGTGAAGTCTTGAGGGGAAAGGCACTTGTTTTTGTGGCTTTACTTTGTAAGCATGGGAAGAGATGGCTTCCACATTTCTTTTGCAATGCGAAATTACTATCAGCAGTGGACAGGTTGGCGAAGGAGAAGGACAGCTACATTCAACAGTGTTTAGATGCATTTGTCCATGTTGTGGCATCCACCATACCAGGTTTGCTGGAAGCTATAACTGGAGACATTCAGCAGATGATGGGAGGGAGACGCCCGGGGCATATTGCTGCTCTTAACAGTCGAGCCACTCCAAAGACCAACTTTCATTTGTTTCCTGTTATTTATCAGATTCTTGTAAGCTCCTCTTTTAAGCGCAGGGTGGTAACTAATCAGGTCCTGCAGCAGTTGGCAAATCTAATCAAACTTGCCGAGTCACCTTTTCAGGTACGAAACTGCAACTCAGATTTTATGTTGCATGCAACCTATAAATTTTGATATGGTAATCTCATATTTCTTCTATCTAAGAGATCCTCAAGAAATTATAATTAGTAATAATGGTAGATTTTGCCAAAGGACTCTATAGTCTGGTAGCTAGGTGACAATGGGGAATGGGGGATGTCCGCCATCTACGATTGTTTCCTATAATTGGCCAACCAGGGTTTGGTTTGCATGCTTAATTTGTTAAAGGGCATAAATATATGCATTTATATGTCAATGTGATAGTTTTTAAGCAATACATTAATCTTGAGAAACCTTTTCCATTCTGATCAAATTCTGGATCTTTCTAGATCAACTTCTTTTTAATCAGAGGAGATTAGTCTATGATAATAGTATATTTTTAGATTGATTTGGGAAACATTTTATGCGCATCATTTTTCATTGCATTTCAGGGCAGGGATGACTTTCAAATAACCCTGTTACGAGTTCTCGAGTCCATTACGGAGGAGCCCTCAGTTATTCTTGAGAGCCCCAACATTTTTATTCGTGAAATTTTGCCCAGTCTGGCTGTTGTTTACAAGGGAAACAAAGATGGGGACGCCAGGTTCTTGTGCCTGAAAATTTTGTTTGATGTGATGGTTATTTTTCTAAACGAACCAACAGAAGACGAGGAACAATCGCTGGCTTTGAAGTCCATATCCAATACTCATTTCCTCCCTCTGTACCCCACCTTGATTGAGGATGAAGATCCCATTCCCATGTATGCTCAGAAGCTTCTTGTGATGCTCATCGAATTTAATTACATAAAAATTCCAGACATTCTACATTTGAAGATAATTTCACAGTGCTTCGAATTTCTTCTTGGTGATCTCTCAACTGCAAATGTAAACAACGTCATGCTCTGTCTGGCACTGGCATCTGCTCCCGAGTTGGAAAGCAAGATCCTCTCTCAATTAAAAGTAGTCAGGAGGATTGGAAACCTTTTGGAGTTTGTGTACGCGAAGGAAATGGAAGATTTTATCGAACCAACACTTGGTTTGTGTAGGGCTTTCCTTCTACGTTCCATAAACAATAGGAAAGGTTTCATCTATGCAAGAGAACCATCTCTCTTAGGTGATGGGTTTTCTGAGGGGGGTGGTGTAGTTGATCAGCAGCAATGCATAAGAGATATAATGGACTTTGGTAGCAACGTTGGTGTCTTTTTGGAGATGAGTAAGTCCCGGGAGGCAAGTATTGCAGATATAGCTTCTGAATGCATAATTTTGTTGCTCAGGACAGCTCCAAGGGAAGCTACCACGGGTTTTCTGACTAATCTTCCCAAAGTCAGTGTGATTCTTGAATCTGGGCGTCGGGGCATCCCTCACTTAGTGGTGCAGCGGATGTTGCATGCTCTTGGTTTTTCCTGTCGACAGTATCTGTCACAGGCAATGATATTGTCAATACCCAAACCAGAAATTTCAAGAATCGAAGTGATTGTTTCTGAGCTCAAAAGCTCAAGCACACCGGGTGTTTCTGATGCTGCTTTCAGAGTGGCATTGGAGTTACAGAGGCTGCCTCGTTGCATTTGATGTTGAAGAGGTTGTTTGTCAGTTTATTCTTCCCCTTTTTTGTATTTGATTTTTATTTTTATTTTTTTAATTAGAAGTAGATAACCTTTTTGCAGGGATTTGGGGAAGTTGATTGGCTTTTCTAAAGGTAGACACCTCATTTTTTTCAAATTCAGATGAGGGGTCAACAAGCATTATATTGAGGTGAGCTAATTTTTTCCTTTATTTCCTCTTGAATACTACCACACTATCAGCTTTGGTTGGCCTGTCTTTGTATAATTTATGTATACTTGTGCCATCGTTAATTGTTCAATTGAGTAATATTTTTGAAAATTACTTGGCAGATTGTGTTCATTATATCAACTCTGATGCCTGGGCATGTTTCTTACTCATTTCTTTTATCATATATAAAATATTATATATAAAAATATTATGACAATTACTGTAAGGTTGCTCTATTGCAATTTGAGCGCCATGGATTAAATCACGGAAATAGCTTCTCTGCTACTCTGCATGTGAGTAAGATTGCGTACAACTGCTCCTTAGACCCAGTGATGAGTAAAAGTTTAATGGATTTGAGTTTCAACCCAGAGGTCCTAGGCTATGAAAAGCCACAAGGAACTCAGATTACCAAAAATGGTACTCTGGGATTCATGACTCATGAATCCAATTAGAAGCACCCATGTCTGTCCTACTAATACCATTCATCTAAAAAGTTAACAAAACCATCCAAGTATACAAATAGACATATATAGAGAAGTAAAATGTAAATGTGGAACAAATATAAAAGAAAAGACTCAAATTTAAAATTTCTTCCAACCTAACTCTGATACCATGTTAATTTGAGAGAAAGGAAATTTGTGTTACATTAACCTTAACATTATGATTGCATAGTTGATTCATGCTAAACAAAAATAAAGAAAAGTCCTAGGACAACAATCTAATAGAAGTACAAAAATATCCTTAAACTAAATATGAAACAACGAACTAACCAAGAGAGGAAAAGAAGAAAGCACAAAATACTTTAAAAAAATGCATCTTCACAGGTTAAGTGATGTAACCTGGATAATTATTCTATAGTTTTAGAGTACCATGCGACATTGTTTATGTGGTGTTTATAATTAATCATGTAGCTAAAATTTTACAGTGAAAACATGTTAACTTATGTTTCTTAAGTAGATAAGAGACAAAGGAGTGTGTATTGTAGTTTTTGATTGGCTGAGAATAGTTCCTAGACAAAACCATGAGGCGTCTCTCGTTTAAACATATGCTAGTGAAATGTAAATGGAATTGCATTAGTTTATAATGTCTAGACTGCTCTTCCAAAAGATTATTGCCAGGTGGATGGGTCCACGAGTAGAAGAAAATGTACTACACTGCAACCGTGACACACGTTTCTCCCTGAACTTTGTGGGTTGACCTTTTTTTTATATATTATTTTATTGTTTTTGTTTTTGAAAGCACTAAAACAAAAATGAAATTTTTGAAAATGGTATCGCATAAAAAAATTCATATTACGGGCAGAGAAGATTTTAACTAAAAAAAAAGATAAAAAAAAAATTGCCATTTACAACTTGTCATATCATACATTAAAATATTGCGTTATAACACTTAATCCCAAAGGATTTGGCCTAATGGGAGGAGAATGTAACTAAAGGGCTTATCACCCAAGAAATCTCTGGTTCGAATATCACAAAGGCCAAGCATTCCAAATCATGGGGCTATTGAAGATTTGTTTAGTCGTTAACCTTATGGTCCCGAAATTAGTTAAAATATGCATAAATTGACCTGAATGCTCAGCTATCAAAAAACAAAAAACACTTAAACCGCTTCTCTCCCATTCTCCATGGTCCTCTGTGCACCTTTTCACCTCATTGCTACAACTGGCCACCCCGTCACACCACCTCAGTTTCACAATTGGTCACCTCTTCCCTCTAACCTACTACTTAATCTCCTCCACTAGCCTTCACACTTTGATTCACAATTACTTTGCTTCTCAAATGATGTATACCTATTGTAATTTTTCATTTTTGTTCGTTTGATATAAAATTGATTTTTGAGTTAGGTTTGGATTTATGGACCAACATAGAAAATTTTAATTTATTTAGGTACGAAAGTGAAAAAATTGATTTTTTTTTCGGTGATTGAAGTGAGAAACTTAATTTTGAAATTCCCAAATTGCCCCTTAACCATGGCCAAAGTTGATAATTGGACTAAATTGGGAAATGACAAATAGTTGTGACCAAAATGGGAGATTTTTTTTTTTGTAAGGACCAAAGTGAGAAATAATCCATACTTTAAGGGTGGAAGTGTAATTTACCCTTAAAAGAAAAAAAGAAAAAGAAAAAAGAAAAAAGAAATGTCAAATAATAAGAGTGGGACCAACTTTTCTTGTACAATTTTGAACAAAGCTTTCAGGCATCCTAGAACATGATACTTTTTTGGGGGGAAAGTGTGGGGTGGGTTGGATTAGTTGGATTTATTTATTTATTTATTTATAACCTTTGATAATGTCTTCACCATTTAACCTCACTTGTTTAAGTACTTGCTCCGGTTGGCTGATTTTTGGGAGATCCCGTGATCTACGGGGGCAATTATTTTGATCACACTGGTAAAAATCATTAAAGACCATTTTACGCCTAGTTTTCCCTCTTGCATGCCCATGCAACCAGGGGCAAATTTGGACTTTAGAAATCACGAGCAAAGGAATCCCCAGCAACTTAACAAACACATAGAAACAAAACTGCCACCTACCGACCTCTGTCTCTTTACCCAAACAAAGCCAACCTGTATCTTCCCATCCCTGTCCAATGACCATCATCCACGTGGCACTATACCCTACCCATCTCAAATCTATAGTCATAGAATGTATATAAACACATAAATTAATTACAAAATTAGACACAAAATGCATATGAATAGATGAATCTTTTTTTATAAAAATTAGACTTTATTAACAATTCTAATAAAATATTGTCTATTTGTATTCAATTTTGTGATCAGTTTATGTGTTCGTGGTAGAATTTGTCGTCATAACTTTTTGATTGCCTTAATCATGACTTCCATAAAAAAAAACAAACCCCACAAATTTCTCTCTTCTTATATGTCCTGATTACACATTTATTGCACTCTCCAAGAAGTATAGTATTTTGTTGGTTTGATTTGCATCATCATTTTTTATCATTGGATGGCATCTTTTTGGTTTCTCCTAGCACCACCACTCATAATAATGGCTTTCATGGCCTCTCCTTCACTCTCTTTTTCTTCTTCTAAAAAGCTACAAAACACACCACCCAGTGCTACTACTATTGCTACTATTTCAGCAGCTCCTGCATTGTTGCCTAATCCACCACTCTCATTTCCATTCACAGAGTTGTCACCTGATATTGCTCCTCTCTTGCCTTCTCCCGGTGGTGAATTGCCTTCTCCGACCGGGTCTTCCATCCCCACCATTCCTTCCAACCCGAGCCCTCCAAACCCGGATGAAACACTCGGTTTGGGCCCTGATTCTGCTCTGGTTTCCCCATCCAGGTCGAATAAACTGACCTCTACTGGAGCCTGTTTGGATTTGTTTGGGTTTGTGAATTTCTCAGTTTTGGTGGGCTTGATGTTGTTTTGATGAGTGCAGGCTCTTGCAATGTGAGGTTGGAAAATTCAATTGATTATTGTAAGTTCCCACTTTTAGTTGATGTTGAATTTGCTTTGTTTATAGTGTATATGACAATTCATGCTGTCTAAGTGTTCTAGTTGAGAGTTGAGTAGTACCTTTCTTGAGAATTTAGATTGATTGTTACGGTTGACTGTTGTTTTCACTACTTTGGTTAGTTGTGTTCTATTGTGTTCAAGAGTCAGAATGGTGATCAAATATGGCTATCAAATTTTGAATATGATTTTGCCATCAATACATTGATTTAATGGGCATATGCATTGACGACATTATTCAAAATTTGATATTCAAATTTGATTGCAACAATATTATATACCTAAAAAAGGTGTCTCAATAATGAAATTTATGGACCAAATTTGTTTTTGATATGACCCACTTGACACCAAATTAAGACTTTGATTTGGGGTAGAATTTTGAATAAATATTCTGGATAAAATTTGAATACTCAAATTTGATTACAACAATATTATATACCTAAAAAAAGTATCTTAATAATGAAATTTATGGATATTATATACCTAAAAAAACGTATCTTAATAATGAAATTTATGGACTGAAGTTTAATTTTGGTATGACCCACATGACACCAAATTAAGACTTTGATTTAGGACAGAATTTTGAATAAGTATTTTGGATACTTAGAATTATTGTAAATATATTGAGAAGCATTAGTCTAAAAATATAGTGCTTCCTTTGTATGCTTAAAACTTGTCTGTGGGAAGTAACTGGGATTAGTTCAGCCGGCCAGAACTAGGGGTACAATTTAGGTGAGATGAGAGGTTGTTAGAGTTGCTAAAGTCCAACTTGCAACTTGAACTTGTTTGCTAAAAAATGACCTGAGCATAATAAATTAAATTCGGGTAATTGTTTTTTGCAATGTATATGTAATATTTAATATATTTATATATAATTTGGGTTTCAAGTTGCTTAGTATCTTTATTGAAACCGTAGTAAATTAAAAAATATGTTGTTCAACTTCTAAAAAATATGAGTTGAGTTCAAGTTGTTTTGGTTGAACCAATCCAAATTACACCCTTAGCAAAAAAAACCTACATTTTAGGAGGGTAATAGTTCAAATCTTCTCAACTTCAAATTAATGTTCCAAAAACCAAAAAACTTGACTGTAGGATTTTAGTTTTTATTCAAAGTTAACTAAAAACAAAAAAACAAAACAAAAAATTAGATGCGAAAGTGTTTGCTGTATTTCCCTTGTCTTAGCTGGAAGCAACTCTGAGGGACAAGTGGGCACATGGGTGGCTCATTTCTATACAAGTAAATAAAATTATTTTGTTTTGTATTCTAATGAATGTGTAAATGTCATCATCTTACTCCAAAATTAGCTGTCTTGTATGGATAAGTTCTCTTTTCATTTCTATCATGAACTCAATATGTCTCCATCAATTTAAAATTAGCCCTTTACAAAGTGTCACAAGACATTTAATTGGATGTTTTCTAGTATGATGCAACTCTTTTAGCATCAATGATCATCTATTTTCATGAATTGAAATTAAGATGGTAAAACAAACTGAGTTAGTGAAGTTGAAATAATATTTGACTTGTTAAGCAAATAGGTTACATTTGAAGACATGTTAAAATCTATTAAGTTTGCAAATCAAACTCAAACAATCTATTAATTAGCTTCATAAATTTGTATATATTATAAAAAATTATATTATATAAACTCATGTATTATAAAAAACTATATTATAAACTCGTCTCATTAGTAGTTTGATTAAAACATGCTCGAGATTGATTAAAAAATAAATAAATTTAATTTGAAACATATTTTAAATCCAATAATATATGGAAACCCGCCTTGTCCAGGACTGTTGATGTCTGTGGCACATGGCCAATAAGATTGCTTTTTCCTTGGAAGAATTTTGATACATACGCCAACCTTAATTGCGAGACCAAAAATTTCAACGTCTAATGAAAATAGATTTGGAATCTGATCCCTCAAAGCTCAAACCCTAATGCTATGTTTGGTTGGGGGGGATTCGAGCAGGAATTTGAAAAGAGAAATGGAAAAAGTAGGTGAAATGTAAATAAAACATGTTTAAATTTCACCTAATTTCATATACCTTTTCCCTTTCCCTTTCCAAATCCCTCCTCAAATTCCCCAACCAAACACAGCATAATTGTTTTTAAAGGACTTCATTCATAGCAATATGGTTTCACATTTCTTTATAAGATTCCGAATATCCAAAAACATTTTTCTTTGACACCCAAACACAAATTAAACATGTTCCCTTCATTAAGCCTATTTAGTGCAGAAAACATAAGTTAAAAACACTTATTCCTCATTTTCTCAATAATTAGATTTTTTAAATTTATTTTAATTATTTCCACCTTATAAGCGACAATTGTACCCAAATAATTTAATACAAATTTTAAAAAATTAAAAAAAATAAAATAAAATTATAAGCAATCTCTATAAACCGCATGCACTTGACATAACCATAGTCTTTATTTTTTTTTGCTTACTCTGCAAAAATTGTCTCACAAATACATGATCCAACTAGAGACAGTTCAGATACAGCATACATGGATTCATTCACACCTTGTGTAGAAATTATAATAATTCATAACCCTGAAACAAGATTAATCCAAACACAGCCTAAATGAATGGAACAATGGGTTTGCCAACATGGTTTTCAAGAAATCTTTCCATCAATCTCAACTTTAGTTAGGAGTGTCTAGGAACCAATAGAACTATATAAATAAGTAAAAAGAGGTTTATTAAAGTTCTAATACATTTCTAAAATAAGTCTAATAAAACAAAACGAAGCAAACTGAGTATTTTTTGACGAAACAAAAACAAAGAAAACACAGAAAGCCCTTTTAAATTAAAATCTAACAAGCACACATGAAGCTCTATAAGCAGCATTAAAGTAAAAAAGATTGCCAAGGTCTTGGTGAAATGAGAAAGTAAAAAAAGAACTTTCCTGCACAGTAATTAAGCCTTCTTTTCAATGAGCTTGTCGATCAGGTCTGCTGCATCTTGAACGGTCGCAATATTCTGGGCACTTTCTTCTTCGACGCTGATCCCGAATTCCTCCTCCAGTCCCATCACAATCTCCACCTGAACATGAAAGTGAAATCTTTATCAATTATAATGATCAAGAAAATCATTTTAGAAGACAACTATATTAACAGACTGAGGGCGAGGGTAAGCCAACAATGACAACAGATATTCACAAGGCGGATGGATCCAAAGGATAGACTGGGATTCCTTCTTTTTTGCTTGAGGACTTACTGTTGATTTAAGGTGAGGCAGATTTAAGACCCTTTAGAAATAGGTGTTAGTGAAGCACAAAATTGTTACATTGTTTACAGTGAAAGGGGAGAGGGGGCTTTAGAAATAATTTCTAAGCTGATATAATGATTTCATGAATTTTTTTCCCATAAGATACTACTTAAAGGAAGACAATTATCTAGGTTTAATTTAATACCAAAAGAAAGATGTACAAACATAGATATCAAAGTATTAACTAGAGCAAAATAAGTAGTATATTATCATCACAAAATTTAACAAGAAATCGGTTCATCAGATGATATTTCATGAGAACAAATTTGATACCGTGTCAAGAGAGTCAGCTCCAAGTGTTGCGAACTTTGAGTCTCCGGTGACTGCAGTCTCAGCTGGTAGTGCCAGCTGTTTCCTCACTATTTCACACACTTTGTCTACTGTCTCTGGCTTGGCCTGCTCAAACAAATCAGCAACATATCATATATGTATACACACATGTATACCAGGACTGAAATTTTTATTTTTTTTATAAATAAACAGATATTATTAAGAAAGCATCAAGATGATGCAATGAATACAAAACGACATCCCCAATACCAGGACTGAAGTTTTTATGCAGCGTGGATGCCACACATTATGTACTAGTGCTGGTAAACTCTTTAAGCTAGATATATTATGAGCTTGAACTTTTTACATGGCATGAATAACATCCCCGTTTTACATCAAACAATCTACAGAGACACACGTAATGTATACTGAACCACCTTGTGGTTGTTCCAAATTACAAAGGCACAGCATCACTCAACAAACAACAATTTTGGCATTCCCATAAAACTATACATGTCCAAGCAATCAATCTAAAACAAGTGATTGCCAATAATGAGAAATTGATAACAAATTTTATTTCGCATGGAATATTAGACGGATGCATTGCTTATCACTACACCACACAACATGTTCTCCAAGAAAATGAATGAATGCATATTAGTAACATATGGAAGTGATGAAGGTTAACAGTACTTTCATGCCGCAACCATGTTTGTGCCACACAAATATCTTAACAATGTCATAAATTGTGCATCGCACAAACTTTATTTGCTGAGTTTATGCTTACTGTGCAAATTGTGAGACTTTGAAATCAGTTGAGAATGTGGATTGCAAAGACAGATAAGAACCATTAATTTACGTAGAAAACAACCTTTTACACCTACATTATGCGATATCGCAATTAGAGAAACATACCGCACATGAAATCCGAAAATGACGCGTCACTGGGCGCAACCTAAGAGATGGGAAGCATTTTCCATTGATTGACAGCGAAACTGAATTCAGACTAGAAATCCTGGTGGGCGCCTGCTCAATCCAAAAACAAAATCTGAGTAAACCCAAAAAAGCAAAGAAAACACAAAAAATAAAATTTAAAAAAAAAAAAAATCAATAATTTCAATTTTTTTTTGGTTGATTACATCAAGACCCCTAAACTATCAGTGAACATCACCTCACCCCTCATTTTGAGTTGAGGTGGTTTGGTGTAATAAACCAATTTTATTTTCCCTATGCACAAGCACATGCACGCAACACGCACAAAACATGGAATAAATATTTCCCTTGAAACCACAGATCAAAGTTACATAAATTACAGCAAAAATATTATTTTTAAAATATTATCATTTTATGAAATGAAATAGCAATACTAGAAATTGCAATTTTAATTTTATTTTTTAAATTTTTTTTAGTGATCATCGAAGGAGCTACACAGTGCTGATAACAAACATCCTTGCAAATAACATTTTAACTTCGTCACAAAAACCGAAATCAATCCTGAAAAATGGATAAAGAGCTAAAGATCGTGAAAATCGAAAACGCAGAACCACGCAATGATTAGCATAATCTATTACCAAATCAAACAAAAACACGAGATTAGGTTAACAATCAACGAAAATAAAAATCATACAATCAATAAACATATATATATCGCAAGTAATATAACAGAAATGTAAATGAATGCGTGTAACAACATTAATTTCCAAACAACGAATGCGAATAGAGAGTGAAAAAAATTGAAATCGAGAGTTGATAGAGTGAAGATCTTAGAGAAATTACCTGGTTTTGCTTGAATGAGCATGAAAAAGAGGTCATTGACATCGAAGATCCAGCAACAAAAGCCATTGATGGAGATGAATGTAATGGTGGAGAGAGAGATCTGAAGCTGTGGTCGAAGAAAATGAGAAGAGAGAGAGAAGAGAGAGAGGCGGAGAGCACGAAGAGTGTGATACGGAGAAACGGAGAGAGAGAGAGACTAGTATTTATATAGTACTTCGTTTTGGTCTGTTTGGCTTTGTTTACATCGAAATCAGGGTGTTTGGTTGCGGTGATACGGAGAGACTTGGACGGGTCAGCGTAATGTCTGACATTTGCTTTATCCTAAAATCTTGTTTCAATTTCAGAATCAGTTGTTTGAATTTTTTTTAAAATAAATATAAATTAAGTTTATAAAAATAAACATTAAAAAAAAAAGGATTTGATTTTATTATATTTTTTTCATAAAATTAATCTAAATTTTTTAAAAAATAAATTCAAAATTTAAACTAAAAATATAAAACTTGTTACCAAGGGGATGTTTGGTAATGAGTTCTGCATATGTAATGAATGCATGGTGAAGAAAAAACAAACAAGTAGTTTTTGTTTTTTTTTTCAAAAACAAACAAGTGTGGGACATGCAGAATTTTCATGAGACATTTGTCATTTCATTTTGATTTTGTTTTGAATTATCAATTCTCTTCTTTTCTTCATATAATTATTAAAAGGTGGTTTGATAAAATAAAATAAAAAATTGTACATTCAATTTAATCTTCAGTAAAAAAATGATTGACAAAATTGGAAATTTAGAACTTTAATGTCTAGTTTTAAATTATTTAAAATTTTCAAAAAAAAATTTGAAGATGAATTTAGTAGAGCTACGATTAAGATATAAACCATCAAATAATAAGTAAATTTTTATAATTTAAAATTTAAAATAGTAGTTTATTCATTTATCCTCTAGTTTCAAATCTCAAAGGGTGGAGCAATGGTGAAATTTCCTTTCCTACTCCCTTGAAATTATCCCCAAAGCTTGTATAATATTTTCATGATTGCAAAAAACCCTTTTAAAACTTAATTATATTAAATAAAAAGTTACCCATGCTGTAATTTTTGCTTTGAATATTTATTCATGAAAAACTTGTCTTGGTCATGTTCAACTCTAATTTTCATTTTTTATTTCCGCCTCACAAATTTGGCACTACAAGGTTCTCTCTCACTAAAATTGAAAATTCCACCATAAATAACCATAAACATATAACAAAGCTCTATCTCATCAATTTTTAAGTAAAATTTCAACAATTTCATATTTATGTGAAGAGTTATTTTCGAAGGACATATGATCCCATTAATGATTGTAAGAAGTGAATTTTGTCATCTTTTTTTTTGTTTTTGTTTTTGTTTTTGTTCTTGTTCTTGTGTGGGTGTATTCCAACTACCAAAAAAACAATTAACCAAACATTTGTGAAAAAGTAGAAAATTTTATTTATTGATATTATTTATACAAGAACCAATGCTATTGGCATTGATATCTTTTATAAGGCAAGTTAGTTGGGCTAACCAAACAGGGGTGGTTGACGAGGCAAAAGCCAAAAATAAATAAAAATAGGAACAAAAAAAAAGAAAAAGAAAAAAACCGGTGCTTAATAATTTTCATACGAAATTGTGCTTCATTCCAAACCTCAACCAATTTGGATGGCCTAACTCATCACATTGCACAACAACAAACACAAAAATGTCAATACAAGTGGGTGTATTAGACTTCACACAACACTTTCATATGGTCTAGAAGGCCTGAAAAGTCGGCCCAATTTGCTAAATTTCCAAAAGGCCCGGCCCAAGCTCAGACCAAGACCCTAGGGCTAGGATTGGGCTTTTGTTGGGCCCTTGAATCGGTCTCAAGAATGTCAGCCCAAACCCAACCTGCGAGGGCCTGAGCCTAGAATGACCAAAATGGCAGGCTTGGGCCGGCCCATGAGCCGAGACAATTAAATGAAACTTACCATTTTCCCTTGAACTTGTAAATTTTGAAACCTATACTAGAGCAGGAAATAAAACTCTGGGAAATCTACTTTTGTGTTTCTGCCTAACAAGTGGAGTGCCATTGCGAGAGAGAAATTATAAGGGTACACAATGCCACTCCCTTCTAAAAATAGGCCCATATAAATTTTATGTAAGAACATTTTTTTTCATATCATAAAACCATAAGTCATTTCTAACACTAATTGGTTTTGGACGAGTACGTAAAACTCGGTCCGACAATGAAAAATCATCAATCCATGATTTATGTAACACAAGTGCAATCCATAAAGCCAGGAAACACGACAATTTCATCCAATATTTAACGTCAAAACCAATATACACAAGTTGGAGAGTAGATGACAAAACGACACAAAGTTGCGGTTTTAGGGCAGTCAGGCAGACGACAAGCTCATGGTTGGATCAATGACTGATCCTCGAGAAAATTGAATTCGAAACCATAAACCACAATAATCAATAAATTATAAGCAGCCTATTAGAACTAAGACACCCTAAACATCCCACACTGAAAAGCACATAGATAATTAGCAAACAACAAACCTCAAATCAACAACCGATCATATACTTTACAAAAATGCCGATGAATTAGTTCTGCATTCTCATTTCGGCTCTCATTGCAATTGATGCACGCTTTGCTCAATCGGTGAACCAGCAACAAAGGGTACGAAACCCCGTCCACCAAAAGCAGGACGCATGACAGCATTATCAAATTTTCGCCAATAGTAGTGCACGGTATTGGAAGGGGTGGCTAGAAGCATCCGCAAGCTGGTAGGGCGAGGAATGTTATGGGTACCCAGATCAGCTTCTGAACCGTGCCCGTTGGTCAGGAGTGGCATGGTGAAGGATTTAGGAGATGTCGGTTCAGAGGACAGCATTTCGTTCAAGTACTTTGGTGAAGGCAGCAAGATTCTCACCAAAGGTTTAGTCATCAATCCAAAAACCTGGAAATGCACATAAGGGTTAAAAAGATATTATACGGCCTCTTGATGTTTGACAAAAGAAATAAACTTTGACCGGATGTGATGTTTTTAGCTCTCCCATTTTTTTAGAAAAGTCCGGGCTAAATCATCTCAAATATGGCACTACTTTACATTCCATTCAATTGTGAATCTCCAGGAAACTCAATGCCGAAGCATTTCTGTGGACACTTATTTTAGCAGTTGAGACAAGTTCTGAAGAATCATGGTCACATTTTAGAAGCTCCATCAAACTATGGCCTCATTTGGGAAGTTAGCTATTTTAATTTTTGGCTATTTTAGTATGTTAAAATATTTGTCTTTAGGAAGAGGATTGAATTTTTTTTGTAATTGAATGTGAAGTTTGTGATAGAAAAAACGAAATAATTATGGGTTTGATATGACATTTTGTCTTATTGACTATTTTAGCATATTTTGTGTTTTTATGGATTTTAGCCACACACACACACACAAAAAAAAAAAAAAAAAAGGCCAAATTCTGGCTTCCCAAACAAGGTATATTGGAAATATTTTGGAAATGTTCAGTAAGCTTTTGAAAAGGTCAAGTCTCTCTCTCCAGGCAGACTGCTACACTGTACAGGTTGATTTCACTGTCACTAGAAAGTCTAAGATATCTTACCACTGTGCTGCAAAGAACAACTGTGATGGTGCTGGTGATCATGATTGCATTCATGCGTAATTGGGTATGACCTGCCCTTGTAAACTGCTTGCATGAAAATTAAGATGGCATTACATATATCCATATCAGAACATGATTTCAAAACCCTGCTTCGCAGGGGCATGCATGAACAAGAAGTTATTGGTTGGTCAAGGGGCAGCGCCACGTGGCGCTCCACATGCATTGTGATTGGTGGAGGGGGTAAGGTCCACGATTTTGTGTTGGGTGATTGAGGAACACAAGGGGGCATGGGGGTTTGTGATTGGCCTGGGGCATGGCCACATGGTGCCCTAGGACCAACCAATAATTTTTCTGCATCAACAAGTCACAGATAACCACCTATAGATGCTGATAAACTAAATGAACACACATGTGCATATGTATATTCACAAGGACAATGCTGAATCAGTTACCTGATTATAAGCAAGAGCCATAGAAACAGCACCTCTCATAAGACCAGCCCACCAAATCGTAAACTGAAAAATAGTGGGAAAAACAATGGTGAATGTACCAATTAATTTAAGGGCATCAGAAACATGGAGCCAGAATGATGAGCTTATACTTGCTGCTTTATGTCAATTTTCTCGTGTGGAGACTTCCTGGTCAGATTAGCTATAAATGATAATGGGAAAACAAAGGCTGCTCTTCCAACCAAAATCAGTCCCAATAGTATTGAGCTCACTCCAACTGATGTTCCAGGGCTGTGAGAAAAGAAAAAAAAAGTGACATTTTTAATCAGATATTCAACCAGGCAATCATAGATATAGTATGCGACATTCCACTTGTATTGACAATCCTAGAAAATGTGCGACTGATACTAGTTTTATGTTGACGTATGAACCATACCTTCCATTTACAAATCTCCACTTTTCCATGTCCAAGGCATCCATGCCAACATAGAGAAAGATAAATATCTCACAAACAAATGATAATGTCGCAAAAGCATGCCTGAAAACATGTTTAAAGGCAACTACAGTATTAGTGCCATTAAATATTGGCCAGCATTCTGCCAATACAGAAAAGGAAAAAATAATTTGTTTCAGGGGCTGGCAATAACTTATTTGGACATGAAACATACTTGGTAGTGATTCTTGAACTCTCAGTGACATTATGCCAGGTGTAATGGGACATCACAATCCCGCAAAAGAAAACTGTGAGAATGGCACTTAAATAGAATAACTGCAAAACAAATTAGGCTATTAAAATTCCAGGGCTAAGATGCTGAAATTGCATGACTCCAAAATTTGTATGAGTGTTCAGGATAAGACAAAGTCACAAAAGAAGAAAGAAATAGCAAATGAGGTGCCTATAAGTTGTGGGAAATCATACTTCAGCCAGCATATATGAGAGGTAAGCCATGAGCATCATAAGAGCAACCTCACGATCAGTAGAGTGCCTGCAGTTTGCAATAAAAAGTATAAATAGTTTTCCTCAATGAATAATTGAAAATTCTTGTACTTGATCCTCTCATACCACTTCTCTTTCCATAAGCTACTTACGGATAAAAAAGAAAGAATCAAACAGATTCTCTTTCCATAAGCTACTTATGGATAAATAAGAATCTCTCTCTCTCTCTCTCTCAGCACACCCACAAATGTAGCAGCCATCAGGACCACAATCATATGCTACTAAAGGCGTAACAACATCAGGTGCAGAAGCAGAGACAAAGGGAGCTTTTAATCACGTGCAACCAGGGATGGAACCAAGATTTCATTATCGGAGGGGCCAAAAGAAAATAATTTTTTTTACCATATACACAAAACATACATGTATGTATAAATATGATATATATAAATTATATATACATAAAAAAAAAATTAAATACCATAGAAACAATTTCTAATAAGATGAAGTTTTTTAGGTGTAAAATAGAAAGAGAATTCAAGATGGAAGAAGAATGACATTTTTGTTTATACTGGGGGCCATTTTATGTATAAAATGATATATATATATTTTCAAAATTCAATGGCAAACAATAATTTTCAGAGAAACAGGGGGCCATGAACTCCCATAGTCTTCTCCTAGTTCCGTCCCTCCCTGCAGCTGCACCATTCCTGTGGCCCCCATTGACAGACTGTATTTGTTTTAAACTACAAACTCCCAAAACAAATATCAGGCACTGCATTTTGTGGTCGATTAAGTGATGATAACATAAAGCAAATTTAGCAGTATGAAACCTATTTACAAACCTCCCAAAATAAAGCTTTTTGATGATGAATGCACTAAGCAATCCAGCCTGCACAAGTAGAAACAAAAATGTCAGAGACATAAGAAGAGAAGTAAACACATGCATACATACACACACGAGAGAGAGAGAGAGGGGGGGGGGGGGGCAGGTACTCACTACGACTCCCAGCATGGTGCTTGTGGCAAATAAATATAAGAAACTGCCGACTAACTGCAAAATTGTTCTTGAGTTGATATGAGATAGGTCAAAGCTCTGGATTGCATTGAAAAGCACCACTGATGTGGCATCATTCACAACCCCTTCCCCAAAAACTAGACTGTACAGTAGAGGCGTCTCATCCTGATTAAGCACCTGCAACACAAGTGGGAGTGTGGGATACATTGTGTTGTGGGAAGTGCTTTTGATTGAGACAACATGACCACAGCATCAAAAAAGGGTAGCTGTACCTGCAAGGTGCAAACAGAATCTGTTGCAGAAAAGATTGCTCCAATTGCTGCAAACAATTGAGCAAAATGAGAGAACATGAGCATAAGTTGCATGAGTAACAGAGAGCACAAGAAGCATTAGGGAAATAGAAAGGGAGGTACCCAGGTAATCTCCTACATCGAGAGAACCAATATTCATTTTGTTAAAGAATCTCATAGCACCTGCGGGAAAAATTAAAGAGAAAAATATGAGCAATAGTACAGCCTGCATTCAGCACTAATGAACCCAAACACAGTTAGTACTAGATAATTAGACTTTGATATCACAAGAATTTTGCATAAGCCCCATTTCCTTTTCTCTGTTCTGATAATGACAGAACATGTTGAAATGTAGTACCAGTGCAAGAGGTCTCATTTATTCATTTGTGTGTGCAAACAGATCTAATGAGAAAGTAACATCCACTAATGTCATCCTGACAAGGAAAAACCAAGTGAACTCTTCTAGTTATCAACTCAGTGCACCAAGTTATTTACTTTTGTATGCAACTCGCTTCCTTGAAACTCCTCCAGTCTCCCATCTATAGTATATAATAATGAGAAGGGTAGGTTATTGAGGTCATTACCCACCGTACATGCAAGAAATGTATAAACAGGGCACATGGAAGAATTAGAAGCATCCATGAGTTTAACTAAGATTCATCACCAAATGAATGGTTTGTTCACTTACATCTGCACCAAAAATATTGCCACCCACTACTCTTTCAATAGCGCAATTAGAATTAAGGAATGCAACTATGAGCACAATCATAGGATTCAAGAGGTTGCTAGTACAGCATCTTGCCCTTAGCATGGTTAATAATTGGAACATTTACTGTCTGAGATGGAGCAGTCCTCTTCAGATTAGATGTTTTCTTGCCCAATGGATATTTCATCAAATAGTTATGCACTTTGAAGCTTTTTTCTTTTTCTACACAGACACAGAAACAAGAGAAAATGATTGCAGATACAAGAACATACCAAAGGAGATGATGGCAAAGGATATCAGAGTACCAATAGCACCAAATAGCATGATAGTCATGAAGTTTCGAAAAAACTGCTTCTTCTTTACTTGAAACCTGATGAATAACATTCAGCCAAAGGCAAACAAAAAGATTGAAGTCATTGACAAAGGTGCACTTGCAATAGCAGTCAATAAACATAGGTGCCGCAAAACAAGAATACCATGTTATTAAAAGCAGTAAAAACACTAGAGGACAATGGGCTACTAAAAAGTAGTTTACCTAACTTAATAAAATATCCCATTAAAAACATCCTGACATACATAGTATTTGTGTAAAAAATGTAGCACCAATTCTAGTGTCAAAGATGACAAGAAAAGGAGAGAGAGATAACTCAAATGAGAACCGACTTTTCAGGTGTTATCATGTTGGATATTGCAGATAGTTTACAGTCTCTTTTTAGGCAAATAATTATTACAACAAATTGCATAATTGACTTTTTATTTTACATTACTGTACAGTACCTCTATATGCAATATAGATGTAGCAATAAGCAAATTGAAGTTAATTCAACATTGAAATTCATCATACCTGATTTAGAAACAACAATGTATTATCAAACTCAGACACGTGAACAATTGACAGTAAGGTTTCAATTAACTTCCAAACACTACATAACATGACCTATGTGACTTGTGTGAGTGTGGATGTGCACACCGACTCAAAACAATAACAAAATTTTGTGCGGTTTATTTAATGGAAAACTACCACAAAAAGTCACATCCAATTTTGCCCATAGAAAGAAGATATTGATGAAAATGCAAAACATACCCGGCATTGAAAATGATCGGTGGAAGAAGATATATGAAAAAAAGATCTTCACTGAACACCAAAAGATGTGAATTTTTTCCTCCACTGGTTAGTAAGATAACAATTCCAGTGCACAGGCCCTGTCATCAACCAACATAAAGTCAAATTCTGTTGATCTTAAGCCATCATAAACTACAAATATGTGCAGGCAAGGATTGATACATCAGTTTATACATAAACTCACTATTATGAGGGCTGTAATAGACTCGTTCATCCACCGGTTCTCCTCCAACAGATGTCCAATCACAATACACGCGAGAAGAAGCGCTACGAATAAGTTTATCGAGACTACCTCAGTGTGATCAGATGTAGATAATCTATTCATCTTCGCCAATACAGAAACTAAGCCAACTCCCATCTTAGCCCACTCAACCGATCACAACAGTGCACCAGATCAATCAAAATCACCAAACCCTTGGCTTCCAACAAACCAAAATCAAATTTTCAACTTCTGAATTTCAGTCCAGTGACTATGTAAGCTCTCACAAACCAAACAAACTCTGCAAAACAAAACCAACAGTGTACCATTTCGAATCAATGGATTTAACAAGTTTGTACTTTCATAGAAGCTAAGTGAGTAAGCTAGTACCACCAGATTTACAGAGTTTAATCTTTGCTCAAACTCCAATTACACACACATACATGCATACTAGACATTTATAAACATAAATTTTAAACAAACACAAACTCAAAATTTCTCACAAATCAAGCTATACGCAAATAAAAAAAAAGGTGACTGATTAGGTTCAACCAGATTTCCACACCTCAATCGTTCTCTGAAGTTCAATTAAAAACACAGAAATAAACAGGACTATACATAATACATACATATACACCTATGTAGAACTGAGTGAATAGCTCATCTGAAGATTCAGAAACAAAGAGAGCGAGAATGCGAATAGGAATCGGCAATGTGATCTCCAAGTAGATCTCGAACTCGTAGATCAAATTCGAAATTGTTCACACTCGAAAAATTGCTTTTTGCGATCAAACAAAACGCGAATTGAATAAAACTTGTAGTGAATTTTGTTGAATGAATCGAAGAAACGAACCCGAGAAACAGAGAAATTGAGAGAGGTAGGGTGCTACTGCTACCATACGTGCGCCAATGCTATTTGTAGAGAGAAAGGTGTCGCCTGTAGAGAGAGAGAGAGAGAGAGAGAAGAAAGAGAGCGAAAGGACTGGGGGAGAAGGGGGCCGCGAAAGCGAATTAAATAGTTTGCGAGTTGTAGAGAGAGATTGGGAGAGTTTGGAGTTTGAATACGTTCAGGTGATCTTGACCGTTGATAGTGTGTTGCACGATTCTGATGGTTGATTCCGGTGTAGAGTAGTCCTGCCTAGTTTATTATTCCCCACCTTCCAAAATAGAATAATACTTATATACTAATTAATATACTAATTAGTATCTTAAATTGATGATATGGCATAAATTAAGATATGACATAATTTAAGATATTTTTGATATTTATAATTAGTATAATGTGTTAGGTCAATAATAATGTCATAATTAGTGTTGATACGCTAGTTAATATACTAATTAGTACATGTAATATCATTTTTCAAAATATTTTTAGTGCTTTTGGAAATTTAACTTTTTTTAACAATATAACATTTTAAAAATATTAATTTTTTAAATTATTTTTTATATAATTACTACATTTTAAAAGTATTAACGTTGATAAAAAAATTTAAAAAAAAAAACATAAAAGAGAAATTTTATTATTTTAATAATTGATTTTTAAAAAGAGAGTAATATTTGGTGATAATAAAAAATTAATAAACACTCATATTTTGAGAAGTATTTGATGGAAAATTATATGGTGGTTCTCGAGCAAAATCTATAGTGCTTTAATTTACTTTTAATTGGTTGAAATAGTAGAGTCTATTAATTTTATGAAAAATGTTTAGGACTCCAAAGTTGGGGGATCCCATAATTCCAAAATGATGTTGATTAATGATGTATTTTTGTTTTTTTATTTCTTTTTTGAACCAATCACAAGCAAGTGGAGTTGTGGAGGTTGTGTTTTATTTCGGTAGTATTACATGCACCAATTAGTGTACTAAATAATGTATAAACATTAATTATAATATTATTATTGACCCCCACTCATTAATTATATTACAAATATTAAAAACTTTTTAAATTATATTATATCATCGATTGGTATACTAATTGATGGATATAATTTTATTTTTATTTTTATTTTTTTCGTCGGTATTGACTTTTATTACTAGGTAAGTACTCAATATAAATAGGATGAAGTAATGCCGCAAGAGCACTCAATAACTGCTCATGATTAATAGATGTGAAGGGTTCGCAGTCATCATTGTGTCTGCCATGGACTCTGTTGTGAAAATCGATATAGAAACAAAGGGAGTTTTGTTTGTGTTTGTAGAGTAGTTTTTAAGATAAAAAATATAAATATTTATTTGGTTTGTCTTTTTTGAGAAATGGTTTTGAAAAATTATTTTTGGGAGAGAGTTTTAAAAAAAATGATTGATTTGATGTATATGAGAGAAAGTGTGATTTTAGAAAATAAGTAACCAAATAAAATTTTGAGATTTTTTTTTTTGAAAAATTTGTTTAGTTTGATTACTTTTCAAAATTTGTTTGTAGATAATTTTTTCCAAAATTTTTTTCTGAAAAACAAACTAAACAAGACCAAAATTTCACAAAAATATGTACTCCATTTGTCAGAAAATAATAATCCATTTTAGGGAATTTATTTTTTTTTTAGTGTAATTATTACATTTTTTAAAATTTGATTTTTCAAAATTACTTTTTGATAGTATAATTTTTTAAGAATATCAATGTCATAATTATATTTTTATGTTAATAAATTTAAAAGAAGGGCAAAATAATAAATTTATGTTGTTTTTGTGCTTGATTTTTTAAAATGGACTAATATTTTGAGACAATAAAAAGTAAAATAAGTAACTAATATTTTGGGACGGAATCAGTAAAATATTTATTAAAATTTTAATGCCTTTTTATATTATTTGATTGTTAATAGGGAAATGTTTGGGACCCATTTTGGAGATGACTCCCACATTCCCAAAGTGATTTTGGCCCTCCATGTATATGTGAGGGCCTACTCATGTATGTGTAGGATTCACAACATGAGTGGTCCAGATTTATGGGGGTCTTGTCGGAGTAAGGGTCTCAATCATTGCTCTTATTAATAAATGTTAAGCAAGAAAAATTATACAGTATAATAGTTTTGAAAATAATTTTGGAGTTTATGATAATTTTTTTTCTTGTAATTAAATAAATGGGTATGAGAGAAAAAATGATTATTGATGTGTAAGATGTAAGAGTATCCTTGTCAACTTACTTATATTTTACTCTAAAATTTTATTAAAAAATTCATTTCCAATTTTAGAAATCACTTTTTCATCTACTTTTCTTAATAAACTCTCAATTTTTTCTCTATTCTATTAAAATATAATTTTTAATTATAAATTAAAAAAATCATAAATGTGCACGATAGTCCCTAAACAAAGTAAGGCAAAGCAAATATATATATAAGAGCTATGGTGACTCCCTACAGATAAAGAGTCACTGTAACAGATATTAATTTATGATGGCTCATAAGAGATATGATGGGATAGTATAAGGGAGTTCCAACCCCCTAAAATAGGTGACGATATGATTTAGGAGGTCGGCTGAAAATGTTATAAGTGTCACGACCCGCTCCCCGTACTCAAGGGTTAAACATCGTGATGACTAGTAATTGAAATTACCTCTGACCAATTCTTAAATAAATTAATAAACGCAAGCGGAAGTAATATTCAAGTGAGGATACCAAAATAATCATTGAAGTTTCTATTTTTATTACAAAATTTATTGACAAAAAAGGTCGATATTTACATATAAACATATCCATAAAAGTGTTGTGTGTGCCTATTCCGCAGCCTCGCATTTAAGACTTTCCAAAAACTATTTCTGAATTGCACTGTTTCCTGAAAACGTAAAACAGTTATAAGCACATGGCAGAGTGAGAAATATTATGCCAAGAGTATAATGGACACAAAATAACCATGGATAGTTATGTAACTAAAATATCTAAGATAACTTAGTCTGAACAAATATTCATTTAAGTAGCAAAACTGAGATTATGTAAATAAATAACCGTAACCACAGTACCGAACAGAACAGAACATAGGTCACAGGAGTAACAGTCAAAACAGAGGTACGGATTCAAGAGATGGCTTGTACGGATTATAGAGGTGGCTCCCACAATAGCGTAGCACTTATCTCTGCACAGCACTTTGCTCCGCACAGCACTTTGCTCCGCACAGAACAGAGGTCAATAGATCCATGACAATAGAGGGCCACAAAGTGACTAAACAGAAGCCAATGATTATTTAAGTCCCCCAAGGCATGGGAATCCCGTGGTGGCACTTACAAAACATAATTATTTATAAGGTTATAGTCAAATATTCTTTAAAATATAAACAAACATATCCATGGATTTTATTTTAACAAATAGGGTTCAGAAAATAATTCACGTAATTAGAATATTAATATAATTTATAATACTTTATAAAATATAACTTGTATAAAATAAATATGGTAAGTCAAAATATATGTAAAATATATTATGGTAACACAAGGTATAATATAACTCACCTTAATTTTAATACCTCACTTTTTATTTCCACTATTATAACTCACTCTTTCTTTCCACTATCAAAGACTCTCTCAACTTCCATTATTTTCTTTCTCTTTTCTTTGCTTCCTTTTCCCTCATTCCTTTCGTTCCCTTATTCTTTCACCCCAGCAAATTCTCTCTTTTATAGAGAGATAGCCGTGGCCCAAGCCACCAAGTTGCCACGTGTTATATTCCCATCGGTACGAAATTAATTCAAGCTTATCTTTAACCTATTCAATAGATAAGCTTAATTTAGTTATTTAATTCACTTTGACCTTTAAATTTTTAATAATTATATTATTTTACAAAATTACACATAATAATAAAAAATAAATCGTATATTTTCTTAACTGTGATTAAATAATATTAGTATAAATTTTACAGAATAATTAAAAATTTAGGTTATTACAATAAGAGAAAGAAAAATAAAAGAAAAAAAGTGATTGATTGATATGTAGTGGAGATAAAAATAATTTTTTCAAAAATTTTCAACCAAACAAATTTTTTAATATTTTTCTAAAAAATTATCTCTTAAGAGACAAACCAAACAATGCCATGTCTTCTAGAATATAGATACAAAACTATTAATCATACTAAATTAACCAATAACAAGTGAATTAGGGTATAGTTCGAATTTATTCTAATATCATTGAATAATTTATTGTTTTTATATTTTACGTAAATATGTATTTTTTTAATATTTAGACGTGATTATAAAAAATAATAATTATATTTTTAAGTAGTATACACTGGTGGCTAACTATGTTTTAAGGGTTATTGCAGCAATTTCCTTATATAAGGAGCCTCTAAGAGAATCCTACTAATAAATTAGAAACACTTAATATTGTTTGATATTAAAAAAAATATATTACTAATAATATATTTTTTGGGTATTTATCCAGAAAGTTGGTTGCTTCAAAAAATATAAAATAAAATTCTTTCACCAATTGAGTTTTTTGCATTTAAAAATAAATAAAAAAACAAATGGAAAATTATTTTACTTGACAATTCCGATATTCAAACATAATGTCAAAAAAAATATGAGAAAAATTAGATAAATGAGAAAATGGATAAACTAATTATAAGTCTAAGACACTCCGTTGCATTTTATTAATTTGTAATTAGTTTTCCTATTTGCAATCTATATTTTTTATAAAAAAATAAAAATAAAAATAAAGAGCACCCAATATATTAAATGTGAAAACAATAATTATAATGATTAAATTATTGTTGCATTTTTTTATATATATTTATTGTTGCACTTTCAACTTCATTAATTTTTCCCATTAATAGTCTGATTGTGGGTGTGCTCCATAATCAAAATGCAAAATATATCACTAAAATTTTAATTGTCAATATTTCTTCATACACCCACAAAAATTAAAAAAATTAATGCATGTCACTCTTTAGTTATTTACATGTACATTTTAAATTGGGCCACAAAAATTGTTTGACCAACTAAAGGCTTATCACATTTTATTTTATGAAGAAAGATTTTCTTTAGCGTGAATGTTATGCTTTATGTGACAAATCTTAATTAACAACCACCCATCTCTTTATAAAGTGGTATTGTTGGCAGTTCTATTTTTATTGCATTGCCAGAGAGAGAGGGGGGGGGGGGGGGGGGGGGGGGGGGAGACAAACACTCATCATATGGTTTACTTGGAAACACATGCGAAAAAGAATAGATGTAGAATTAGAAGAAATTTCATATGATTATCCTAGGGTGACTTCATTTGAACATCATGCTTAATTTCAAAAAACCACTTGTATGGGTAGTTTTTTAAAATCTCTACCCTTTTTTTATTTATGTTAACGATTGTCTTGAGACTATTAATTAACACATTATTATGAATTTCAAATTTTCAATTAGATACAAGTGAATTAGCCACTAACTCATAATTCATGTATCTCATTAGGATATTACGTATCGATTATTTTTGTTGGAATAATCTTTTGTGTATATAAAATAAATTGAAACTGAAACAAATAAATAAAATAAATAACTTACAGAATTTATTTTATCCAACCGAATAAAAAATAAAAGACCAAGTCGAATGTGTGACATTTTGTCCTTAAGACAGATTCGCCCCGCTATGGTGCTTACGGTTGAGTTGTGTCTATCTCCCAGGATACAATGATCTTTACAAATTTGTAGTAGCACTTCAAACAATTTTGTACGGCGAACCAAACCTATGTTCTATACTCTCTTTATTTAATTCTAAAACTAATATGAAGAAGAATGCAACTTGGAGCAAAATTTAGGACAGCAAAAATTGAAATTTCAGACTGTTTTTTCATCCACAACACTGCTGGAATGATCTGTATTTATAGGCAAAATTCACAGCCCCGAACAGGTGCTGTTTGGACTGAACAAGTGCAAACTAGTGTCAACAGATACTATTTTGAAAGTCAAACAAATTCAGAGCAGTTATATAACTGAATCTGTCCGTTACTTCTTGGAACAGTTTTTTCACACAGTTTGAAAAATGTAGCCGTTGCTAGAACAGTTTTAAACTGTTGAAACAGTTTGTTTTAAAACTGTTGGAACAGTTTTGGAAGAGGAACAACTTTAGGAAAACAAAAATTTGAATTTAAATTTCAAATTGAAATTGGAAAAAATTCAAATAAATTTTTGTCTAAAAAATTAATATTAGAACCGACCCGATCCCCACACCCGCGCCCGGCTCGGCCGGACGGCGGCAGCGCTCGTGTGTTGTGGTTTTTAGCCAAGGTTCTATCTGTCCATAGTTCTTCCCTTCTACAAACTTGGGGTGCCCCTTGGGGCCCAACCCAAGTGTTGTAGTATAGAGCTTAAATACACAAAAAATCTCTCTTAAAATTTCAATGTGGGACAACCCATTTCAAGGAAACTCACATTTACTACCTTAAATTTCTTATTCCACAAACCCGAAAACGACGTCAACTTCCCATTTACTCATAAATAGTTTTGATGAACTGTCTTCATCGTGTGACTTGCCACGCGGCAAGGAACACGTCACCTCTTCGGACCTGTCCCAAAAAATGTTCGGGGCCCACTCAATTTTAGGCTCAAAGATGGCCCAAAATAAGCCATATAAAACCCAATTTTCCAACAATCCCCCACATGAAAGGAATTTGACGGAGAGAAAATGCAACAACATGATCTAAATACAAAGAGTACAGAAATTAGAAATATTCTGCAAATGATAGGCAGTTTTTGGCTTTGAACCTTCCCTCGTGAGACACTATCGGATTTACTAGCTAACCAGTGAACATGATGTCTTGAACTATTCAGTCATTTGTGTAAACTAAGACAATAGAACTCACACAGTATATCCCAAGACACAGTTTGGTTCTCACTATTGTGTTCATTTTGGCCCTAAACAACCTGGTCTTTCATGAGTACTCTAAAGAATTGTAGCCCTTCACAAATCTCATAGAACCGGCCCAGTTCACACTCACATAGGTGATTCTTATGAAGAGTATTCTGTCATACTCCACTAGATTTACCTAGATATACGAATCATTAAAAGTATTACTTAACCTAAACGCTGCAAACATCACTATTTCATCCTAGAAATGAGTAGGAGTTGGACTCCCCAGTGATCCTTCTGAGTCATACACAACTCGGTTGTCCCTTTGAACCTAGATCTTGGGATCTCTAGTCAACTAGGTTGGGTTGCTGTTGTGGTAACTCTTATTTAATAGGCTTAAGTCCCATCACCCTCGATGAATTCTCAACGAGCTCTCTTGCTAACCCTTTGGTTAATGGATCCGCTATGTTGTCTTTAGACTCACATATTCAATGGAAATAATTCCATTAGAGAGTAGTTGTCTTACGGTGTTATGTCGACGACGAATGTGTCCTGACTTACCGTTATACATATGACTCTGTGCTCTACCAATTGCTGATTGACTATCACAATGTATGCATATAGCAGGCACCGGTTGTGACACCCAAATGTTTTAAATTTAACATTACAATAAATAGAACTCATAAATTACAAATAAATAAATAAATAAATAAATAAATAATAATAAAAAAATAAATGCATAATTTAGGAAATTGAAAATTTTATTGTTAAGGAAATACGTTGTGAAACACCACACATTAAATATTTTAGTAACTGGTAAGTAAGGTTTTATAGTTGGGTAGTGAGGTTTTTAGACATGAACCTAATTTATAGTCATATATAATTTTAGGAGACATCATGAATTACCAAAGAAGGTAATAACTTTTAAATTAATAAAATGGTCAAAATAAGTCCTAAGTCCTAAGAGAGCAGAATAGTCAATGGTCAAAGTAAAGAGATAAAATCAAACAAGTTAATAAATAAATAGATAAGGGTGGACCGGAGTGAATCAGGATGATTAGCAAGATTTACACGCGTCAAATATACGGAACTTTCCGTAACTTGTTAGCCACGGATTACTTTCCTATAAATAGGGAAGAATGGCATGTTTAAGGCAACGGAAAAAAAAGAAATAGAAAGTAGAAAAGAGGACGGCACGGGTGAGGATCTTGAGTAGTGGAAAAAAAGAATAAAGAAATTAATTTAAGGTAAGTTATATTATACCTTGAGTTACCAAAATGTATTTTACTTATATTTTGACTTACCAAAATCTATTTTATACAAGTTATGTTTTATTAGTATATTAATAAAAGTTATGTTTTATAAAGGTTTCAGTTACGTGGATTATTTTCTGAACCCGATTTGCCTAAAAGGAAACCCATGGATATGCTTGTTTATATTTTAAAGAATATTTGATTATGACCTTATAAGCAATTATGTTGTGTAAGTACCACCATGGGAGTCCCCCGCCTTGGAGGACTTAAATAACCATTGGCCCCTGTTTGACCACTTTGTGGTCCCCTGTTTATCATGGATCCATTGACGCCTGTAGTGATTATCACTTAGTGACCCCTGTTCTATTCTGTTTTGTACCGTGGTTATAGTTAATTATTTCAGTTTCTGGCACTTAATTAATTTGTATATTCAACTCAAATTATGTTAATATTTTAGCTTAAATAAATATCCATGGCTATTTTGTGCCCCTATACTCACAGTATAATATTTCTCACTCTGCTATGTGCTTATAGCTGTTACCCCTTTCAGGTGACGAGGTTTAGCGGGATCAAGATGGAAAATGTATCGCTGTGTTGTTTTGTTTTTTTTAAGATTTCTACATTTTTATTATCAGACTCTTGTAATACAATGAAATTCAAATGACTATGTTTTGTTTCCTTTTAAATAAACAGTTGGTACCCAATTATTTTATTTAATTTATCCGCTTGCGTTGCGACTACAGAATTATCCGAATTATTTTATTTTTATCTTGTTACGACACCGAGCCTTTGGGTACCGGGTTTGGGTCGTGACAAAAGTGGTATCAAAGCAATGATTTTTTTAAAAAAATAATAATAATAATAAATATATATATAGTATAAGTTTTAACGAGTGCTACCTCGGCTAAGTCTTCAAAATAAGAAATCCTCATCGGGGTCAGCCTGTAAAGAAACGGGTCTTCCCATGAGATGGTCAAGTGTTGGATGGGCTTGCCGGGCAAGACTTTCTGAGTCACCCTAGCCCTCTAATTGGTTCGAGAGGAGATGAACTTCTGGGGCCTTGTACCAGAATAACTCCATTAGGTTCGCCATTTCCTACAACCCAAGAAAACTTAGCCTAGACATATATACAACATGGTTTATTTGTGTTAGACATAACACATAATACCAAATAATGCAAGTTTAATATATATATATATGTATATATATATATTTTTTAATAATGTGAATTGCAAATAATGAAAATTATAAAAAGATCCGGACCTAGAACCACCACATTTTCTGGTCGCACCTCTACCCGTAGGCTTTACAGAAAGGAGGGGACCCGCATACCCTAATAGCCACATTCGCACCACGACACCTCCTCCACAGCACATTGCCTATACCCCCATTGTGGACTTTACCGACGGTGCATCATACTTGGAGACACCGATACAGATTACTGGACGGGAATTTTGGGGTTATGATCACGGTGCTCCTGTTTACATAGTCCAGGTAGTATGGAGCTGCTTCGGAGTAGAGCTCAGTGGGTGGGAGTTTGAGTCCATCATGCAGAGTGAGTTTCTGGGGCTATTTCACAGGCCAGTTTTCCGAAGCCAGTTCTCCTGGTGGCCTAACGGTCCATTCTAGACGTCTGACCAGAAGACCGTTTTTCGTGAACTGACCATGAGTAATCTAATCTTTTTGTATCAGTAGGATTAGACATTAATTTGTGACCGCCAGACAAACGCCCTGCGTATGGTAACAATGATGTATATATATGATATTAATGTAGTAATATTAACGTGATGGTAAAACTAATATGTTATATTTGAATGTGGTGATATTAATGTAATAGTAAAACTAATATGTTATATACGAATGTGGTGATAATAGAACTAATATGTTATATATGACGTTGTATCAAAATTATACCAATATGATGTCACGCTTATACCATTTTACCTTGTAGTAATGGCCAACGAAGGAAATGAAACCGGATCATCAGTCAGCGGTACCATCCCAATAGAACAAATCATGGAAAGAGCAGTCACCAACTTTTTGCAGGCCTTGCAAACCAGCATAACCAATGGGACATTAGAGAGACGAGAAGAATTGACTACGATTAAACAATTTCATGATCTGAAACCCACCACGTTTATTGGCAGTCCAAACCCACTAGCAACAGAGGCATGGGTTAGGGACATGGAGAAAATCTTTCGCGCCCTACCTTGCACAAAAAGACAGAAGGTGACTTTTGCCACCTTCACTTTCACCTTCAAAGATGATGCACAAGAATGGTGGCTTCTTACCCTAGAGAAGGAAGATATTGTGACTTGGGCGAGATTTTTAGAGGTATTCTATGAAAAGTATGTCCCAGATTCACTAAGGGAACAAAAAGCGTCAGAATTCATACATTTAAGGCAAGGAACCATGACAATGGCCGAATATGAAAGTAAGTTCACACAACTGGCTCGGTTCGCGACATATGTCATTCCCACCGAAGCTCGAAAAGCCAGAAAATTTGAAGCAGGATTGGATCCTGAAATTAAGGACAGGCTGGAGGTTTTGAAACTGCCAACCTATGCGGCGGTGGTAGATCAAGCATACATTGCGGAAAAAGGGATTAAAGCCCTGCGTTCCGGGGAACCAAGCCAGAAGAAGCGATTATGGGAAAGAGATAATAGAAGGCCCGGTGCTGCGCCTCCCAAGAAATTAAATACGGGCACAACCAGTTCAACCGGTCCAAGCAATCAAAGTCCTGCAGACCCTAAAGGTGGCACCATTCCAGCTTGCTCTACCTGTGGAAGGACTCATTGTGGACAATGCCGTCAAGATACGAGAGCATGCTTTAAATGTGGCCAAGTTGGCCATTTGCTGAGAAATTGTCCAAAGCTCGTCCGCCCCTTTGAGCAAGTCCGAAAACCCGCAGTACCTGGACGAGTAAGAAAAGATCAAAAACGCCAAGGAAGAGCTTTTGCCTTAGCACTTGGAAACCCAAGAGTTACAGAGAACGTCGTGTCAGGTACACTTTCTGTTTGTGGTCACTTAGCCCATGTTCTCTTTGACTCTGGCTCAACTCATTCTTTTGTTACACCACACTTTGCTACCAAGTTGACATCAACACTCGACTCTTAGAATATGTATTGTCTGTGTCTTTTCCTTCTGGTAATTTTGCCCTTAGTACTAATGTGTACAAATCTTGTACTATATCCTTAAAAGGCAAAACCTTCCACGTAGACTTGATACCCCTTTGCATTAGTACCTTTGATGTAATCTTAGGAATGGATTGGTTAGCTGCCAACCATGCCTCTATAGATTGTAAAGCTAAAAGGGTCTTCCTCAGGTCGCCAAACCAACTCAAGCTTGTCTTTGAAGGAACTGGAGCCTCTCCCCCTCTCTGTATTATATCCTTTATGACAACCCAACGATTGCTCGAAAAGGGTTGTTGTGGTTGTATCTGTTATGTGATTGATACTCAACAAAAGACCCCCACACTTGATGCGACCCCTGTGGTTCGAGAATTTTCAGATGTTTTTCCTGAAGACCTGCCTGGCACCCTAGTTGATCAGGAAATCGAGTTCACCATTGAAACCCAACCTGGTACACAACCAACTCAAAGACCCCTTACTGCATGTCTATGGCAGAATTGAAAGAACTAAAAACTCAACTCCAAGAACTACTGAACAAAGGCTTTATCCGACCGAGTACCTCACCATGGGGAGCTCCGGTACTGTTCGTAAAGAAAAATGATGGTACAATGAGGTTATGTATCGACTATTGAGAGCTAAATAAAGTCACCATAAAAAATCGGTACTGCCTGCCACGAATTGACGACTTGTTTGATCAACTGCAAGGCGCCCAAGTGTTCTCAAAAATTGACTTGCGTTCTGGTTACCATCAACTAAAAGTCAAAACGGAAAGCATCGAAAAGACTACCTTCAGAACCCATTACGGGCACTACGAGTTCCTCGTCATGCCATTTGGTGTCACCAATGCTCCAGCGGCCTTTATGGACCTCATGAATCGAGTGTTCAAACCCTATCTTGACGAGTTCGTCATTGTCTTCATAGACGACATTCTCATATACTCCAAATCGCCAAAAGATCATGAATACCACTTGCGAAAAGTTCTACAGACATTACGTGATCACAAACTTTATGCCAAGTTGAAGAAATGCGAATTCTGGATCATTAGTGTACACTTCATCGGTTACGTCATTAACAAAGATGGCATTTCAGTTGATCCCCAAAAGGTTGCAGCAATCGTGAATTGGCCACGACCTACTAACGTATCAGAGATTCGAAGCTTCTTGGGCCTAGCCGGCTATTACCGGTGCTTTGTGCAAGATTTCTAGAAGATAGCTTTACCCTTGACCCAGCTAACTCAAAAGAACACACCCTTTGAATGGACGGACAAGCAAGAACGTTGCTTCCAAGAATTGAAGGATAAACTCGTGACGGCTCCAATACTAGCACTCCCCGTGACGCCTCATACAATGGTTTAGGTTGCATTCTTATGCAAAACGGGAAGGTCATTGCTTATGCCTCCCGCCAACTCAAGACTTACGAAAGGAACTATCTAACTCATGATCTAGAATTGGCTGTGGTGATCTTCGCCCTCAAAATCTGGCATCATTATCTCTACGGAGTAGCCTGCGAGGTCTACACTGATCACAAAAGTCTCAAATATCTGTTTACACAGAAGGAATTGAATATGAGGCAACGACGATGGCTAGAATTTATGAAGGACTACGATATCGAGATCCATCATCATCCCGGCAAAGTTAACGTAGTAGCAGACGCATTAAGTCGAAAAATGACCAAAAGTTTGGCATGTACCCTCGTTCCCCGCAAGATCCATGGGTTGCTCGTCAACATAATCGTGGAACCCGAGTTGTTTGAAGAAATTAGAGCCCACTAATGTGAAGATAAACTTTTGAAGAAAAAGTACGAGGAGCAAGAAAACACGCCTGATCCTGACTTTACAATAAGCAATGGGATGCTAAAATTTCGAAATCGAATTTGCGTACCCGACCTTCTAGAACTCAAGAAAAAGATATTGGTAGAAGCTCATAGCTCGAGGGTTGCGATCCATCCTGGCAATACGAAGATGTATCACGATCTGCAGGAACACTTCTGGTGGACAGGAATGAACAAAGACATAGCAAACCATGTCTCCAAATGCCTGCGTTGTCAACAAGTTAAAGCAGAGCATCAGAGACCTGCAGGTATGTTGCAGCCACTCCCTATTCCCGAATGGAAATGGGAGCATATTACTATGGATTTCGTGGTCGGGCTACCGCAATCAGTCTCGAAGAATGATGCAATATGGGTTATCGTAGATCGATTGACGAAGTCGGCGCATTTTCTACCAATCAGAATCATGTACTCCTCTCTAAGTTCACTACTCTCTACATTAAAGAAATCGTTCGCTTGCATGGCACCCCAGTTTCAATCATATCCGATAGAGACCCCCTCTCATTTCTGGAACAAATTACAAGAAGCTTTGGGAACCACTCTAAGGTTTAACACGGCTTATCACCCGCAAACTGATGGGTAATCTAAAATGATGATCCAGACCTTGGAAGATATGTTACGTTTGTGTGTACTAGACCTCAAAGGTAACTGGGATGATCATCTGCCTTTAGTGGAGTTCGCGTATAATAATAGCTACCATGCAAGTATTGGAATGGCACCGTACAAGGCACTATATAGAATGAGATGTCGATCACCTCTGTGTTGGACGGAAGTCGGAGACAGAAAATTATTAGGCCCCAAGATCGTGCAAATAACGAGCGATAAAATTTAACTCATCCAACAACGAATTCGCACTGCCCAGAGCCGCCAGAAAAGCTATGCAGATACACAGAGAGGATACTTAGAATTTCAAATAGGAGATCATGTGTTCCTTAAGATCTCACTGACAAGAGGGGTTATCCGTTTTGGTAGGCAAGAAAAGTTAAGACCACGATACATCGGCCCATTCGAGATACTCGAAAGGATTGGTCCTGTAGCATATCGTCTTGCGCTTCCACCTGAACTATCCAATGTCTATAATGTGTTTCACGTTTCGATACTTCGTCGATATCTTCGAGATCCAGAGCATGTTGTCGATCATGAGAACCTAGAAGTTCAAGAAGATATCTCTTATGAAAAGCAACCTATACAGATTCTCGATCGTCGTGATCAGATCCTTTGAAATAAAACTATACCCATCGTAAAGGTCTTATGGAGAAACTATCGTGTCGAATAAGCAACGTGGGAAACTGAAAGCCAAATGCGAGCCAAATACCCACACCTCTTCGAAAACCAAGGTACGTCAAGTTTGGGGACAAACTTCTTTTAAGGAGAGGAGAAATGTGACACCCGAATGTGTTTAAATTTAACATTACAATAAATAGAACTCAGAAATTTAAAAAAAATAAAATAAATAAATAAATAAATAAATAATAATAATAATAATAATAAAATGAATGCATAATTTAGGAAATTGGAAATTTTATTGTTAAGGAAATACGTTGTGAAACACCACACATTAAATATTTTAGTAAGTGATAAGTGAGGTTTTATAGTTGGGTAGTGAGGTTTTTAGACATGAACCTAACTTATAGTCATATATAATTTTAGGAGTCATCATGAATTACCAAAGAAGGTAATAACTTTTAAATTAGTAAAATGGTCAAAATAAGTCTTAAGTCCTAAGAGAGCAGAATAGTCAATGGTCAAAGTAAAGAGATAAAATCAAACAAGTTAATAAATAAATAGATAAGGGTGGACCGGAGTGAATCAGGATGATCAGCAAGATTTACACGCGTCAAATATACGGAACTTTCCGTAACTTGTTACCCACGGATTACTTTCCTATAAATAGGGAAGAATGGCATGTTTAAGGCAACAGAAAAAAAAGAAATAGAAAGTAGAAAAGAGGACGGCACGGGTGAGGATCTTGAGTGGTGGAAAAAAAGAATAAAGAAATTAATTTAAGGTAAGTTATATTATACCTTGAGTTACCAAAATGTGTTTTACTTATGTTTTGACTTACCAAAATCTATTTTATACAAGTTATGTTTTATTAGTATATTAATAAAAAGTTATGTTTTATAAAGGTTTCAGTTACGTGGATTATTTTCTGAACCCGATTTGCCTAAAAGGAAACACATGGATATGTTTGTTTATATTTTAAAGAATATTTGATTATGACCTTATAAGCAATTATGTTGTGTAAGTACCACCATGGGAGTTCCATTCCTTGGAGGACTTAAATAACCATTGGCCCCTGTTTGACCACTTTGTGGTCCCCTGTTTGTCATGGATCCATTGACCCCTGTAGTGATTGTCACTTAGTGACCCCTGTTCTATTCTGTTATGTACCGTGGTTATAGTTAATTATTTCAGTTTCTGGCACTTAATTAATTTGTATATTCAACTCAAATTATGTTAATATTTTAGCTTAAATAAATATCCATGGCTATTTTGTGCCCCTACACTCACAGTATAATATTTCTCACTCTGCTATGTGCTTATAACTGTTACCCCTTTCAGGTGACGAGGTTTAGCGGGATCAAGATGGAAAATGAATCGCTGTGTTGTTTTGTTTTTTTTAAGATTTCTACCTTTTTATTATCAGACTCTTGTAATACAATGAAGTTCAAATGACTATGTTTTGTTTCCTTTTAAATAAACAGTTGGTACCCGATTATTTTATTTAATTTATCCGCTTGCGTTGCGACTACAGAATTATCCGAATTATTTTATTTTTATCTTGTTACGACACCGAGCCTTTGGGTACCGGGTTTGGGTCGTGACACCGGTTTTGGCCATATTGGAATATCTTCCAGGAAGTGGCGAAGCCATTCTGCTTATTCCTCAGCTTTGTCTGAAGCTATGAATTCAGATTCTATAGTAGACCTAGCAATACAAGTCTGTTTGGAAGATTTCCAAGATACAGTCGCCCCACCAAGAATAAAGACATACCCACTGGTGGACTTTGAGTCTCTAGTATCCGATATCCAGTTTGCATCGCAGTAACCTTTAAGTACTGCTGGATATCTAGTATAATTCAGCCAAATGTTACGAGTAAATCAGAGATATCTAAGAACCCTTATAATTGTTTTCCAGTGTTCTACTCCTGGGTTACTCGTATATCTACTTAATTTACTTACTGCATAAGCTATATCTGGACGAGTGCAGTTCATCAAGTACATTAAGCTTCCAATAATTTGGGCATATTCTAATTGAGAAATACCTTCATGTATATTCTTAGATAGAAACAAATTAACATCTACAGGTGTTCTAGCAAGATGATCATCATCTTTGCTGAATTTGTCAAGTATTTTCTCAATGTAATGAGAGTGTGACAAAGCATACCCTTCTGATGTTTTGGTAATTTTCATACCTAGAATTACATCAGCAATGCCCATGCCTTTCATGTCAAAATGTTTATTCAACATTTTCTTGGTAGTTTTAATCATGTCATTATTACTACCTATGATGAACATATCATCTACATAAAGACATACAATGACATAACCTTTGTCTGTGTTTTTAATATAAACACATTTGTCACACTCATTAATTTTAAATCCATTTGACATCATTGCCTTGTCAAATTTCTCATGCCATTGTTTTAGTGCTTGTTTTAAACCATATAATGATTTAACCAATTTACACACTTTCTTTGCTTTTCCTGGAACTGAAAAACCATCTGATTGTTTCATGTAAATTTCTTCATCTAACTCACCATTTAAGAAAGCGGTTTTGACATCTATTTGATGAATTTCTAGATTGTATAGAGATGCAATGGCAATTAGCATTCTAATAGATGTTATTGTAGTAACCGATGAGTATGTGTCAAAGTAATCAAGACCTTATTTTTGTCTAAAATCTTTGACCACAAGTCTTGCCTTGTATTTGTCAATTGATCCATCTGCTTTCAATTTTCTTTTGAAAATCCACTTGTACCCAAGAGATTTACAACCTGGTGGCAAATCCACCAATTTCCAAGTGTGATTTTGCAAGATGGATTCAACTTCACTATTGATAGCTTCCTTCCATAAAGGAACTTCAAGACTGGACATAGCCTCTTTAAAAGTTAAAGGTTCATTTTCTAACAAATATGTTAGAAAATTTGGGCCAAAAGATTTTGAGGTTCTAGCACGTTTACTACGCCTAAGTTCCTCTTCCTCATTTTGATCTAACTCTTGTTCTTGATCATTTTCTTGATCCTGACTAGTAATAGCATCATGAGATCTTTTATTGTTACTAGTCTCTTGTCCAGTCTTATTTGGAAATACATGTTCAAAGAAAGATGCATTCCGAAATTCAATAATAGTATTTACATGCATTTTGGAATGTTCTGATTTATGAATCAAAAACCGATATACACTACTATTCTTGGCATAACCAATGAAAATGCAATCAATGGTTTTAGGACCTATCTTAGTCTTTTTAGGACTAGGAATAGCCACTTTAGCCAAACACCTCCACACTTTTAAGTATTTATAGAATGGTACTCTTCCATGCCACAATTCATAAGGTGCTTGATTTACTTTCTTTCGGGGTACTTTATTAAGTATATAATTAGCAGAAAGTATTGTTTCCCCCCACAAGTTCTAAGGTAATCCAGAACTTATTAACATGGCATTCATCATTTCTTTTAAAGTCCTATTTTTCCTTTCAACAATTCCATTTTGCTGAGGTGAGTAAGGAGCAGTGGTTTGATGAATTATTCCATGTTCTTTACAAAATTCACCAAAATGTGATTCATATTCACCACCTCTATCACTTCTTAGTTTTTTGATTTTTTTACCAAGTTGATTTTCAACTTCATTCTTGTATTGAATGAAAGTTTCCAAAACTTCATCCTTAATTCGAATTAAATAAACATAACTATATCTAGTATAGTCATCTATAAAAGTGATAAAATATTTTTTCCCACCTCTAGTTTAAATTGATTTAAAATCACAAATGTCACTATGAATTAATTCAAGTGGTTCCGTACTTCTTTCAATTGAATGAAAAGGAGTTTTAGATAATTTTATCTCAACGCAAATTTCACATTTATGATTTGAATCAATGTCAAATTTAGGTAAATATTCCATATTAATTAATCTACACAAAGATCCATAATTAATATGTCCTACTCTACCATGCCATAAATTTGAAGACTCAAGTAAGTAAGAAGAATATGTATTTTTATTAATAACTGAGGGTACAACGGTCATTACATTTAACTTGAAAATGCCATCAGATATGTAACCTTTTCCTACATACATCCCATTCTTAGTAAGTACAAATTTATCACTCTCAAATACTAGCCTAAACCCATTCTTACTCAACAAAGATCCGGAAACAAGATTCTTGTGAATGTCTGGTACATGTAGCACATTGTTGAGAGTGAGTTCCTTTCCAGATGTCATCTTGAGAACAATCTACCATTGTCCTTCAACTTTGGAAGTTGAGGAGTTGCCCATAAAAAGTTGTTCACCATTGTCCACTGTAGAATAAGATGTAAACATCTTTTTGTCAGCACAGATATGGCGAGTAGCACTAGTGTCTACCAACCATTCTTTAGGATTTCCGACAAGATTTGCCTTGGAAACAACTGCAGAAAAATTGATGTCATCTACACCATTGGAAATATTATTCATTTCGGTCATATGAGCTTGAGCAGGCTTCTTGCTTGTTCTTCTTTTGTTTTTGCCTTTGCTACAGCAATCTTTGGCTCGATGTCCCTCCTTGTCACAGATGTAACATTTGCCATTAAACTTGTACTTTTTATTTTTCCCCCTTTAGAGCCTTGTGATGAACTTTATCCAGAAGACTTTTGTTTCTTTGCTTTTTGAGCATGTTCCACCATATTTGCCTTAGACTCCATAGGATGCTTACCAGCCCGCTTTTCAGAATTGCGGTTGTCCTCCTCAATCCTCAAACGCACAATCAATTCTTCCAAAGACATTTCTTTGCGATTGTGTTTGAGGTAGTTCTTGAATTCCTTCCAGCCTTGTGGTAATTTCTCAATTAAGGCTGCCACTTGGAATGATTCACTGAGAGACATGCCTTCTACATGAATGTCATGCAGAATGAGTTGGAGATCTTGAACTTGGCTGATCACAATTTTAGAATCAACCATTACAAAGTCCAAGAATTTGCCAACCACAAATTTCTTTGAGCCGGCATATTCCATTTTGTACTTTTTCTCCAAAGACTCCCAAAGTTCCTTTGTTGTCTTGATAGGACTGTAGACGTTGTATAATGTGTTATCAAGTCCGTTCAAGATGTAGTTTCGGTAAAGGAAATCAGCATGTTTCCAGGCATTAACCGCAGCAACCACTTGTCGGTCAGTTTCATCCTCTTTCAAAATAGGAGCATCCTCACGGAGAAAACGAGCCAAGTTCAGAGTTGTAAGATAAAACAATATTTTCTGTTGCCATCTTTTAAAATCAGTTTTAGAGAACTTCTCTGGCTTTTCACCGTGATTTACTGGTACTGTCACCACAGGAGAGGGGGTTGGTGCAATTGCAGCCACCACAGTAGTACTAGTTTGAGTATTTGTTTCAGTAGCCATTAATTCTAAATTATAAAACAAAATTAGAATTAGAATTTATACTACACAGAAAATTAATCCAAATTCACAGAATTAAATTCTGTAAAAATAAAAGAAACAAGAATGTAATTTTTATTTTTCAATTAATTTGGAAATAAAATAAATTTTATTTAACCAAATTAATTCCACACAGAAAATTAAATTTCTATAACACTTCAATAATTAAAAACTAAAACAGGATTTTTTTAATTAATGAACACTCAGAAATAAATTAAGAAAACCAAAATTAATTTCTGACAAAATTCCACAAATAAATATTCTGAATTGTTAATGACACCAGTATATTACTACTAGTTGTCAAAGAAAAAGACAGTATATTACTACTATCTGTCAAACAGTATATTACTACTATTTGTTTTCCAACTAGAATATTATTTTGAAAAATCACAAAAAATAATTTATGCAAGAAGAATAAAGAAGAAAGGAAATAAATGAAAAATTCTGTAAATAGAATAATTTGAATCTGTCTTAAGATTGTTGGAACAATCTTCTGTATAAATAAAATAAATTGAAACTGAAACAAATAAATAAAATAGATAACTTACAGAATTTATTTTATCCAATCGAATAAAAAATAAAAGACCAAGTCAAGTGTGTGACACTCTGTCCTTAAGACAGATTCGCCCCGCTACGGTACTTACGGTTGAGTGGCGTCTATCTCCCAGGATACAATGATCTTCACAAATTTGTAGTAGCACTTCAAACAAATTTGTACGGCAAACCAAACCTATGTTCTATACTTTCTTTATTTAATTCTAAAACTAATATGAAGAATAATGCAACTTGGAGCAAAATTTAGGACAACAAAAACTGAAATTTCAGACTGTTTTTTCATCCACAACACTGCTGGAATGATCTGTATTTATAGGCAAAATTCACAGCCCCGAACAGGTGCTGTTTGGACTGAACAGGTGCAAACTAGTGTCAACAGATACTGTTTTGAAATTCAAATAGATTCAGAGCAGTTATATAACTGAATTTGTCCGTTGCTTCTTGGAACAGTTTTTTCACACAATTTGAAAAATGTAGCCGTTGCTGGAACAGTTTTGGAAGAAGAACAACTTTAGGAAAACAAAAATTTAAATTTAAATTTCAAATTGAAATTGGAAAAAATTCAAATAAATTTTTGTCCAAAAAATTAATATTAGAACCGACCCGACCCCGACCACCACACCCACACCCACACCCACACCCACACCCACACCCACGCCTGGCTCGGCCGGACGGCACGCATGTGTGGTGGTTTTTAGCCAAGGCTCTATTTGTCCATAACTCTTCCCTTCTATTTACCCTTTGGGGCCCAACCCAAGTCTTGTAGTATAGAGCTTAAATACACAAAAAAGCTCTCTTAAAGTTTTAATGTGGGACAACCCATTTCAAGGAAGAAAAATGTTTGAGGGCCCTAATTTCTGTGGCTTAAATGGCTCAAAATTGCCAAAACGACGTCGTTTTGGCAATTTTGATATTGTTTTGTACTCAAAACAACGTCGTTTTGGCAAATTCGAGCCATTTGAGCCACAGAAATTAGGACCCTCTACCATTGTTGTTCAAGGAAACCCACATTTACTACCTTAACTTTCCTGTTCTACGAACCCGAAAACGACGTCAACTTCTCATTCACTTATAAATGGTTTTGACGAACCGTTTTCACCATGTGACTTGCCACGTGGCAAGGAACACGTCACCTCTTCGGACTTACCCCAAAAGATGTTCGGGGCCCACTCAATTTTGGACTCAAAGATGGCCCAAAATAAGCCATATAAAACCTAATTTTCCAACAATTCTCACTCTCCATCCAATTTAATATAAATATATATATATGATAAATAAAATAGAGATACAAGTGAATTTAAACCTTATTATTTTTTCACAGGTTTTTGTTTTTTTTTTGAAACTTTATTATTTTTTCATAGTTAAATGAAGGGTTTTCTTAATGAAATAATGTAAACTGAATCAATACTTAAGATAATTAATTTATTGTGTTGATTGGTGGCTAAATAAAGACCTAAGATTTAACATCTCAAGCTCACAATGAAATATATGGCTTTAGACTTGAACTTGATTTTTATGTTAAAACAATTAAAAAGTAAAACAATATTAATATTAAAAAATCAAAGAGTTGCCAAAAAAAAAAATCAATTATATACATTAGTCATTCACATTTTTTTTTTTATAATAAAACTAAGAAAAAGATAGGGACTAAAAAAAGTTAGGAACAATCAATAGAAGTTAGAAAATATATTTACAAAAAGGTTATAAAGTTTATAAATATTAATAATTATAATTATAAATTTTTTCACCTTTTTGTAAATTTTTTTTGCTCCACTGATAAGTGATTTCCCCACAAAATTATCTTAAATATGTATATTTTTTTTATTTCATATAAAAGTTAAAAAATCATAAAATAATTTAAAAAATCAAATCTCAATCGAACCCTCAATATATAAATATATTTAGGAATTGTCAATTGTCAAATTGTTTGTCAACGACATGGTCAAGTGCTCCAAATTCTAGCAAGTTCAGTTCACATCGGATGAAGACAATCGAATGCCCTTTTTATTTATTAATTTACCTATTCATTAATGAATGTGTTTGATATCATTTTCATTTGGTTGTTAGGAAGATAGGGAAAGCACAAAAATAAAATAAGTTAAATAAATTAATAAAGTAAAATATTATATTTAAATTATAATTATTTTATTTTTTTCTTATAAAAGTCAAAAAAGTCAAACGAGAACTTTTTAGGAGCCATTTGGGAAGCAAAAAAAAAAAAGTTTTTAGTTTTTAACTAATTTTTGGTTACATCACCTCTCATATTTTTTACACAAAAAATAACAAAAATAAAAAAATCAACTTTTCATCAACTTTTCAAATCAACCCTTAGTCCCAAGCAAAAAAAGTATCAACTCAAAAAAACAAACTAAAAAAGTCAATGCCAAATGACAAAATAATATGCAAGTGTTGTGTGTCTTAAGGAGTTTCATTTTGAACACCTTTCATCTAAATTACTTATATTATAAAATTTGTTGAGAAGATTATTTATATAAAAATTTAAATTAATTAAATAGATATAGTTACATGATTTAATTATATTTATTTTAAAAAATACAAATAATAAAAGTGATTTCAAATGAAGGGTTCGTATCATTTAAAACAAAATATAATTTGATTACACGTTTATCAATTTAATTTTTATATAAATAATATTCTTAACAAATCTTATAATAGAACAATTTAGCCTCCGTTTGAGAAGTAGGTTGGCTTTTTAGCTTTTTAATTTTTTGGCTATTTTAGCCTGGGCGAAAAAAGATTAGTTTGTGAAGGACTTTTTGATTTTTTTGACTTTTTTTTGTAAGAAAAGAGTATAATGATTATGAGTTGAATGTAATATTTTGTTTATTGTGACTAAAATAACTTATATTATCTTTTATAATTAAAATAATAAAAAAAAAACCCTTACCAAACGGAGGCTTAGATTTTTTAGATAGATGTGAGGTAGAGCTCACTAAAAGACGCAATACAACTTACTGCACTGCAAGAATCCCTTAGCCATTTGTTGTTATTATTATTATTATTATTGTTATTATTTATGAGATTTGTTTGTTATTGAAAATTGGAAAGTTAGATATATATATATATATTTTTATGTCGGCCGGGCAGAAGTTGATAGAAAACACTTTTGAATTTTGACAAGACGTTTTTCCAAATTTGTTTTAATAAAATTTTATTTATTTATTTTTTTACACAAATAACACTTCCATTTTATTTTTTTTTGAAAAAAAAAAATAGTACAATGAGTGTTTTTGTTATTTTTTTCCCAAAAATAAAAAAAATTAAAATAAAAATTTGAAAATGACACATACGTCGGTATAACATGTACGTGTTATTCTAACACGAAAAATAATGAAGACAAAAAATAATGAAGAATAAAAAAGGCCAATGACTAGTGGATAGAATTTTGATGATCCAGTTTAGACAACTAGATTAATTCCCAACAATCCTGATGTCATATATTTTTAAGTATTACATATTCTCTCTAATTTTTTTATATTTAATTTGAACAATTAAACAAAACCTTAAATCGTAAGAAGGGAAAAAAAATAATAATAAAATAAAAAATAGTTGATAATCAAATCTAGCCATACGAAAGTAAGAAAAAAGTTTTTAGGAATCAAATCTAGCTGTCTAAATTAAAATATAATATCAAAATTCTATGCACGGTATCTTTCATAATTTAAAAAAGGTAAATTAATTTATATATAATTAATATTTTTTACATAAATTTTTTTCTTACTTTTAATCTTTCATATTTTAAATTTTTTGTAAATTTCCTTCCAAAACTAATTTATATATAAAATTAAACTGAAAATGGCACATTAACAGTTTACATGATATACAAATATTTTATTATAAATAATTAATATTTTATACATAAATTTTAATTTTAATATAATAATATATTTTTTATATTGACCTATTTGGTACAGCTTAATTTCAGCTTTCAGCTTAATTTAAGCTATTTTAATGTGTTTGGTTTAGTTTAACAATACAACTTATAGCTTTTTGTAAGTCAGAAATCAATTTATTCTTTGAGTGGGGTAGGAGAAGCTTAATTTATAAGTCAGAAATCAGCTTATGTTCATAGTTATAAGTTATAAGCTATAAGCGGTTAAGGTATAAATTATAAGTACTTTCTCACGGTTCTACCAAACAGAGTCATTATACCGTCTTAAATTTGTATATATATATATATTTTTTTTTTTTTAACTTCAAAAGCTTTGGAAAAAGAAAAAAACACGCTTTGACACGAGGGACATGATGCCTCACACGAAATTTGGAAGCAAGAAAGCACCACCAACAACATGTGGTTTGCCAAATTGCCACCGTCTTTGTTGCATGGATGATCACTTATCATCGTACGGCCATTAACATATTCATTATTGAAAACTTTAATGAATGTCTCTTGCAATTTCAAACTTTAAAGTATTTTTTAAGTGTGAATATGGTACGGATGTTCTAATTTTTTAGGCTTTGGGCCATGAGAAGAGCACTCTTCGACCATTTGGTGGCGAGCAAAGCCATCATCACCGTTTTAACTTTTTGCTATATGAAAAATAGAAAAATTATTTAATAATTTTAAAATATTACGTGACCATATTTCAAGTCAATTATTAATTATTTAGTCTCGTATTATTTCTTCATTTTCAACATAAATTGTAGACTTTTATTATTTTTTACCAATTAAAACTTTATGAATTATCACGTATGCATACTCTATGAATACTAAATAATTACCCTAAAAAGTAAAAGGGGGCGAGGAGTGTTTTGTAGTATTGTTTAATAATAAAGGTTGAATATGGTTTCGGAATGTTTATTGGCAAGACTTTTAGCTATGATTAAAGGAATTTTGATTAGAAATGGGTTTTGGAAATTTTACAAAAACAGATTTTTTTCTCAAATTTCATTTAATTTTTAGGTGGACTCATGTGTCAAATTTGGCGGGTCTAAGTGGTAACGCATTTTATGTCGCGTTGTGGTTCACGTAGTATATTTGGTTGCTCAAAACCATTATCGGGTGAATGAAAAATTGAAACAAAAAGAGTTCCATAGAAATAGAGTTTTTGGTGGAAATTCCTTACGATTTGAATAATGGCTTGTCCCACATTGGTTTAATGAGAAAATTTTTATGGATTTATTAAGCTTGGGATTGTAACTTGGGGAGAGTCACAAGGGGCATCCCAAGTTTGTAGAATAGAGAGGTTATGGGCAAATTGGACCCGACCCATTGGATCAAAAAAATAAACACATGCGCACGTCGCTATCCGTTCGATCAGACTGGGCTTCGGCGCGAGTGCGTGGTGTAAAGTTGGGTTGGACTTATCCGGCCCAATACCTATCTTTTTGGGCAAAAAGCGTTTGAAATTAATTTTATTTTTGAAATAAAATCTATCCAGTTTTTCCCACTCGAACAAATGCATATCTGTTTAAATTTAAACCCAACAGGTTCCAGTCTGTTTGAATTAAACAGGACGATTCAATATCTGTTTAAAATTCAAACCAAACAGTCACATTAGCTGTTCATTCAAACCGAACAGTTATAATACATGTTCAAACAAGTTTTGCGCATGTTTTAATTCAAACTGTACAGCCACCTTTACATCTATAAATAGGCAGTCTCTCACTTGATTTTTTCACTCAAATTTTCGTTCTAAATTCTGCCTGCTCTCTTTGCATTTTGCTGCATTATTTTCTTTGTGAGAAAGAGTGTAAACACTTATTGTGTTCATTGTGTAAATAGTGTGTAGTGCTTCTACTATTCACTGTTGATCATTTTATCTTGGGAGATAGACGTCCATGATCTAAAAGCACCGTTGAGAGGACGAATCTGTCTTAAGAATATAGTGTTAAACACTGGACTTGAAAAAAACTTTATTCGATAAATTAATAAAGTAAGTTGTTAATTTATTTCTGTTTTATTATTTATATCAGATTTTGATTTTATTTTTTACAACAAAATAAAAATCTGTTTTTTAATTTATTTATTTTTATTTACTGATTTGATTTTTGTAATCAAACAATCTCTCTCATTTCCTTTTATTTCTTCTGTATTTCGTTTGTTATGAGTGGTGATTCATTCCACTAATTTTTGGACCACTAATAGCTCTAATGAGCTAAAAAAAAAAAAAACTCAAGCCAAAACATCACATCACTTTGGTGGAGGCCACTGTGCCACATCATTAGTGATGCTCTAGAGCTCCCAATTTAATGCTCTAAAACATTATTCGTTTGTTATTAAGTACATAAACAGAATTTGTTCATAAGATTTAGTGGAAGTGAACTCTCATACACTAAAATATCATATATGCATAAAATTAAAATATAAAAATGAATAAATAATAGATTTATAATTATTTTGAACCTGACTCACATAATATCAAGATAAATTTTAATCATACATTATAAGTTCATGTATATTTTAATCTTTTTTTTTATTTTAATTATGAAGTTTTTTAAAAAGATGGTTAAAAATTATTTTTAATTTTTTAATTTTTTTTTTATGAGAAATGAAAGGGGATTAAAAATTAAAAAACGACTTTTAATTCATTTTCCAAAACACCCCTATGTGTAAGTATTATTTGCGGAGAGGGGGCCATGATTAGCGCTGGTTTAACTTTAACCAAACACAAAAGTAGGTGCTATAAAACAGCGGAGTGGAGAGTGGAGAGTGGAGGAGCTTATGATGGTGTACGAGGCCACGCAGTGACGCGTGTGCTTGTGGTGGTCCCCTTTTCCATTTGATTGTTTGCTTGTTCACGTTGGAGGGATCAATATTTTTATTTTTTTATTTTTTGAACGAGGAGGGATTTACTTTTTCTCTCTTCTTTTTGGGTAAGTGATTTAAGAAATGATTTAGAAATAGAGAGAAAAAAATAAAAATAAAATATTAATAAAATAGATATATATTTTATCTAATTCTATATTTTTTTAAAATTTTCTAAATTCCTTCAAAAATTTCTCAAGCAAACCGAACGTAAATTGAAATTCTTGAATGGAATTGAATTCTGTGTTGGGCTTTTGATTCCATAACTCAAGACAAGCACATCTGACAATTCCCACTTGGATTTCACTTTTGTCTCACCGCACTACGTTTGGCTTGCACGAATTACGAACTATTTTAGGAAGTGGGTTAAAAGTCACTTCTTAACTTTTAACTCATTTTTATCTCTGACAAAAAAATTAAAAAATAATTTTTAATCATCTTCCTAAAATACTTCTATATACACCACTTATCAAACCTTTCACTTTAGGATAAATCACATACATAGATTTAATTAAACTATAATTTTTTTTGAGATTTTAAAAATTACATTTGGCTCTCTGATATTTATATTTGCATAACAATTTAACTCTTACCGTTAACTAAATTTTAAGAATAATTTGCTAACGTCACCAAAATATAAATTGATAAACGATATCGTTCCTGTTGAAATTCCATTGATAAATCAACAAAATTTATAAAAGAATTACGTTAGATTGAAAAAAAAAAGCAAAAAAAAAAAATTTGAACCATGTTTGATTTGTTATTTAGAAAAAAATTTCAGAATTAAAAAAAAATAAAAACTAATTAAATAAAAATAAATATGAAAAAATATATTTAATTTGTAAAATTTTTTATAACCACTCAAAATATAAAATTATATAAAAATAATAATTATCTTTTATTTTTTATTTCTTAACCAACTTAATTTTAAATTTTTTTTTAAAAAGTTTAAAAAAAATTCTAAAAATCAAATCAAACATATTTCAAGAATTTTTTGACAAACCATTTTTTGTGTTTTTAACTTATTTAATTATTTATTAATTTTATGATATTTTCACCAGCTAACACTAAAACATATAAGAGTTTTATAAACCAATTTTTTTGATCTCTAAGAGTGAAAATTTTGTTGTAAAAGACATTTAGAGACTAATTTTTATCGTCGTAAGGATAGTCGGTAAAAAGTTGTCATGAAAAGTAAAAAATAAGGCTTTTAGCAATAAAATTTTGAAAATGTCAATAATATATAGATTTTTAGGGACAAAATAATTTGGTCTTAAAATGGTTTATTTTTTTAGACAAAAAAATTGATACCAAAAAGATAATAATTAATCAATAATGTTCAATTTTTGTTGCTAAAAACATAATAACGACACTTTTCAGAACAAAAATATTTGGTCCCCCTAAAAGTAATTTTGTCCCTAAATTTTGGTCTCTAAAACCTTAATTTTTTTTAGTGTGATAAGTGTTTTTCCATTTTAATTTTGCATTTCATAACTTATTTAAAAATGATAATTTAACTAAATCGTGAAGGAGAATCTTTAATTTAGCTAAACCTCAGGGGGGGCGTAGGTAATTTGCCTTTATTTGTTAAAAGGGTATTTTAGTCAATTTATAATATTCGTTAACGGCGTTAATTACGATATGGCGAGATGTAATTGTTGAAACCTCATAGGAAAATCTGTAATTTCGTTAAACCTCGATGAAAGTGCAAGTAATTTGCCCTTCACTTTAAGATTGTATTCACAACATAAGTTTAGCTTGAAATTTTAAAAAGAAAAAGAAAAAATATATATAAATAAAATATATTTATATTTTGTATATATATATTTATTTTAAAATATCTACTCAAATTTATGATTAAAAAACAACATAAATATTTCCAACCACTATTTAGGGTGTTAGCAACTCTTTCTAATTTTAAATAACGGCATTAAAATATATGTTAACATTGATAATAAGATAATATATCAGTCAATATTAGAGAGTATCGACTAATATTGGTTAGAAAAACTTATTGAAACATCCCTCTTAAACTTTGGGTAGCAGGAGAGATTCAATATGTTTTTTTTTTTTTAATTTATTAGTTAAGATCTCACGATGAAATTTTTTAGTGATTATATTAGAGAAATTTCGAAATTTTTATGTGAAATCAGAGAAATTTCTCTGTGTCATAACAAAACTTCTCAATGTCGAATTTTCTATGTGAAAATATTGAGAATTACTATGAAAATATTGTATATCATTTATATATTTTATAAAATATTAATATTAGAAACCTTAAAAAAATTCTCCTATCGGCTAATATATTTAAAAAATAATATTAACAAAAAGTCAAAATCTCTTTACATGACAGTTGATATTACAAAATAATCGATATTTAAAATCCTAATAACTTCCCTATATTTTATAGAACTGGACTGCAATTGTCTTTTTATTTGAAGGAGACTTATGAACTAATTTTATTAATCAAACTTATTTTTCTACAAATCTTTTTTTTTCACTTATTAATATTCTCAAAAAGTGTTGGAGGCAACACAAACATTTTAAGACTTATTGTTACATTAAAACAATTTATAGATATTTAAATCCACCACAGGCCAAAGTAGGCTTCAATTTGCGGATATTGGTCACCTAGGCTAAGCTTGAAAATTTTGAATGTAATCTTGGCCCACTAGTAGTGCATTTGTCATTAATTTTGGCCCATCGTTTCATGCCTACTGCTTCTTTGGCAAATTGCCCAGACCAGATAGCCTCACATTGAAGGGTGGTGTCCACGAGGTTAAGGGCACTTTAATGCGAAAACAATTATGAAATAGTTGGAAAATTCGATAAAACATCCTGAAAATAGTTTTTAAAAAATAATTTGTCAAACAAATTTTATGTAATAATTTTTAGTTTTATATTTTCAAAAAACAAAATAAAAAATTAAACAATATCAAAAACATCTTAAATGTTCCAATATCAATGTTAGGCCTAAAGTCGAAGTTGGGTTGGAAGAAATAGGATTGCTTGATTTAGAGGGTGTCGAAGGGGATGAAGGTTAAGACATAGAAATGTACATATGGATTGAAATAATTTACAAATATTGTTTGAATCAATATTTTTTATAATTTTGTAGTTGCTTATAAATTTATGGAGAATTTAAAAAAAAGTTGAGAGTAGACAAAATAATTTTAAAATGATAAAAGTTCAAGTGATTGATGCATAAATTTATGCAAGAAATATTTGTACTTTCATTATTTTTTCTATTATTCACTTTTTTTTTTGATATTGTTGTTGGACAATCTTCACTGTATTTAAATAGATTAAATTCTGTTGTGTACTTAACAACAACCAGAATATAAAAAAAATAAAAGAAATGAGAGAATTTGTTTGATTAAAAAAATCAAACCAGTAAAAATAAAATAAAATAAATAAATAAAAACATATTTATTTTGTTACAAAAACAAAATTAAAATATGATTAACAAATAAAACAGAATAATAAATTAAACAATTTACTTGATTAATTTCTTCGAAAAATAATCTGATCAAGTCCAATGTTTGACACTATCCTTAAGATAGATTCGTCCTCTCCTCAATACTTTCAGAATATGGACGTCTATCTCCTAGGATGAAATGATCAACAGCAAATATATGCAGCACTACAATATATTTGTACAACAAACACATTAAGTGTTTTATACTCTTTCTCACAAAAAATTAAATGCAGCAAAATGAAGAATAAATTTGCAGAGGTGAAGTACGAAATTTATGAATGTAAAACATCAAATGAGGGTTGTCCTATTTATAGATGTATTGGTGGCTGTAGGTTTTGAATTGAATAGGTGCAAAACTGTTTGAACAGGTATGAAACCTGTTTGGTTTTGAATTTAAATAGATTTGAATCTGTTGGGTTCAAAATTCAAACAGATAAAAACAGGAAGGGACATGTTTGGATGTACAAAAAAACTGAACCAGTTTATTTCCGGAATTAATTTAAATTATGGATTTTATTTTTCAAAAAATAAAATAAAATTCAAATGTTTTTGACCCAAAAAGATAGGTATTGGGCCGAACAAGCCTAACCCAACCTCACACCACACACCCACGCCCAAGCCCAGTCCAGCCCGCCCGCCTGGCAGGACGGACTGACGGCGCGCGCGCGTGTGGTGATTTTTGGGCCCAATGGGTCTAGCCCATTTTGCCCATAACCTCCCTCTCTAAAACACTTGGATACCCCTTGGGGCACACCCCAAGTTCCAATCCCATGCCTTATAAACCCATTCAAAACTTCCCACCAAATCAATGTGGGACAAGCCTTATTAAAACCTTTAAAGATTTTCCACCAAAACTCCATTTCCATGGAGTATACTTTAGCTTCAATTTCCCATTCACCCGGTAATGGTTTTGAGCAACCAAATATACCACGTGAATCACAACGCGGCATAGAACGCGTTACCACTTTGACCCGCGAAAATTGACGCACAGGACCCACCTAAAAAATAGACCAAACTTAGGAAAAAATTATGGTTTTACCCAGAATTTTCCAACCATTTCCAACAATCCCCCGCATGAATGGAATTTGATGACAACAGAAATGCAACAATATGCAGAGTTTATCGAAAGAGTATAAGTTGAAAATATTTCACATCAGGATAGGTAGCTTTCAGCCTTAAACCTTCTCCAGTGATAACCTATCGGACTTACTGGCTAACCAATAGACGCGATGCCTTGAATTGTTCAGCCGTTTGTGTAAGCCAAGACAATAGATTTCATACAAAATATCTTCTAACACATCGTGGTTCTCACTATTGTGTTCATTTTGGCCTTGAATGCTCCTGGTTTTCATGAGTGTTTCTAGAGAATTTAGCCTCTTTCATTCTCATAGAACCGGCCCCAGTTTGATACTCATATAGGTGATTCTTATTGTGAGTATCTCCTTATACTCGTCTTGATTTTATACCTAAATCAAGATATAAGTAATCATTAAAAACAAAACTTATCCTTATACCCCTGCAGACAACACATGTTGCAGATATCACTCTCGCCATAGGAATGGGTAGAGAGATTTTAATCCCTTGGTGATTTCTGGCGAGCTACACATAACTTAGTTGTCCCTTTGAACTTAGTTCTTGGGATCTCCAATCACATAAGTAAGGTTACCATTATAATGACTCTTATGTAATAGGCTTTAATCCCATCCCCTTCGATGAACTATACACTAGCTCTTTTGTCAAACCTTTTGTTAACGGATCCGCAATATTCTCTTTAGATTTTATATAATTTATTGAGATTATTCCATTTGACAACAATTGCCTTACGGTATTATGTTGACAACGAATATGTCGTGACTTACCGTTATATATATGATTCTGTGCCCTGCCTATTGTAAATTGACTATCACAATGAATGCAAATAGCTAGCACAGGTTTTGGCCACATTGGAATGTCTTCTAAGAAGTGACGAAGCCATTCTGCTTCTTCTCCTACTTTGTCTAAAGCAATGAACTCGAATTCCATTGTGAATCATGCGATGCAAGTTTGTTTCGTGGACTTCAAAGAAACAGCAGCGCCTCCCAGAGTAAAGACATATCCACTAGTGGATTTTGAATCTTTAGTATCTGATATCCAATATGCATCACAATAACCTTTGAGTACTGTTGGATATTGAGTAAAGTTCAAACCATGATCACAAGTAGATCTTAGATATCTAAGAACCCGAATGATCGCTTTCCAATGGTCTTCTCCGGGGTTACTAGTGTACCTACTCAATTTACTAATAGCATAAGCTATATCAGAACGAGTACAATTTATTAGGTACATTAGGCTTCCAATGATTTGAGAGTATTTTAACTGAGACACTGCATCACCTTTATTTTTTGATAAATAAAGACCGATGTCTACAAGTGTTCTAGCTAAATTCATATCATCCTTAATAAATTTATCAAGAATTTTCTCAATATAATGAGATTGAAATAATACATATCCGTCAGATGTTTTAATAATTTTCATTCCTAATATAACATCTGTGACCCCCATATCTTTCATATCAAATCTTTTGTTAAGCATTTGCTTAGTTGATTTGATCATGTTGTGACTGCTTCCAATGATAAGCATGTCATCCACATAAAAACAAACTATAACATATCCTTTGTCAGTGTTTTTAACATAGACGCATTTGTCACATTCGTTTATCTTAAACCCATTAGTAAGCATTGCATGATCAAATTTTTCATGCCATTGCTTAGGTACTTATTTTAATCCATAAAGAGACTTTACAAGCCGGCAAACTTTCTTTTCTTGCCTCGACACTACAAACCCTTCGGGTTGCTCCATATAGATCTCTTCATTTAAATCACCATTTAAGAAAGCTGTCTTAACATCCATTTGATGTATTTCTAATTTAAACAACGCCGCTATAGCAATAAACATGCGAATGGATGTTATTATTGTCACAGGGGAATATGTGTCAAAATAGTTTAGACATTCCTTTTGTCTGTAACCTTTAACTACAAGTCTTGCTTTATACTTGTTAATTGAAGCATCTGCTTTCATTTTTCTCTTGAATATCCATTTATATCCAAGAGGTTTAGAACTTGGTGGAAGATCCACCAATTTCCAATTATGATTTTGCATAATGGATTCAATTTCATTATTAACAGCCCTTTTCCACAAAGGTGCTTCAGGACCTGTCATTACTACCTTAAAGTTTTGAGGTTCATTTTCTAATAGGTATGTCAGAAAATCTAAACCAAAGGATTTTGATGTTTTCGCTCTCTTACTTCGTCTTGGTTCATCATCAGTTAAATTCTGTTGGTCGAGACCATTACTAGTCTATTGTATTTGATTGTCATTAGTCTCTTGACTTTGTGTACAATCATAAGTTCTTTTCTGTGAATTTAATTCCTGTAATTTCTTGTAAGGAAAGACATGTTCAAAAAACACAGCATTCCTTGACTCTATAATAGTGTTCACATTTATATGTAGTATTTCTGATTTATAAGTCAGAAACCGATATGCACTATTATTCTGAGCATGACCAATAAATACATAATCTACTGTTTTTTGTCCAATCTTAGTCTTTTTAGGAACAGGAACAGGAACTTCAACTTTTGCCAAACACCCCCACACTTTTAAGTATTTGTAGGAAGGCGGTCGACCTTTCCACAATTCATAAAAAGTGCTGTTGGTTTTCTTGTGGGGTATTCTGTTAAGAACATAATTAGCAGACAATATTGCTTCGATTCACAAGTTCTGTGGTAATCCTCAACTTAGTAACATGGCATTCATCATTTCTTTTAGGGTTCTATTCTTCCTTTCAGCAATTCCATTTTGCTGTGGAGAATAAGGTGTTGTAGTTTGGTGAATAATGCCATGTTGTGCACAAAATTCATTTAATGGTGCATCATATTCACCACCCCTATCACTTCTAACCATTTTAATAGTTTTACCAAATTGATTTTCAACTTCTGTTTTGTAGAGTTTAAACATTTCTAAGGCTTCATCTTTACTTCTAAGTAAATAAGCATAACAATATCTTGTGCAATCATCGATAAATGTTATGAAATACTTTTTGCTCCCTTTAGTTTGAACAAATTTTAGATCACATACATCAGTATGAATTAATTATAGAGGTTCGGTTTTCCTTTCAACTGATTTAAATGGAGCCTTAGTTAGTTTCGCTTCTACACAAATTTCACATTTATGATTGGGATTAATTTCAAACTTTGGTATATAATCTAAACCAATTAATCTATGCAAAGCATCAAAATTCACATGTCCTAATCTACCATGCCATAAATTCGACTTAAGAATATAAGCAAAAAATGCGTTATTCTTATTCATAACAACTTTTGGTACAACTGTCATTACATTTAATTTGAAGAGACCATCACTCATGTATCCCTTGCCAACATACATACCACTCTTTGATAATACAAATTTATCAGACTCAAATACAAGCCTAAAACTATTTTTACTTAACAAAGAGCCAGAAACTAAATTCTTCCAGATGTCAAGTACATGCAGTACATTGTTGAGGGTTAGTTCTTTCCCTGATGTCATCTTCAAGATCACTTTCCCTTGTCCAGCCACAGTAGAAGTAGAAGAATTTCCCATGAAAAGTTGTTCACCATTTGCAGCCTTAGTGTAGGTAGTGAACATCTTCTTGTCCGCACATATATGACGAGTTGCTCCAGTGTCAACCCACAACTCCTTGGGATTTTTAACCAAATTAGCCTCAGACACCACAACAGAGAGGTTGATGTCATTCACCCCATCAGAGATGTAATCTAGTTCAGTTACATTGGCCTGATTGGTAGTCTTCTTGCTTGTACTTCCATGATCCTTCTTAGGGCGGCGGCAGTCAGAAGCTCGATGTCCAATCTTGTCACAGTTATAGCATTTTCCTTTGAATTTCTTGTTGCTATCGCCTTGTTTAAGACCATCTCCAATAAACTTCCTCTTTTTGTTATGTGGTTTATGAACTTGTTCAACCACATTAGCCTTGGACTTAATGGGATTTTTCCCATTCCTCTTTTCAGCCTTACGGTTATCTTCCTCAATTCTCAGTCTTACAATAAGTTCATCCATAGTCATCTCTTTGCGTTTATGTTTTAAATAATTTTTGAAATTTTTCCAAGCCGGTGGTAACTTTTCCACTAAAGCAGCAACTTTGAAAGATTCGCTCAGAGACATACCCTCAGAATGAATATCATGTAAAATTAATTGAAAACTTTGAACTTGAGAAATTACCGTTTGGGAGTCTACCATAACAAAGTCCAGAAATTTACCGACAACAAATTTCTTCGTGCCGGCATCCTCTGTCTTGTATTTCTTCTCCAAAGAATCCCATAATTCTTTTGCTGATTTTAGAGGACTGTAAACATTATATAGCATGTTGTCAAGGCCATTGAGGATGTAGTTTCTGCATAGGAAATCTGAATGTTTCCAAGTATCTACAGCGGCAAAAACTTGCCGATCACTTTCACCCTCTTTAAGTGCTAGAGCCTCTTCATGGAAAAACCGGGCCAAAATTAGAGTTGTAAGATAGAACAGCATCTTTTGCTGCTATCTCTTAAACTCAGTAGTTTTTCTCCATGATTTATTGGTACATGAACATAGTTCTGGAAAGGGACCGGTGTTGGTGTAACAATCGGAGTACCACTTCCAGTTGCAGTAGCCATAATCTCTGATTACAAAAATCAGAAAAAAAAAATTAAAACACAAATTAATTTTCTAATTACTAAAACTAAAAAATAAATTATTACACAAAATAATTTTATTTTCCTTGTTACTAAAACTAGAAAAATAAAATACCATAATAATTTTCTGTAACACAAATTAATATTCTGTAATTGTTAATGACACCAATATATTACTACTAGTTGTCAAAGAAAAAGGACAGTATATTACTACTATCTGTCAAATAGCATAAACCACTATTTGTTTTTCTAACCAGAATATGTCTTTATGAAATCACAGAAAATTAAATACAATGAAGATACCAAAAATAATGTTCTGTCTTAAGATTGTTGGACAATCTTCACTGTATTTAAATAGATTAAATTCTGTTGTGTACTTAACAACAACCAGAATATAAAAGAAATAAAAGAAATGAGAGAATTTGTTTAATTAGAAAAATCAAACCAGTAAAAATAAAATAAAATAAAAAAATAAAAACAGATTTTATTTTGTTACAAAAATAAAATTAAAATCTAATTAACAAATAAAACAGAATAATAAATTAAACAACTTATTTGATTAATTTCTTCGAAAAATAATCTGATCAAGTCCAATGTTTGACACCGTGTCCTTAAGACAGATTCGTCATCTCCTTGGTACTTTCATAATATGGACATCTATCTCCTAGGATGAAATAATCAACAACAAATATATGCAACACTACAATATATTTGTACAACGAACACACTAAGTGTTTTATACTCTTTCTCACAAAAAATTAAATGCAGCAAAATGAAGAATAAATTTGCAGAGGTAAAGTACGAAATATATGAATGTAAAACATCAAATGAGGGCTGTCCTATTTATAGATGTATTAGTGGCTGCAGGTTTTGAATTAAACAGGTGCAAACCTGTTTGAACAGGTATGAAACCTGTTTGGTTTTGAATTTAAACAGATTTGAATCTGTTGGGTTCAAAATTCAAACAGATAAAAACGGGAAAGGACCTGTTTGGGTGTACAGAAAAAATCAGACAAGTTTATTTTCGGAAATAATTGAATTCTGGATTTTATTTTTTGAAAAAATTAAATTAAATTCAAATGTTTTTGACCGGACAAGTCCAATCTAACATCGCACCCGCACCCAAGCCCAGCCAGCCCGCGACGACTGGATGGCGGTGGTGTGTGTGTGGTGATTTTTGGATCCAATGAGTCTAGTCCATTTTGCCCATAACCTCCCTCTCTAAAACACTTGGATACCCCTTGAGGCACACCCCAAGTTCTAATCACATGCCTTATAAACCTATTCAAAACTTCTCACCAAATCAATGTGAGACAAGCCTTATTCAAACCTTTAAGGATTTTCCACCAAAACTCCATTTCCATGGAGCATACTTTGACTTCAATTTCCTATTCACCCGGTAATGGTTTTGAGCAACCAAATATACCACGTGAATCACAACGTGGCATAGAACGCGTTACCACTTTGACTCGCGAAAATCGACGCACGGGGCCCACCTAAAAAATAGACCAAACTTAGAAAAAAATTCTGGTTTTACCCAGAATTTTCCAACCATTTCCAACAATTCTCTCTAAATTCAGCGTTGCTTGTCAATTGTTTGACTATTTCTCAAAAAAATTCAATCATAATTTATTTCCTTTTATATGTTTCTCTTATCTCAAATTATACATAAAGTAGCGTAAGACAACTATTAATATTAAGATCAAAATAGAAAAGAGTTATTTATATATTTTTATTTTATTTGTATGCATAATTGAAAATGACTCTGATCCATCCTAACATGTTCACATCTTTCCTTAACTCATTTAAAATTTGATGAGTTGATGGCTCATGATCATACCACAAAATTTATATTTTAACTAATCTCATTATAATAAATTAGACTTTAAAACAAAAGAGGTAGATAAATACAAGGCGTCACACTTAAATTTATAAAAGTGGCTATTTGAGAATGGAGATAGCTAAATTTTTTTATTTACACATAATAACTTTGTCATTACATTTATACTAGGCATTATAAAATAAAATATAATACAATAAAAAAATGAATTTTTTTATTGATAAATCTCATTTATAGGTGTTCTATCCCAATAAGTCTACAAAGGAAAATTATAACCTAATTAGTCCCACGTGTTTATACTTTTATTCCATAAGGTCCTTTTTTTCTTGATTTATATTTGTTGTTAGACTATTATACCCTTATGTGTATTATTGATATATATTATATACAAGAATGATATATACGTTTCCATCTGTTTTTGTTGTGGTAGGGTTTCGTTCCTATAGGAGAGAAGACGATGACACAGAGTTCGTGGTAGCATTTCGTTGCGGTAGGGTTTCATTTATGTAGGAGAGAAGATGACGATTTTTTTTTTTTTTTTAATTTCAGTCGGAAATCAAAGGAAAAGAGAAGGATTTGGATCGAAGGAACAAAGATGATGGCTTACAAACTTATTCAGTAGATTGATTGAAACTTACATTTGATTGGATTGAATCAAAGAAAAAGAGGAGATGGATTTCAATCGCAACTATTTTTGTATCCAGTCTATATTGTTAAATTCTTTTTTCCAACTTCATTTTCTGGAATTGATGGACATGCAAGTTCTATTTGGTTGAATGGGTTATGGGTTTTGGCTGGTTATGTGGTTGAGATATGACTATGTTTTTTGAATGTGGTGAATATTTACATCGCATGAAGAATGTAAATGTATATGAAGGATTGTATGCTCTGTTTCTTACTTTTAACATTATTATCTAGATTAAATTTTGGTTGTTTGGTTGTATGGGGTTGTTGGTTTTGGTTGATCATGTGTTTGAGTTTTAATTTAAATTTTTGAATATGGTGAATATTCACATTGCATGAACAATGTGAATGTTCACAAAGTGTTCGGTTTTGGGATTAGTTGTGCAAAATATAGACTAGCTATTTTTTTTGCATGATGTGATCATTGTTAATATTTACATTAATTTGAATTGAAAATTTGTCACTGTGTTATCAATTGGTGTTAATATTATTTATACACTAATATAATATTGAACGGTGAATATGTTTTCACCATGTTCATTACCACTGTGATAAGGTGATGTGAAAGTTCACATCATTGCATCAACTTACACAACGACAAACCTCAGCTTTCACTTTGAATACAAACATGATGTGAATATTCACACTAAAATATACGAATGTGAAGGTTCACATGAATTCTGGAATATAGATGAACACACTATGGTTTCAAAGTGTTAATTACTAATATGGAATGGTGATATTAAAGTTCACATCAAAATTGCATTGTTCACAAATCACATTAAGCCAATGATTATGTGTACACAATTGTAAAGTAGTTGACAACAATGTAAAGGTCCACATTGATTTTTTAATCTCTAAAAATGTGACTACATCAACATTGCATTAAGTACAAACCATCATTTTTGTGTGTACGCAAACATGAAGTGTATGTTTATGCACAATCAGATTATTGATGTGAATGTTAACATCACGAATAAAACATCAAATAAATTAATTTAGTCACATTAAGCCAATGATTATGTGTACATAATTATAAAATAACATAAACCAATATGAATATTAACATTGACTTTCTAGTAACAAATATTATGACAACATACCATTGTATCTTATTAAACACAATCAAAATAACTAATTATGGTTCTTTTGTCTAATTTATTCTAATATTTACAAAATTACAAAGGATGTGGAATTCATATTCATATTTTTCTCGCCGATGCAATTTTATTTGGTTGAATGGGGTTATGGGTTTTGGCTGGTTATGTGAGTGAGATATGGCTCTGTTTTTTTGATGTGGTGAATATTCACATCGCAAGAAGAATGTGAATGTATATGAAGGATTGTATGCTCTGTTTCTTACTTTTAATATTATTATCTAGATTAAATTTTGGTTGGTTGGTTGTATGGAGTTGTTGGTTTTGGTTGATCATGTGTTTGAGTTTTGATTTAAATTTTTGAATATGGCGAATATTCACATTGTATGAATAATGTGAATGTTCATAAAGTGTTCAGTTTTGGGATTAGTTGTGTAAAAATGTAGACTAGTTATTTTTTTTGCATGATGTGATCAATGTTAATATTCACATTAATTTGAATTGAAAATTTATCACTGTGTTATCAATTGGTGTTAATATTATTCACACACCAATATAATATTGAATGGTGAATATATTTTCACTATGTTCATTACCACTGTGACAAGGTGATGTGAAGGTTCACATCAGCATTGCATCAACTTACACAACGACAAACCTCAGCTTTCACTTTGAATATAAACATGATGTAAATATTCATACTAACATATACAAATGTGAAGGTTTATATAAATTCTGAAATATAGATGAAGACATTATGGTTTCAAAGTGTTAATTACTAATATGGAATGGTGATATTAAAGTTCACATCAAAATTGCATTGCCCATAAATCACATTAAGCCAATGATTATGTGTACACAATTGTGAAGTAGCTGACAACAATGTAAATGTTCACATTGATTTTTTAATCTCTAAAAATATGACTACATCAACATTGCAGTAAGCACCAACCATCATTTTTTTGTGTACACAAACATGAAGTGTATATTTGTGCATAATCAAATTATTGATGTGAATGTTAACATCACGAATAAAATATCAAATAAATTAATTTATTCACATTAAGCCAATGGTTATGTGTACATAATTATAAAATAACATAAATCAATATGAATATTAACATTGACTTTCTGGTAGCAAATCTTATGACAACATACCATTTTATTTTATTAAGCACAATTAAAATAACTAATTATGGTTCTTTTGTCCAATGTATTATAATATTTACAAAATCACAAAGGATGTGGAATTCATATTCATATTTTTCTCGTTGATGTAAGTTTTATTTGGTTGAATGTGGTTATGGGTTTTGGCTGGTTATGTGGTTGAGATATGGCTCTGCTTTTTGAATGTGGTGAATATTCATATTGCAGGAAGAATGTGAATGTATACGAATGATTGTATGCTCTATTTCTTACTTTTAACATTATTATCTAGATTAAATTTTGGTTGGTTAGTTGTATGGGGTTGCTGGTTTTGGTTGATCATGTGTTTGAGTTTTGATTTAAATTTTTAATATGGCGAATATTCACATCACATGAACAATGTGAATATTCATAGAATGTTCGGTTTTGGCGTGAACAATGTGAATGTTCATAGAGTTCTCGGTTTTGGGATTAGTTGTGCAAAATATAGACTAGCTATTTTTTTTGCATGATGTGATTAGTGTTAATATTCACATTAATTTGTATTGAAAATTTGTCATTGTGTTATCAATTGGTGTTAATATTATTCACACACCAATATAATATTGAATGGTGAATATATTTTTATTGTGTTCATTATCACTGTGACAAGGTGATGTGAAGGTTCACATCAGCATTGCATCAACTTACACAACAACAAATCTCAGCTTTCACTTTGAATATAACACATGATGTGAATATTCACACTAAAATATACAAATGTGAAGGTTCACATGAATTCTGGAATGTAGATGAAGACACTATGTTTTCAAAGTGTTAATTATTAATATGGAATGGTGATATTAAAGTTCACATCAAAATTACATTGCTCAAAAATCACATTAAGCCAATGATTATGTGTACACAATTATAAAGTAGTTGACAACAATGTAACGGTTCACATTGATTTTTTAATCTCTAAAAATGTGACTATATCAACATTGCATTAAGCATAAACCATTATTTTTGTATGTACACAAACATGAAGTGTATATTTATGCACAATCAGATTATTGATGTGAATGTTAACATCACGATTAAAACATCAAATGAATTAATTTAGTCACATTAAGCAATGGTTATGTATACATAATTATAAAATAACATAAACCAATATGAATATTAACATTGACTTTCTAGTAGCAAATATTATGACAACATACCATTGTATCTTATTAAGTACAATCAAAATAACTAATTATAATTCTTTTGTCCAATGTATTATAATATTTACAAAATCACAAAGGATGTGGAATTCATATTCATATTTTTCTCACCGATGGCACGCATACGATGACATCATTGAACTTCATGCATTTGTTGAGGTCAACTTTATTGATCCTCAACACATTAATCAACTGCCAAAATGGCGTTTCCTTCAAACAATCCATCTGAAAATCCGAGAACTTGGTACTCATTATCAGTTTCACTAACCCAATAATGTTAGATGGGTAGTTGACTTTTTCATATTCACTTTTCAGGGGGGGTTGGCTATTTGTTCAAGTTTGTCTTTGACGTGAAATTGTTATCTTTTTATTTTGCCATGAAATCTATCAGCAATGTCTGTTTGTTCAATCAGAAACAAATTTACTGTTAATGGTTACAAATGGTAAATGATAACAAGTACAAACTATATGTGCTGGGAATAGTGGAATGATGTGACCATGATTGCATTAAGCAAAACCATGATGCGAATATTCACATGAACACAGTATAACATAGGATAAAACAATAAAAGTCAAATACATGGTGTGAACATTCACATTGATCAAATACATGGTGTGAACATTCAAAAAATCAATTGAGTCTACTATTTCTTTCAATGAAAACACTAATGCGAACATTTGAAATACTGATGTGAATATTCACACATCTAAGCACAAGTGTGAACATTCACATCTTTGGGTACTGATGTGAATGTTCACATCTATGGACAATGATATAAACATTTACATCTGATAAAATATTGAATGGATTGGGGATGGATTATGCATTTGTGTTGGCATTAGCACAAATTTATTTGGCATGTATTTCACATCAGTTCCTTACAATCAAACGTGAAGGGGAAACACAACAATGATAATATCAAATAGCTGTTTTGGAATTCACATTGAACCAAAAAGAGATGGGAAGGAGTGTGAATATTCATAATAACTACATACTACCAAACACCATGACAATATCATCAATTCATCAACTGCAAACTATAAAGTCTTGCATCATACCCAAACATGATGCGAATATTAAGTTGACAAACATGGACAACATTAAGCGAGAATGGATAATTGTCAATGGTATTTTTTACATTATATTCATATACACGTGTTAATTCACAATGTTAATGTGGAGATTGACATTAACATTGTATCATATTACATAACCAAAAAAACAAGCCTTATTTTGAATATAAGAATGATGAGGATGTTCACATTTATAACTTACAAAGTACAAAAACATGACAGCATTAGCAATGCATTAACCACCCACCACAATTTTTGTGGGAATCAAAACATATTGTGAATATTCATATTGGTATGAATGTCAACATCAGAAAATAATAGTTTTATCCATATATCACATAACAAGTCCAAGAAAGAAAGTTTTTCATAGGTATTAGCTTGATGTAAATGTTCATAATGTAACATACAAATGAATTGGTCCACAACAATCATGTAACAATTTTATGTACGCCATGGTTTATTTGTAAATGTTTACATCATGGGAATAGCAACAACAACAATTAAAAATAAATAAATATGGAAAAAAAAAGAGCAAAAACTTTAGGGGATTTACATTTATTCAGGGATATCATCAATACCAACAACAACTGCAAGAAATGAAAAATAACAATAATAATATGAACAATAAAGACCAAAATCATATCAATATAATCATGGGGATATGTGGAAGTTCACACTGGGGCAAAAAATAGTTATGGTTTAGGATTTATATACAAAATTAGTGAAATCACTTACGTTTGGTACCCATTATGGGATGGTTGGATTGTCACAGATAATCATTGTAAAGATTCACAACAGAAACGAAGGATAAGAATGGTGATTCTGGCGGCTGAAGACAGAGAAGACGATAAAGGAGTTGAGGCGATGAAACGATGAGATGATGAGACGATTTCACAGGTATGGAATATAGGATTTTTACGGGATTATTTTTGTTTTGCCTAAGAGAACTTCTATATTTTTAGATTTTATTAGTTTGAATAGCAAGAGACATTAAAAAACGTAGCATGAATGTCTTGGACAAAAAGTTAGGTATGAGACTTATTGAAATAGTCAAAAATAATTTAAGTTAAATGGAATAAAACATTTAAGAATGAGATTTATAAAAAAATCACCATAAAAAATTCTATAAGGTGTAACTAGAATCATTTAATTTTGATGAAGAATAATTATAAACTGTAAGAATAATTATAAACTGTATTATTATTATTTTATTTCTATTTGTAGCACAACAACATGTGAGACGGCTCGAAGTAGCTGCACACGCAAACATAATACTCGCGGCCAAAGCCCATCTCTGTAAAAAGCCCCCTTCTCATTCGTTGCGCTCTCTCTCTCCTCTCTCTCTCTCTCTGAAAAGAGGAGGAAAGAGATGAGATTTTCATTTTTAGAGGGAGAAACCATCTCTTTCTCTCTCTAGGGTTCTCCCTCTCGCCATTTGTATGATTCTCTGTCGTTCATTAATCTCGAGCTCATCGAATTCCACCTGTGATCGCCCGCGCTAGATTCGCTTCAATTTCCGTGAATTTTGATGTGTTTTCGCTCAATTGAGTCGGGGTTCCATGCTGTTGAGACCGAGGTAATGTATGCATGAAATCAATTTGATGACTATAAAACTTGAATTCATATATGTTTTAATTCAAATTGTAGTACGAACTAGTTAAATTGGATTTTTACCTTCAATGCACATTAGAGTTGGATTGAAATTGCTTATGCTAATTACCAAAGGAAGAGAAGGAAAAGAAAGCATGCGTGGGATCGAAATTAGTTGTGCATGTGAAATGCAGATGATATTAGCTTTGTGAACCCTTATTTTCTTTTGAAGTTGCTATTTTAATCTGATTGTGAACTTGATTTGGGGTTTTGGGCTTTATTTGGTTTATTGCCCTTGCATTAGTTTTAACAATATTTATTCGAAGAGTACTAGCCAAGTGCTGAAGGGTATTATGCATATTGAACGATTATGTTTCTTCTCATTGGTGCTACATCACCTAGGCTGGTGTGGTAGCATTAGGGTACCCATTGGATAGGCGACTTGAGGCATAGGACGTGCTCTAGAGGAGGATTTCCTCATCTAAGCAACGGGGGCGGGGTTTAAGTGTGCCATGGCAAGTGCCTTTGGCAATAATTTGTGTGTGCTTAGGCCTGAAGCTAAGACGCCATGGGCTTTAAGCTCACTTGAAATAGGCATGGCTCGATCCAAAGAGGGAGCTGCCAGGCCTTGTGTTTTAGTGGTTTGCATATCACCTCATGAGGCTGGCGAAGAGGGAATGGGTGATGATGTGGAGATGACATAACATAGTGCATCTATCTACCCACATTGGGACATTTTCCAAAATTGGATTTTATTTGTTTGTGTGCATACCTATATGTTTTAGTATGATCATATCCAGTCCATTACTCCTTTATGTAATTCTTGCTCATCACTATTTGGCTATTTTTTATTCATAATTTTAAGTTAAGCTCTAGTGATGCATTGTCTAGTTGTGCTGCCAATGCAGCTAATAAGTATTTATTGTTGAATGCAGATGTTAGTTATGTATTTTCTTCCCTCATCCCATTTTCTGTAACATTAGTATTCATACTTCTGAAATGTATTTCTTTTTGCGCACTCCACTTAAATGCATGGAATTTGTTTTTTTGTGAGCTGACATTTGCTCATGCTCCATAGGTGTACAGATTATATTAGTCCTGATGGTCTGTTCACTTGGAAGTGGGAGAATGGAAGCCATGGCAAGGCTTCTGGCAGCAGGAAGTTTCTCACAAACTATTGCAGGTAGGAGATTCAGTGTATGGTGGCTTGTATCAAATGTTGTAATTTTACTCTGGACCTGTTAATCCCATGGATTATATGGGTGAACACTTTACATAATATTCAAGTTAAGATAACGGAGTGTTTATGGAAAGTGGTGGAAGAATAGGTAAGGTAGGTGTATCTTGCTTTAGAAGTACTCAGTGAGGGAAAAAAAAAGAACAGATTAACAAAAGAAGAATCTGCATCCTGGTATGATTAACTGTGTAGAAGGCATTTTTTTTTGGGAAGGAGCCATCCAACAAGGATCAAACAAACATAGAAAAACTATACAAGGAATCACATTTAAACAAGATTAAAACTAATTAAACAGTAGGTTTACAGGAAGTATCATAGTCGAAAGACCATAGCTGTCAAAATAAGTTTTTAAAAGGCTAACCATGGCTATCCAAACCAAAGCAACTGGAGTGGACATCAATCTAAATGCATCCTCTGTTCCCACTGAAGCCATCTATTTGACTTAGTATCCTAAATATGCCTGTAGTTGATGTACATGACGTTGCTTATAAGTTAGTGCTTGAAAAGATTTAAAAAGCTGAGCATCCCATCTGCCCTACACCAGTGAACCCGAACATACTGGTCTTCACACAGACACAAATGTATATTAAATAATATGGTTCGCAAGATCATTGTAGTATATGTTGAAAAAACTTTTGTTCATTTGATTTGGACTTAGGCCTCGTTTGGGAACCCTCATTTTTAGCCAAAAAGTTAAAAAGTTACTAAATTAGCCAAAAAGCCAACAACCCACGCCAAAAAGTCAAAGATTCTCTTTTCTCTCTACTTTTTGCACATCTTTTCGTAAAAAGCCAAAAAGTCATCCCAAACATACTAGTTTTTTTTAGCTCATATTTTAGCCAAATAGCCAAAAAATTACTAAATTAGCCTGTTCCCAAACGAGGCCTTAATTTTGCATCAGTCATCTAGTATGAGGATGCCATATAAAGACCAAGACAGCTGATCTAGGAAGTTATTCTGTATCTATAGTATTGAGCAATATACATTTTTAATTTAATTTATTTAATAACCTACCTTCTCCCTTGCTTCCTTTGACAGAGGAAGTTGGCAACCAGAAATTAGCTGCTCAGTACATCCAAAGAGAGTTACGCGAGGCAGATGAAGCAAATTTGCTTGATGAAGAAGGTGAGTTTTTATTTTTTTGTTAGATACCAATTCATGCATGCTTGCCTTGTCTGATTTAACTATGGTTCCCCTTCATTCAAAAGGTATAGAGTTACTTTTGTCTAGGTTCTACATCTTTAAGGTTTTTGTATAGTTGGGAGTTGAGATTGTTTACCCCACTCTTGACCAATTATTGGATTTTGTAGAGTTTTTTGTTAAACTAGACGGTGGTGTATAAGTGATTTCCTGCTTTTATTTCCTTCTTTTTATATATGGATGGTATTTTGTGCCTTCTCTCAATGAAAATGTTATTTATCAAAAAAGAATATTAAATTTTGGTTACTTTTGCATTGATTGGTGTTAATACTTCTTCAACTATCTTGATAATTTTGTGTTGCAGATATGCATGTATTTGATTTGAAGCCCATGACGGATTCTTTGCATTTGGTAAGTTTTGGAAAATCTCGTTCTTTAAGTAGGTTTTCGCATAGTAGTATCTTAATGCTTTATGATGTTGTGACAAGGGAGCCTATCCTGTAAGTATCTTTTTCTGTTCATGTCCACTTTACTCCCTCTGAGATGTTCCTTTGTGAAGCTGTTTGTATGCATATAGTGGGCCATGATAGGAAGTATTTCAATTCCAATTCTACTTGTAATTGGCCCAAGATAGGGTGGTATGCATGTCTACAAATGACAAATGTCTGCAAAATATTTAACTTGAAGATAGGGAAATTTATGAGAAATGTCTGCAAAATGAGAAATGGGGTCGGCATACAGCCAACCCCCATTTAATCGGACTTAAGGCTTGGTTTATAGGAAAATTTATGAAGATCTATGCTTTGTTTTTGAATCTACAGGGAAAATACATTATGCATGTATCACTATAACAATTGTGCTAGAGCAATCTTCCTTAATGAATATTGTCAACAAACATTACACCAATAAATCTATTTGACTCGCAAATTGACTTGAGGAATGCTGAAGCAAATGTGATGGTCATTAATTCTTCTGAGTTGTAACTCTGAATCATTTGTGTGATATTGATACGATAGCCTCTTGCAAAAAAAAAAAAAAAAGGAAAGAAAAAAGAAAAAAAGGAAATATATTATACAATTTTGATGCAATTACCAAAACTCTATATTATACAGTCTAGTGAGATGTTGAAATCAATAAAGTTGAGTGATGGCGAGTCATTGAATAACAAAGATATATATCTGGTTTTATGCCTGGCTTGCTTTTCTTTCCTTTCCTTTCTTCTTCTTCTTCTCCCCCCCCTCCCTCTCTCCTCCTCTCCCTCTCTCTCAATATCTTCTTACCTTAGCTGCAAAGAATGCCTTCACCCGATGGGAAATTAGCAAATGCTGCAGCTATTGAAATATAATATTTGCTGAATACTTTTTCTCCAAAATATCTTTTCAGTTGAAAATTTGCCCATGAATTATGGCATCCTAAAGTTCCCCAGTATCTGTATGTGCATGTTTGTGTATGGACTTTGATTTTACTTAATTTATTATTAATATTGTTTTGAAGGTCCGTTGCAATGCTTGTAAGAAGCCAATCAAGGCCAGCCAATATGCAGCTCATGCAGGTCACAAGTGTTTCTTTTTCCATGAATTATTCTATTAAAATCAGACAATGAAAATTTGTTTCAGAATCATCGGAGCTGAAAATCATAATACAACTGAGTTTAAAGACGTTTTGTTTTATTTTGAGATGTATTATTCATACCAATAGCATCAATGTTGTTTGAAAGTTAAGACATGAGTTGAAGCAAGTGCCGCTGATGTCTGATAAAAAATAAAACCACTGCATCGATGACTACGTTTTTACTTTACAAGATGTTTCCCAATTGATCTCCAATGGTCCAACCCTGATTAGTTGCACGTTAATTCCTAAACCACAATCCTTCAACAATTGTGCTTCACTGAAATGGGTTCTATTCTTTTTATTTATTTATTATTTTTTTTTTCAGGGCTCTGTAAATCTTTAAGTCCAGCAGAAGAAATTGTTGCGGTACTTGATGGTGGTACTGGGCACAAGAAACCTCCAAGGAAGGAGAGAAAAAAGTTACTAACTGCTTATGCTAGTATCCTTTTAACTGCTTTAACAGAAGTTGTTTAATTTTTATAATTATGACAATCATGTCACATTTCATTTTAGAGGACTTTGCTTTCCTTTACTCCATTTGTCTAAAGCTACATTAGGTGCAGAGCAAGGAAGGCTTGAATCTGCAGAAGCCAATGATGTAGCCACATTAGAATTTCATTTGGATGAACAAAATCAACTGACTTCTTCCCTCTCCATGGAGACAAAACGTATCTTCTTTTGCTTTGGTTTCATGTTTGTTCATCTCTAATTGATTCCTTTTTTCCTGTACATTCCATCGGTTAATAACATTTTCTCATAGAAAAACATTGACAATTCGTGGCCAGTATATGCTGTGGTGTGTTTAGTTACAAATCTGTTCCAAATTTAGATCGTTATGATGAAAAAGTATTGTCCAATTGAAGTCATTCTGTCTTGATGGAATATTAGCGTTGTTACTGTCGCTAGGGTAGGAAAGGTTTTTCATTCCTTTGAAAGGGTTACTGTCTAATTGCTAGCGGTACTGATAGGAGTTGTTAAATTGTTGTGATATTCGAATACTAAAAATTGTGACTCAGGGCATCCTTTATTTGGCATTCAATGGATGGGTTTTACTCTGAAAGCTGTCTGCTGGATAGGATTTTGTAAATATTTAGACTCCTCTTGTCCCAATACTTTATCTGGCATGTACTAAAGAAGGAAAATGTTAATTGTGTTTATGGAGAAAACTGATCCTTTGTGTTTTTTGAGTGGATTAAATTTATTTTGTTCCTTCATGTCATCTCATTTTTAACTAACGGACATTTCATTTTGTATTACGTTTCCTGATTTGATTTTAAATTGAGAATATGTTGTAAAATGGTGAAATTGATCGCCACGTACTTCTGTAAAATATATTTTGCACGACGTTGTCTTCCTTATATGGTCTTAATTTTTGATTGCCTTCTTTTTCTCTATAAGGAAATTCATCTTGTGTAGATGGGGCATTTATAACAGATGGTTCAGGAGTTAGTCCTGCTGGAAATACAGATTACTCAACAGGTGCAATGCCACCTCCAGCAAAGCGTTCTAAATTGTATGCTTCTCTCCATTGTTAATTATGATTTTCCTGCATTGTTTCAGATAATTATTGCACTTTTTTTTTTCCATTTCAATTTCTTCTCTCCATATACCATCCTCATTGTTCCATTTGATGTATGCTAGTTATTCCCAGAAATAAATTATTGTGTGGTGTCTTTTCATGCCTTTAGAGAAGAATGATTTTTTATGACGGAACAACTGATTCCTAATGGTGTTCAGTTTTCTTCCCTTTAGGCAAATATTTAGTAGATAACTAGTGCATAGGCATGTGACTTCTGGTGAATATTTCTTTCTGTCCCCTAATACTACTTTTTACTCCTTGGAAAGAGCTGGTGGTTTGCTCTTCTTCGAGGAATAATTTGAAATTGGGATTTCTTGATTTGGTTCAACTGTACATGTTTTGAGACTTCTACTTGAAATTTAGATGGGAAGATTATCAGGACAGTTTCAGTTCGAACTCGTTCTTTCTTAAATTTTCTTTTAGACATACTGAGGACACCTTCTTTTGTTTCCACATTGTAATGTAAATTTGTCTTGATCTTGTAGGATGGCATCTGAGGGTCTACCAATGCCAGATCATTTAGAAACAGCCAGTGGTGTAACCAAAAGTTTGTGTATAAGTACTCAGGAGGCTCGTACCTGTAAGGCTGTATTTATTTTACGTGAATTCCAATTTTCACTCAAGTTCCCATATTTTGGAGTATCATTCAAAACCTTCAATGTGTTTCTGTAATAATTTTTTTTTTTTCCATTTTTAATCTTCTTTTGGAATTATAATGCAAACTTTCAAGTTCATAGTGTATGTTGCTTTACGGTTTCATTGTCAATCATTGAAAAATTGGCACCTGAGTTTTCAATATAGGTGGGGATTTGTCATCCATACATAGATTTCCTATTCTTTCATACACCCTTTTGCTGTAGAATGGCAGGGGAAACACTACCAAGGATAAGAGAATTCTAAATTTTCTCACTCTTCCTACTTTTCTCCTCTTTATTCTCTCGTATGAATTTTGGTCCAAATATCTTTTATGTTTGTCTAAGAAGCACGGACACTTCTAAGAAGGTGGCATATTCATGTCATGTCGTGTCGTGTCGTGTCCGTGTCCGTGTCGGACACCGACATTCTTTGGACACTTTCCCGACACGTGTCCAACATTCTTCAAAACGTGTCTTATTTTTTAATTTTTTTAAAAAACTTGGACAGTCTTTGGACACTTGAAGGACACATGTGTCTATCACTTAAACACATGTGTCTATTGATTAGACACAGGTGAAACTAATTTTAAGTTTGAACAAAATAACTTAAGATACAATAATAAAACAAAAACCATATAAATTTATAGGAGTTAGTGTCATATTGCATTATATATAACATATAATAAATATATAAAATTATATATTTCATGCATATTCTGCACGTGTCGTGTCCTGCATTTTTTGAAAATTAGCATGTCGGCATGTCTGTGTCTTGTCGCGTATCAGATAGTGGTATTTTATGGGGATTCTGGGTGTGAAAAGTCACAGCACTGATGGTGCTGCTTTTTGATGCATATGTTGTATTAGTGTTTGACATATTTTCCTCTGTTCAGGTGGAGGGTTTCCCAAAGAGTCAAGTGGCGGAAGCAAAAAGACTTTTGATTCTGTTGTTGGAAATCAAAAACCTAGTCAAGTCCATGAGCGTTGCTTGCTGAGCAAAGGTATGAGTTTATCAGACATTTCGACCCAATCTGTTTATTTCTCATGCCCTCTTTTATTGACTGGAAAATGGAAAGTCATGCCTCTGACTTTCTCATAGGAAGTTAATTGAGATAATTGTTCAACTGATCAGAATTTTTATTCTGTTGATTTTGGAAAGTTCTCCTGAAACAAAATTTTTTTTTTTTCTTCTCTATTTGCTTAGTAATTTTTTTTTGGGGTGTAATTATTGTCATGCACTAAAATCAGATGCTCCAGCTCCCCTTGCAACCAAAGTGTTTTACTCTCAAAGGAATCATCGTCTCCGATCAGCACTTACATATCTTTATTATGAGGCATCCTTTGAGGAGCACTCTGGTGATTTGGTGAATCAGAAAACATTAAATGCCATGCAGTTACAAGTTTCATCTCCTAAGAATTTCTCTTATGAACAAATTAATGTCCAGAGGGGAAAGGTTTGCCATTTTTTATTTCTCTACTCTCTGAAATGGTCTATTCTACTACCTTGGCACATTTTCCTGGATTATTATGTGGGCATATTGCATGCAGATAACATGGATGTACAAAAATGGTATCCTCCCTTTTTCAATAAGAGAAAGTAATTTTAATGAAATTTAACTTTGAAAACTTGCCACAAGGCTGTCTCTCGTGGGTTTGTGGTGATGTAGGAATATATTATAGAATTAGGGTTTTAAAAGGTAGAAGAAAAGTTGTAGGGTTTGTAGAAGGAAAAGGCTGTAATTGATTGGGTTCGAAACTGGCAGCTTGCTGAATTTTTAAAATTGAGGCTATTTGATGGCCTGAACATTGAGTAATTTGGGGTTTTAGCATTTAATTTGAAGGCCAATGTTTGAGGTGTCAGGCTTGATTAGAGTTTGATTGAGGAGGGTTTCAAGACTGAAAAGTTCACTTTTTAGGGGTTGAGAACAGTTACCTGTATGTCCAAAATACCCTTAACTACTAGAACTGAATAAAAATCCATTAAACCTGTCCAGCAATATTCTAATCTATAAAATACATAAAAATAATACTCGGACTAACCCCAAAACATGATTACATAAGTCCTAGCCCGTAGGTGTAATTGTGAAATTTCATATTTGTTCTTTTCTTCTTTCTATGCTTGTCATCAATAACATAGAGGGGAATGTTAAAGTGGAAAGAATGTGTGCAGTGGTTAACTAGATACCGCTGTCAGACCCCAACCCCAAATCAAAGGAGAAATTCTAGCATAACGTATACCAGTATTGGCAATTTACCATGTTAGGTTGAAGGAGAGTGGAATTAATATTCTATTAATACCAGGTTTTAAGTAAAGTACATAAATCAAATGGAAATGTAAAGTTAATACTCTCACATCTTCACCATAAATAGCCTAGCATGAGCATCATTATCATATGAAATGTATTAAATAGGAGTGCAACTTGGGCGGGTTCAACCCGAGCAACTCGAACTTAGCCCGAATTTTTTTAGGGTTTAAACAAGATATTTTCAAATTCGGTACGGGTTTGGGCAAAAATTCAATTTGGGCGGGTTTGGGCAAAAATATCAAATAACCTATGAAGCACGGACACGGACACGCGACACGACACGGACACGCCGACACACAAATTTTCAAAAAATGGGGGACACGACACGCTGGGGATACGTTCAATATATATAATTAATTTTATTTATTATATGTCATAAAATTATTAAAAAATAATTAAAAAAACATTGAAATAACATAAAATTGCATTCCATCAATACATAACATGTCATTCGAATCTACCAACCATCATTTGTTACAAAATGCATGAAAATCAAACCACAAAATATAAAATTATCCAATGTACCAACAACTATCATCTATTACAAAATCCATAAATATCAGAAAATGTGAATTTAAGTAGAGGAAACTATTACAACATCTTCACCACCACCACCTCCATCTTCTCCTTCATCTGTAAATAGGACCGCCTCCATAGCCGGTTCATCAAGTGAGAGGTTAGCTATCCCAAGCATTCCAACATCATCAAGTGAGTCAAAGATATCTCCAGCAATGTCCCACATTTTTGTCTCTCCTTGCAAGTATTGGGAGCTTCTCCTTGATAAAAGACGAAGATTGTTATGAATGAACACCAAGTCCTCCGCTCTTTGAGGGACCATTTTGTTCCTTCTCACTGAGTGAATAAAGGAGTAAGTACTCCAATTTCTCTCACAACAAGATGAAGAGGCGGGTTGCACAAGTAATCTCAAAGCTAGTTTTTGAGGAGATGGTGCATATGCACCATATGCACACCACCAAGTATAAGGGTTCATGTGCCACCTATTATGAATGGAATCATACTCCGAGAATGCTTCAATATAACCCTAAAATTTTCCAAACTCAGTTATCACCTTGGTTCGCTCTGTGATATCTTCAAAATGCCTCTTAAAACACTTGTTCCTCTCACGTGTCACCTCTTCGTCCCTATGTGGAGGAACTCTATTTTGATCCTCATGGAGCTACTCATCACTATAATATCTACAATACAAAATAGGAAAAAATAATTATTTCAAGAAAGACTAGATAAGTCCATTAAAATGAAATATCTAAAACAAATTTAAATGTGATACTTACTTTGGATTCAATGAATGTGCCATACAATAGAGAGGAGTATTGTTTTTATTCCAATGATCCACAAGAATTTGATGTACCACATTGTAAAATGTAGATTCCTCATCTATTCTTTTCCCTTCATGCCTATATATTGTCATCTTCACTTTCTCTATCATTGTGTCCCACATATCAGACACTAAGTGAAGGCAAGGTTTGTCCGTATCACAAGCCCTAAGCATGTCATATATAGGACTCGTGAAGGAAAGAATAGAATCAATGTAGTCCCACCACACATCATCCAAAATCTTTTCTTTTACAAATTTTGCCTTCCCAACATCATCCTCTCTATAGCAATTCCACTTGTCACTAATTACCATTGCTTGAAGCCCATGTTTTATAAGCTTCAACCTCTTGAGCATCACAATTGTGGAGGCAAATCGTGTTTCGGCAACCGATAGCAACTTCAATGACACAAATTCATTGTACATAGCCAATCGCATTGAGTGATTACAGATAAAATTCTTAATCATCAAACCATCTCCGGCAATATCACTAATCCAACTACACTCTTCATATGTGACCTCATTCCTCTCAATATTCTTTGCCGCACAAATATTTTTCAAAGCTAGATTTAATGTGTGCACTACACAAGGAGTCCATAGAATATGAGAGAATTGAGCTTCAATGAGTTGTCCAGCTGCCTTACAATTAGGAGCATTATCCGTGATGACTTGAACAACATTACTAGCCCCAACCTCATTAATCACTTCTTTCATCAAATTTGCAATAAAATATTTGTCTTTAGTTTCTTCAGAACAATCAACTGCCTTAATAAACATAGGCACACTTTCACTCACCGCCATAAAATTAATCAAAGGCCTCCTTTGAGAATCACTCCAACCATCACTAACAATGCTCACCCCTTTTTCCTTCCATGTGCCCCTAATTGGTTGCAACAATCTATCAATATTTGCCCTCTCCTTTTGAAGTAATGTGGTTCGTAACAAATTATAACCGGGAGGCAAATATCCAGAAATATTATGGTTTGCAGCAAATGTGTAAGAGCTAACATAGTAAGGATTTCTTGCAAGATTAAATGGTAGCCCTCCCGAGTAGAACATCCTAGCAATTTCAAAATGTAATTGCTCTCTATCCTTCATGTTGAATGCTTTCTCAATAGCACTCCCACTCCCAGGCGCACTTCCACTCCCACTCTCACTCCCACTCTCACTCCCACTTGCACATGTTCTCCTTTTCTTTGATTCATAAGCATAACTATTACCAATTGATACACTAGAAGGGGGCAGTGGTACATTTTTGGGATGAGCATTTTTAATTCTCAATTCAGCAGCATCATTCTTATTTTGCAATTGTGAAAGTTTTTGACTTGTAATTTTCTTACAAGCACCAATTCCCTTTCCTGGGAGTTTTAATAGGTGTGTCCTTGCTCTTGTATATGAACCTTTGAAAGTATTATTACAAAAATTACATTGTAATTGGCAATTTCCTCCTCCTTCCCCAAGCTTTGCTAATTTAGTCATATACTTCCACAATGGTTTGTTCTCATCAAAATCATCATCAGGTATATCATTAGAACTACCACCCGTAGCCATTGTTTCAGAATTACAAATTTGTTCCTATAATAAAATTAATAAACACACATTATTATTAAAATTAACAAAACTAATAAAATATATATATTTTCAAATAAAACATATTAACAAAACTAATTAATAAATATATATATATATTCTGAAATAAGGCATACATAGGGGAAAAAATATAAAATGAAAAAAAAAAAAAAAAAAGACGCGAAAAAACAAAATAAAAAATAAAACTATACTCAGACGTCGAGAGAGAGAGAGAGAGAAACATCGACTGACGAACGAACGAAGACCAGAAGAAGAAGGAAGAAGACCAAAGCCGAGGAAGGAAGAAGAAGGTGTACCTTACGAGCGACGGCCGAGGAGAGACGACGAACGATGAACGATGAGCGACGAGCTACGAGTAGCTACGAGCAGCGATGAGCGATGACGAGCGACGGACGAGCGACCAGGTTCTCTTTCTCCTCTGTTATCTTTGCCTTCTCTCTCTCTTTTTGTTCTCTGCTATCTTTGATCGATTTAGGGCAAATATAAGTTATTTTTGTTTTTTAACAGATTGACCCCAAAAATATTTTGTAAATTCTGAAATTGACCCTAAAAATGTTTTGTAAATTCTGAAATTGACCCCGTGCGTGTCCCGAAAGTGTCCATAACGTGTCTGGCTTCAAAAAAAACAAAAAAAAAACTGGACACTCTCTAGTGCGTGTCGGACACGTGTCCAATGCGTGTCGGACGCGTGTCCGTGTCCGACACGTGTCTGACACTGGTACGGAGCCCTCGGAGAGGTGTCCGTGCTTCATAGCAAACAACCCAAGCAACCTGAAGTCCGAATTATACATATATATATAGATATATAAATATATTAAATATACATATAAATTATTAACCATTACATGATATTAAAGTAATTTAGATTATTAAATCATATTGAATATATATTATTATATATACAAATAATATAAAATCTTACTTTTTTTATTTTCACTCATAAATTGTAAGGACTACTATAGCGGCATCTCTCTTACATTAAATAAATTATTTTTTTTGATGGTATTAATGATTTTCTATAAAATAAAATAAAAAAATTGTAAATAGAGTCAAATTTTAATAATGTAACTGCAAAAAAAAAAAAAAAAACTGAAATTCATTTTACAATTTGGGTTTAACTCAGGTCGGGCTTGGGCAGACAACCTCGGATTACAATTCGGGCCTGGGCAGATCTTAGCATAATTTGGGCTGTGCTTGGATAACCTCCCAATCCGACCAAATCCGACCAGTTGCACCCCTAGTATTAAATGAGTAATAATCAACAATGCATATTACCAATGTGTTATATAATGTACACAATGTAGTTTTATTTCTCCTTTGAGATCGTGTATCATGCTTCATAAGCTATGAAATACCTTGAAATCGTGTATCTTCTTTTTTTTTTTTTTGGATCAAGGGTATTGGTAGTGTTTGGTAGTTACACTCATTTTTAAAATTCCTGTAGTGGGCCCATTAATTGACTAGTTCTTTTCATACCATTTCTTGTAACATGCTTATGGATATTAAATAAATATTGCTTTTGAATGTTCATGAAGTGATGGCCTCTTTTACTTGAATTCCTCATAATATTTGCTTGCGAAGCTTTTGTGTATGTAGTTCACAACTTCTCACCCCCTTTCAATTAATGAAACATAATAGAAAAAACAACGCAATTGACATTCTACTTGGAATATTTAGTGATTGAGAGATTCATTTTGAGTAGTATTCGTCTAGATTTATGAAGTGTTTAAATGTGACATGTTTGCATGGCAAATATTGCTAGTAAGAAAAGTGATGCTCATATTATCTTTATTTTGACATCTTACATCATAAATAGTTGATTCTGTTTGTCTTCTGATATTTATATCTGAATATGCCAATGAGCTACATCTGCTTTTTAGAAAAACTTACACCACTTTTGTTTCCTGGGGTACAGAGAGAAAAAAGCCCTTTGCCTTCTGTGCAAAAACCTGATCAAATTCTTGCAGACAGTTCGGATGCATACTTGGGTAAATTAGGAGGATGCATGCCAGCCGTGAACTTCTCAAATCATGTTTCTTCTGTGAATAATATCTTAAGACCACAAACTGCATCCATTGGAATTGCGAGAAGCAATTATCATTCAAAGCCTTATTCTTTTGCAGGAAACACAGGTAGACCATTTCAAATTTTACTGTAGCTTCATATACTTTGCTCTTTATTTTTTCCAGGGAAAAAAAAGAAAAAGACTAACATAGACTAAGATATGAAAACCATATGAGAATAAAGTTTCTAATGGTAAACATAATGTTTAGCTGATAAACCAGTGTTATATATATATACTATAAGATGGGATAACAATCCTCAGCGTTGACTCTGATTTTAATTGAACTGCAATAAAATTGATAGGTCATCTAAAAAGAACATCTATAATTTCTGAAAATGAAGAAGAATAATTTCCATCTATTTTTCTTAATATTATTATTATCATTTTAATGCAAGTAGATGGGAGATTTCATTCTTGCCTTTTCTATTTTTACGTTTCATTTAACTGATTTAAACTACTGTGGAGATGGGGTAGAGTTTTTCACAGGAGTGATGGCTTCTGGTTTTGTAGGAATGCAGCAGCCTAAAGGAAGTGTTCCTGTTATATAGGAGTCCTGGTTGGAATTTTTGGTAGGCAAAATTTATATATGTTACTCCAATTTGTGAGTTTAGGATCGTATTTTCGAAATAGAAAAAGCAATATGTGGAAAATTTTCATTCTAGATTTTGCACTAAAGTGGAAAACCATACTTTGTTATAGTTGCTTGAAATGCAAAAATTAAATTTCTCTGCCTCGGTCTCAAGTTACCTTTTTACTTCACTATGCTTCTGGGATTGGGGCCTGGAGATCTCTTAAATGTAGAATATGAAGAATCTTGGGAATGCAGCGACATAGATCACCTTCCTCCAGAAATTTAAGTTTCGCTTGTGTGATGATGATGATCCCAAAACGCAGGACTTGATCCCTTATTTTTATTGTGAATTTCATTTTTCCTGAAGGAAAAACATGGGAAAGATATGATTACAGGATATGATTAGATATAAGTCTTTGTTTAACCTTGTGAAAATCCTTTTCCGTGCTTGCATTCTATAGACTCTTCTTCTAAACACGACAAATACCCAACTTGCAGGAATGGTTTTAGAATGGTTTTGATGTTTTTGAATTTGTATATCCATTGTTTTTATCGTGGGTTTTAGAGGTTTGGTAGGAGTGATGGCCTGTTTAGTATCAATTTTATTTTTTCTGTTTTCATTGTTATTTATTTTTATTTTTTATTTTTGTGGAAACAAAAACAATAGAAGTTTCAAAAACACATTATTTTCATATCATTTTCATTATTGCATGAAAACAATTTTTAAAAATTTAGAAAAACAACTTAAGGCCCTGTTTGTTTTCAGAGATAGAATGGAGGGGATTGATAGTGATAAATTGTTAAATTATTTTTATATAAAATAATAAAACAAATAAAAAAATATAAAAACTAAACATTAATATTTTAAAAAAAATCTCCAATATATAAAAGATAAAAAAATAAAAAAATTTCTAATCCCCTCACTATTTTTCCTCATTTGTTTTCAGAGATAGAATGGAGGAGATTGATAGTGAGGGGATTAATAGTGAGGGGATTGTTAGTGAGGAGATTGATAGTGAGGGGATTAATAGTGGGAAATTGTTAAATTATTTTTATATAAAATAATAAAACAAATAAAAAAATATAAAAATTAAACATTAATATTTTTAAAAAAATTCTCAATATATAAAAAATAGAACAATTTCTAATCTTCTCACTATTTTTCTAATACCATCTCTACCTCCTCACTATGAATCTCCCTTCTAAGGGTATTAGTAATACCAAGGTATTAGTAGTTCTAAGGTCATTTCTCAAAACAAAAATGTATTAGTAATACCAAGGTATTAGTAGTTTCAATCCTCTTCTTATAACCCCAAACAAAAGGGGCTTAATGTGTTAACAAAAAATTAGTTGTTGTTCTACAGGAATATATATATATATTTTTCTGAAAACAACTTCCACAAATAGTTTTCTACACAAGTGTTTTTTCTGTGTCAGTTTCATATTTTCTGTTTTAGAGAGAGAGAAATAGAAAACTGAGGACTTTTAACAAAGGTTTTGCTTGTGTTTCAATTTAAGGGGGAGTTGATTATTGTACCAAGTAATAATGTATGTGTGCTTTTCCATGATATTGCTTGCAGTATTCACTTTGTTATATTACGGTACTACTACTAAATTTTTTTATAGTCTTTTTTTTTTCTTATTTATTGATGTGACATATAGTATATTATTGAAGGGGGTTTGGTTCAGTTAGGAAAGTGTATAAAAGTTTATTTTGTTATAAGTCTCCAATTTTAGGGATTTTTTTTTTAACAATAATTTTCCATTAAAAAAATTAAATAAAAATGAAAGTTTGAGCAAAAATTAAGGAAAGTTGACTATTTGGCCATTTTAACTTGATTAAAATAGTTGTGTTTGGGAAGTTGGTTGATTTGATGGTTATGAGAGAAAAAGTGAAATAATTATGGATTAAATGTGATACTCTGTCTTATTAGTTATTTTAATCTATTTTATCTTATAGTGAGTTATTTTAATTCAATTATCTTTCTAACGTTTATGAAAAAATCTTTGTGTGGTTCTTATGTGCTGTTGTTGTTTGGTCCAGATATTTTATTTTATTTTATTATATACATATATATATTTAAATTTTTAAAAAATGTGTTATGCATTCATGTGGGGGGTGGGGGGTCACTCTCATGGTCTCTTGTGTGCATAATGAATAGTTGACAGCCACCTAACAAGAGAGACTCCCACAACAAAATAGATAAAAGTAAATCCTTCGTTTTCAGCCAGTCTGCCTGTTTTTGTTATCATAACTTCCATTGTGTATATATATATGTATATTATATTATGATTGAATTTATTTATTTTCATAGATAATATATGTATATAGCATGTACTGAATTGGCAAAAGTTGAAATGAGTTTGTCCTTTGCTATTGCCATAGGCCATTAGGTACACCTACTTTTGTTGTGCTAAGGGGTTACACCCCACTATTTAATGGGCTAGTGTTTGATTTATTGAAAGAGAAGTTGAAATGGAATCATTAATATTTATTTTTATGTTTGGTTTGGAGTAGAAGAAATGAATATACATTTCTAAGCACCAAGGATCTTTTAGAGTGTTTTTTTTCTAAAGTTTCTTAAAGTAGTGTATTGTGTGGTTAAGATTTAATGCTGAAAAATTGATGTGACTTGTCATTAAATCTCAACCACACAATGCACCACTTTAGGAAACTTTAGGAAAAAAAAACTCTAGAGGATCCTTGCTTATTTCTAAGTGCTCGTTTGGGAAAGAAGGTTTTGGGCTTTTTTTTTGATTAAAATAGTCATAAAAAATAAAATTGGCTTCTTAGCCTAGTAAAACAGAACATCACATCTAATTTATAATCATTATATTCTTTCTTTCACAAAAAACTCAAAAATCCTTCTCAAACAAGATTTTGTAGTCCCAGGCTAAAATAATTAAAAAAATTCAAAATTCAAATAGTCAACTCACTTCCCAAATGAAAATGACATCACTACACTTAGGATGGAGAATGATTATTTCAATAGGAAATCTCGATTACTGATATTTCATTCCATCTTAAGATCTAAGGCTTTGTTTGGTAACTAGTGGCAAAAAAATCAAAGATTTTTTTTTTTTTTTTTATATCTTTTCGTAAAAAGTTAAAAAATCTTTTCAAACATATTTAATTTTTTTATATCATATTTTAGTTAAAATATCAAAAAATTATTAAAAAAAACTTATTTCCAAACGAGACCAAAATATACATGTTTGATTGCCGAACTAAACATTGCATGTGGTGCACATCCTCTTGTACAAAATGCAATTGCACTAATCTTGAATCCCCCAAGTGGAGCATTCCTCAAAACAACCTAGCACTTACTCAACCATTTTTTTTGTTTTTGTTTTTGTTTTTGTTTTTGTGAAAAAAAAAACTCCACCATGTTTATGCTTGAGGAATATTTCATAGTTTGCACCCACCTAGTATTAGTGTAATGATTGTGATATACTTTAATTAAACTGGAGATATTTATCTCAAAAAAGTATTCCATGGATGCATTGTTGTGATAGTGACAAGCTTTGACATAGAAAAAAAAACTTAGGGTACACCACCAACCCCACTACCTCTTCTATTCTACCTCCTACCCCTCAGTTTCCAGTTATTCATCAAAATCATTTTCTGAAAAATAAATAAATTTTCTAAATTTAAGTGATTTTAGTTTATTTTTTAAAACACAAGTTGTTTATTAAAATTGCATTTTAAAAACACAACTTAAGTCTTAAAGTCGTGTTCCACAATATAACAAAATTTACAATAAACTAATTGAAGTGTTTTTAATGAAACTGTGAATGCTAACTTCACAAAATAACATGATTTAAAAATAAATTAAAAACTGATTGGGTTTTAAAAATTGAGTTTTGAAATAAAAGAGTAATATTTTACAAACTAATAAATTTTACAAGTTTTTTTTAGTTACGTTCGGTTTATTTGGACAAAAAATATTTTTTGGTATTTGGTACAATGAAAAACAAAAGTCAACGAAAAATATTTTTCATGATCAATGAAAAACAAGTCTATTATGGTAGAAAATGTTTTTCATTTTTAAAAGGTAAAAAATATTTTTAAGACTAAAATTTTACCAATATCATCACACCACCACCACCACTCCCACTCTCACCTCCACCACCATCACCATCACTGCTGCTGTCGCCCCATCACTATGCCGCCACCTCCACCTTCATTCCACCACCACCAAACATAGAAAACATTTTCCGAGAAAAATTTTCTATAACACATATTTTTCGCCCAAACAAACGGAACTTGTAGCATTGTTGTTTAGCCTCTCACTTTTTATATATTATCTTACCTTTTACAAAGGAACTGAGCTTGTTTGGTTAAAAATGCACAAAAGACAAAATAAATTAAATAAGTCAAATAAGACAAAATATCACATCCAAACTAAAATCATTTTACTTTTTCTCTAAAAAAAGTCAAAAAAGCAAAAAAATTCAAACTAAACAAACTTTTAGTCTCAAGCTAAAACAATCAAAAAGTCAAAAAATTAATTAAAAAAGTCAATTGTCAAACGGTAACTAAGTATTTTCCATCATTTTACCTTTGACAATGGGATATGAGATGAGAGCATAATATCCCATATTAGTTCCCTATATTTAGCTTCAAATTCACTCCCAATAGATTGTTATAAACCAGTTATTGATTTATTTAAGAATTAATCAACCAAAACCAACCCTCCCACATCAATATAAATAAATTTAAAAATTACAATTTCTACTATAACTCTTTCAACAATCTCTTCAGTATCGTAGGACACATTGACATAATGTTGATGTTGAAATTGAAGCACCAACAACATTCACCTTAGAGGTTATACATTCATTCCAAGCACATGCCTTGCTTTTTCAAAAGTAAAAATAAGAAAAGCAACCATTTTGTGTCATTGCCATCATGGTTTTATTGAATGTATCAAACTTTCCTCCTAAATCATAGGATTCAATGAAGCAAGTATTTCTTACATGAAAATATGAATGTGTTGTTTGTTGTTGTTGTTTAATATCTTATAATGAGAATATATCTTTTTAATTGAAACACTCTCTTAGGGTACTTATTATTATTATTATTATTGCTATTTGAGGTAATTTTGAGTCAATGTGTTGTTACATTGGCAATAAGAAGATAAAATAGTTCTTTCAATAATCATTTTCCATAATGAGATGTTATCATCAAATTGCCTTGATTTAAAGTTAAGATAGGATAATTAGCCAAGTTGTCTCAATTACTTGGGTTATTTTGAAAGAAAATGTACATGTTGGTTGGTGCTGCCCTTGCATGTAGTGAAAATTTGGTGACCTATGTTTGAATTATTAATTTGGATAGAGATTTGAAAGAAAAAAATGTAAGTAAAATATAAATGAAATATAATTATATTTTGCTTATATTTTATACATCGTTTTTCTTATCATTTTCAAATTTCTTTCCAAATATATGTTCCACACACAACTTAAAGAAATATGTAAATCCCACACACATATGGGTAGGGCTGCAAACGAGCCAAGCCGAGCCGAGCTTTAGTGTGTTTGGGCTTGTTTATTAAGATTTTAACGAGCTCGAACTCGAGCTCGAGCTGAATAAAAATTTAACGAACCGAGCTCGAGCCTGTTCACGAATCTTAACGAGCCAAAAAATTTATAAATTCATACTTGCATGTGAGACTAAAGTTACAATTAAAACTTTGATTATACAATTATATATACAATATATATAAACATACTAAAAAAAGTCCATATTTTACTAAAATAATAATATCTACTACCATTATTATATAAATATACTATCTATAGTTAAGTATTATTTACATTTATATTTTTTAAATATATAAATATCATATTTCTCTTATTTTTTATACATAATTTTATATTATTTAATATATAAACAATAAATATTGAACGAGCCAGCTAACGAGCCGAGCTTACGAGCCGAGCTTTAGAATGTTTGAGCTTGTTTATTAAAAATTTAACGAGCTCGAGCTCGAGCTCGAACGGCAAAAAAAATTAACGAATTGAGTTCGAACGAGCTCTTATCGAGCCGAGCTCAAGCTTGTTCATGAACGGCTCTGTTCATTTGCAGCCCTACATATGGGTTTTTAGTAAAAATGTTAGGAAAGTAATTTCTAATTGTAGTAAAACTATAAAATTAATGTCCTCAAGAAAACTTGACGTATCATTTTCACATGATAATTAGAGATTAGATCACACTTACATTAATAATTAGGGATTAGTTCACACGTGGAGGACTTAATCCTATCTCATAATGAACTTGCTCCCTCCTAATGATGATGAAGTGCAATATTGTTGAGAGTGATATAATTAGTAGCTAAAATATAGTGCATAATTTATTTATAAAAAAACTAAGAATTGCACAAAATGACAAGTATAAAAACAAAAACAAATAAAAAAAATTGTACTTTCACCTCGTATTGTTTGTTGAAATTAAACTTTGAAATAATCGAAAAACTTTATTCCTTTTAAGTTTTGTTATTGTCTTACATGGCAATTTGAAAGGAATAAAGGTTTTTGTTTTTAATATTAGGCAAATACAAACAAGGGTTTTTAGGTATTATTTAATATTGAAAAGTATGTAAAAAATGTATTAAGAATTATATTGATTTCAATAAAGTAGATTGAAATGAGTGAAAAGTGTATTGTATTTTATAAATATTTTTTCTTTTACTTATGCACTAAGGTCTCGTTTGGTATACACATGTTTTAGTCTAAGAGTCAAAAAGTTACTAAAAAAATTAAAAAGTCTGTAACCTATATAAAAAAGTCAAATATTCTCTTTTATCTCTATTTTTTACACATCTATTTGTAAAAAATCAAAAAGTCATTCCAAATATACTGGGTATGTTTGGTTTGTGTTTGTAAAGTAATTTTTGAGATAAAAAGTATGAAAACTTGTTTGGTTTGCCTTTTTTCAAAAATGGTTTTGAAAAATTATTTTGGAAAGAGAGTTTTAAAAAAAGTGATTGATTTGATGTGTATGAGAGAGAGAGTGATTTTGGAAAGTAGGTAACTAAATAAAATTTTGAAATTTTTTTTGAAAAAATTTGTTTATAGAGAATTTTTCTCAAAATTTTTTTTGAAAAACAAACCAAACAACTAATTTTTTTATCTTATATTTTAGTCAAAAAAAATTATTAAAATAATATGTTCACAAATGAGGCCTAAGGACACTTATTAATAAGGCTCTTACCACTAATTTGGCTTTTGTCGCACCAACTTAACTACCTTGGTTATACTTTTTGGAATTTTAAAAAGTCAAACCTACCATGGCAATAGAGGAATTTATGAGTATACACTATTCAATATGTATTTCACAACTAAAAAAAAATAGAGTAATTTTAATTTTTTTTAGTTATAATTAAAAAAATATCATAAATAAATATAATATGAGATATAATTAAAGAACTCATGAATTATAATTAAAAAAAATTAATAATAACTAAAAAAAGTAATATAATTAAAAATGCATAAGTTATACCTTTTTATAATTATGTATAGGGTTAATTACACTAATAGTCCCTATAGTTTAAGACTTGTGTTACTTTGGTCCATGACTTTTCAATTGTGACACATTTGACCCTGAATTTTGAATCTTGTTTCAAATAAGGACAATTGAAAATATTATTAGATTTTTTAAGGGTAAAATCGTCAATTTGATAAAATATAAACTAATTTGATAAAAATAAATGTCAAAAAAATATTTTTAATTTTTTTAAAATTATTTTTATCCACCAATGATAAAATTATGTAAAATTAATAAAAATTACATGATTAATTTTTTAAAATTAATTTTACATGATCATCATCCAAACATATAATAAAAATTAATTTGGTAAAAAAAATAAATAAATGTCTAAAAGATTTATCAATTTTACATAATTTTATTTTTAGTAGGTAGAAATAATTTTTTAAAATTTAAAAATATTTGTTTGACATTTATTTTTGTCAAATTAATTTATATTTTATCAAATTGATAATTTTACCCTTGAAAAATCTAATTATATATTTAATTGTCCTTATTTGGAACAAGATTCAAAATTCAGGGTCAAATGTGTCACAATGAAAAAGTCAGGGATCAAAGTGACACAAGTCCCAAATTATAAAGAGTATTCGTGTAATTTGCCCTTATGTATATTAAAATTTCCCTCATAAAGGTTACAATGAGATATTGACATGGCAAAAAAAGACAAATCTACTCTCTAATTGCTTCTTTGTGGACCCCTCTCACCTATCATATGCTTACTAGATAGAAGTCTAGAATTCTAATATTATGCCTCCGTTTGGGAATTGGGCTGGCTCTTTGGCTTTTTGACTTTTTTGGCTATATGAGCCTGAGCTTAAAAGTTTGGTTTGGGAAGGGCTCTTGGCTTTTTGGCTTTTTTGGCTTTTTTTGTGAGAGAAGAGTGTAATGATTATAAGGTTAGATGTGATATTTTGTCTGTTGTGACTCATGAGCCTGTTTTGTCTTTTGTGGCTCATGAGCCACTTGAGCCCTACCCAAACGGACTACTTATCATATTAAAATTAAATTAATAAAATAGGTTTTATCGTTCAAATCAATTACTACATTAATACTGATACATCAAATAATAAACAAATATATATATATATATATATAAAATAATGAATTATTTTAGTTATTTTACAAAAAAAAAAATTACATAAAAATAGGGAGAAAAAACTTTTTATTGTAACTTTATTTATTTATTTTTGATTATTTTAACTAATTATCAAAATAAATTATGATATTATCAAGAATTATTGCATTATTATTACCAATTTAATAATGATACATTGGCAAATAAAACAAAATAAATATAATCATTATTGTAATATTATTAAAATGAAGTAGATTTTTGCTAGTTGAGAGCATCTCCAACGGAGAACCAAATGTTTTATCAGATTTAAGTAAAGAAGTAGCAATTTTCTTCATTTGATACTTTACACTCCAACGGTTCAGCATCAAATTTTTTCATCAAATTTGCGCCGGGCAACCGGTTGGTTGACCGGCCGGTCAACCGGTAACGGCAAAAAATAATTTTTTTTTTTTTTTTTTTTACCGGTTTGAACCCTTTTTTTTTGAACTTTTTGAACTCTTTGGTGGTCGACCACCTAGGCAAAAAAATTTTTTTTTTTACTGGTTTGAACCTTTTCAGTGAACGGTCTGAATTTTTTTTGGGGCGACCGGTTGGTCAACCGGATGGTCGACCGGTTCGTCTCATCTCAACGGTCAGGAACAGTGATTTGGTGAAATTTGGTGAAATGCTTCGCCTGTACTCAGTTTGGTGAAAGATTTGCTGAATTCTCGATTTGATATTGATTTGGTGCCACCGTTGGAGCCTCAAAAAGTGAGTTTTTCATCAAATTTCAAATTTGATGTTGGATTTGGTTCTCCGTTGGAGATGGTCTGACGCGATATGTGTTTGATTTATGACAAATTATTTAAAACAAATCAAATTTAAATATATTTTAAAATTTATTAAAATTTAAATAATTTGCAATCCTGTTTGATTTGATTATATATTATATTAAAAAAATTCAATTATTCCAAGTCATAATCAACATGATTAAAGTAGGTCACTTAAAAATAATTAAATTAAGGTAATTAAACATACTTATAAAAATTTATTAATAATGTAAGTTAAATGATTCGATTCGACTATTTCTCTCTCATCATATATACGGCATTATACACACACCACCACCTGTATCTATCACCCCCTCCCAGCCGTCTCTCGAGAAATCGAAACACACACCAAAACGCATAAAATCTCACACTCCCTCACACTCACACATCAAAATTTTCCCGGGAAAAACGTTCACGATTCTCGGAAAACGCTCGTGTGAAATCCACAGTGTTCTCTCAGCTTCTCTCGTCATGCGTAGAACCAAAAACGCATCGATCCGAAGAGTCTCAAATCAGTTACCTTTTTTGATCTCCCAAGCATATATATATATTTGGTGTTTGTATGTAAAATTTTCGAATTTGTGATTCAGATCTGACTTAAAGTAAATGATTTAGTTTTCAATTAAGCGTGATTTAGATGTTAGGCATAGGAAGAAGAAGTTTCGATATGAGGTTAGGTTATGGATTGAAATCGAGGTCGCGCCGTGTGGTTCAGGACAGTTCTATGGCGGCTGCGGAGGCGGAGATTGATGAGTTGAAGCGGAGTTGTTGGGAGAATTTGCCGGAGGAGCTGTTGAGGGAGGTGTTGACGAGGATAGAGGAATCGGAGAGTAGTTGGCCGGTACGCACGAATGTAGTTGCCTGTGCCGGAGTGTGCCGGAGTTGGAGGGAGATCATGAAGGAGGTTGTCATGACGCCGGAGGTCGCTGGAAAACTGACGTTTCCGATATCGGTTAAACAGGTTAGATTCTTGATGCTCCATTCGAATTTTGACAGTTTATTGTGCAAGTGTTGATTTTAGTGTTTGTTTTTTTCTTTAATTAGTGTTTGCTTGTTGATTTGATGTTGTATAGATTAGTTTTTTTTGATAGGTTAGGACATGAATTGTAAGCTTGGATGAGCATAGAATTGCCCCTAATTGTGTCGTCTTCTAGGCCAAGTTACATTCCATGATTATTGACTACGTGGAAGCGTGGTATTGGCGTGTTGAGCTGGTGCTCCTAAACTACTGAATAAATTACAGGCTAACTACTTGTAAAAACCTGTGATTGATGAGAAAAGGGTTGAACTAGAAAGAAAGTCACCAAGTTTTGCACTTGTGGTTAAACTATACACCTATGGCAATTTGCTCAGCTCTTGTAATGTCTTAATGTTAGAAGGGTTGTAAAATTGTTTATATATATATATAGTTTCTGCTGTGTGACTTAGAGTTATGTGGCTAATGTGGAATGAAGGAAACATCGTCTGCACATTGTCTGATCATTTGGATTTGAAAACATTATCCACCTTTTCGGTCATGCCTTTGGGCTCACCCCTACCTTTGGCCTTCCTCTTTGGTTTGCTACGCCCGAAGCCCCACTTCATACCAGTTTAGCCCTTCAGCCCTTGATTTGTGTCGAAAACGATCGAACTCATTGTCTCTGGGTGACCTGCAGGACTCACTCACCTGTTTAGGCAGTTCTCTTCATCTACCCCTGACCTTTTCCCTTTGGGTTCTCAGACCTAGCTATGCTTGGTTATCTTTATTATGTTTGCACTTATGGTATGGTAAAATCCCTAGTGTTAAATGTTTACTACTTAATGCTTTGCTAATATAATAATTAATAAGGCCTTTTTCCTAGAATTACTACAAGCACTTTTAGAAAAAGGTGGGTTAACTAAAGAAAGATGAAACCAGATGCATTCTTAAGAGAAAGTACTTTGCATTACCTATGATGAAAGGAATAATAGACTTGCATTACTAAAAGGAAAGTTGCACTTCGATACCGGGGGGCTTTTCTCAAAAGAACTTGACCATGAATTGAACGAACTCATAAGAAGATGACTTATGGGAATCAGATTTATCCTCTTCACACCTCAAAATTCGGTCAGTTAAAACTAGTTCACATGTTTACGACTTGAAACTAATGAGACATGGCAGGAATGCCTGGAGCCACTTTGTACTAACCATTTATGAGAGCCCCAAATCTCAATATTGATTGGTTTTGTTTGTATTAGTGAACTTGCTCAATAATCTCTAAGAAAGCTAGTATGAGCCTTTTGGGGACCATTTTAAGCTTCTATAATTTAGAACCAATTTCTAATTTTCTGTTGACTGTTTATTATTTTATTGGAGCTATCTTACCCAGTCTTATACGACAATTTCCTGTTAACTGTTATGGTTGTGAGAATTGTAGCTGTTCTTGAGATGCCATGAAGTATACATGGGACAATCATAAGATTAGTGAGCCAGCTATAATTTAAATCTTGTTTATTGTAAGAGATTATTTCTTTTTCTTTTCCTTTTTTTTTTTTTTTGAAGCTGGGATCTTTGTAGTTAAGTTATTCAGGATCAACTAATTGCTTTTGTTGTTTGATTTTACACTTGTGTATGCTTATAAGCACTGGCTATTTTTTCAGCCTGGTCCTAGAGAGTCTCTCCTCCAGTGTTTTATAAGACGGGATCGGTCTACACATACATATCATCTTTACCTTAATTTAACTCAAGGTGAGCAAATTATCTTTCTTTGTGCTTCTGTGCTGTAATGACACTTTCTAATTGGCTTGTTTTGCTAGGCGTATTTGATTAATTGGTAGATTCTCTTTTCCCAGTCTTTTGAATGGACCAATTGGAGGATAGTTGCCCTATTTTCAGTGGCAGAGCCAGAATTTTTACAGTGGGTGCAAAGCAAGAGCTAATTATTTAATAAATTTTTAGTTTAAAGTTTAGGAGTTCATGGATGTTCGTTATTTTACCAACCAACTAAACTCACTTTCTCACTCTTTCTATTTGTCTTCACTTTTAACACACAGATGGACACAACATAAATATTATGTGCATGCATATCCTTTAAAATAACTTAATATTATTTTAGAATAGTAATTTGAAAAAATTAAGATGTTTCAAAATTTTCTTTAAATTTTGATTCAAAATTTATGAAACCAGCATGTGTCTTTTGGTTATAAATAGTTAAAAAATACCTTTATTTTCAATAAATCATTAGTGGGTGAGTTTTTTTTTAATTTTAATTATAAGTTGATTTATGAAAAAATATATCAACCTAAAATCTTTTTAAATTATTGAACTAACGTTAAACTTTTTTAAAATTTGAGTGGGGTCCGGTAAACGTACTAAAATATATGTAGCTCCACCCTTGCCTATTTTTTTTACTGCTTCCACTTTTTTCCATCTCTTTGGCAGCATTGGCTGATGATGGGAAGTTTCTTCTTGCTGGTCGTAAGTTTAGGCGCCCCACTTGCACAGAATACAACATCTCTCTGCATCCCGATGATATGTCAAAGGGAAGTAGCACATATATAGGGAAATTAAGGTGTGTTCTCTCTAAGTCCTACCTGGCTTACTGTTTGGTCATCAATTTTTATGTGGGTTATAATAGTGCCATTCTTTTTTGGGGAAAATACAGAACAGTGGTAGTTTGAAAAAATAATTGCAAATTCATGAAAAAGTTTAAGATTTTAATTATTAATATTTATAAAGTTTACCATTGATTTGTAATAATTTTTTAAAAATATCACTGATGTGATATTTCTCCTTTTTACTCTTGCCTAGATCAAACTTTCTGGCAACCAAGTTCACAATCTATGATGGCCTGCCACCTCATGCTGGAGCCAAAATGATGAGAAGCCGTTCAACTAGGCTAGTGGGCTCAAAACAAGTTTCCCCCAGAATTCCTGCCGGCAACTATCCAGTAGCTCACATCTCATATGAGTTGAATGTGTTGGGATCCAGGTAACAAAAGGGCTCATGTGTGTACTTGTAGATTTTGTATTAAGCTATTGAATTGTCTATGTATGCAAAGGTTTGGTCAGAAATAATAAAATCATTTTTAAAAATGTATATATATGGATGAGACTTTGCTCCTGATGCTTTTTAGCATAGCCGCTAGTGGAAATTTGTGGATTGTAATGATTTGTTGTTTGGTTTTACTTTACATAACTTCATAGAACAATCTAGCTAATGCTAAATTAGTTTTTGTTTCATATTTTTATTTTTAACAAACAGGGGTCCTAGAAGAATGCACTGTGTCATGGATGCCATTCCTGCTTCTGCTATAGAACCTGGTGGTGTGGCTCCCACACAGACTGAGTTCCCTCTTAGCAACATAGATTCCTTTCCATCACTCCCATTTTTCCGATCAAAATCAAGCCGCAAGGAGAATTTTCTTTGTGAATCAACTGATCAGAGAAATGGGGAACTGGTTTTGAAAAACAAGGCTCCCAGATGGCATGAGCAACTACAGTGCTGGTGCTTAAATTTTCATGGACGGGTAACAGTTGCTTCTGTGAAGAACTTTCAGTTGGTGGCTTCTGTGGAGAATGGACAGGCAGGCCCACAACACGAGAAGGTCATCCTCCAGTTTGGGAAAGTAGGGAAAGATGTGTTTACCATGGATTACCGGTATCCACTATCTGCATTTCAGGCATTTGGAATCTGCCTTAGCAGCTTCGACACCAAGATTGCTTGTGAATGACGAACTGATAGGTCTGGATCTGATTACTCTATTATGTACACACAGTATCCTATTGAGAATATTCACATGTTTATCTGTTAACTTTTGTGTCAGGTCAATTAGCATGTAGTTTGATTATAACTGCGTTGGAATATATGTGTGTGTGTGTATACATATTTATAAAATAAAAAAAATATTTAAAAAAAAGCTGGGAATAGGTCGATCAACTGATCTTTTACTGCAAAGTTTTATCACTTTCAGATAATGAATGGTTTAGGATTATCTCTGGAGTGATGGTTCTAACCTTGTACATCATGTTGCATTTTAAGCGAGGGTCGTGTTGGAGCTAGTTCACTCTTCTTTTCCACCGTCATCATGTTTTTATATACACTTCAGTAATTTGAGTTGCATGATATCTAATCTTTTCATTTTACTTTGAACTTGTAATTGTGTTAATCCTCACCACCATGACCGCAATCTTGCTGCCCCAATCAGCACTACATCACTCGACCAGTGCCGTGACTACCACCACTCCATCCACCTACCCAAGCCATGCTGCCCAAATCAGCACTACATCACTCAACTAGTGCCGGGAGTACCAGCACCCCAGCCACTCACCCAAGCCATTCTCATCCGCACTACAGACTCAGAGCACAATTACCTCCCCCATTGCCACCATTTAGGACATTTCCCATGCACTGCATCTGTGAATGCTCTAGTTTTACGGCTTTCAATTGATTCAGATGAAACATAGAGAAGATAGCAAGAAACCAATAGCAAAAGGTTTTGAAAGGCACCGTGGTTGAGCAAGAAGGGTTTCTACTTCTATTGGGAAATATCAATACTCGTGTTTTGAGAATTTTATATAAGCGGTATATCAAACCAATAACAGGGGTTAAAGAACTACAGAACCCTATAAACAAGAAAATGATGGGAGAAATAAGAAAATATTATTGAATGGGAACATGACTACTCCGTCTTCCTGACTCATATGATAATTTTTTATTTTTATGAGAATCCAATAATTGGGTAGAGTCCTCTTACACGAGTGAATCTACACTTTTGATGGAACGGAACTTAAAAAATTTAGTTTTAATTTTACTTAGATTTTGGATTTGTTTAGAACTACAATTTAACCTTTTACAATAGGTATTGTTAGGTTGATTAAATTTGGGTATCAAATTTTCAATATATCTAATGTGTCATCAATAAATAAATACATGGTCTATTAAACCAATGTATTGATATTCAAATTTGATGATGGAAGCAATTATTAAAATTTTAACATTTTGTTTAGAATAATGTTGTAAATGTTAGAAGAATCAAATATTTCATAATTTTTTTTGTAACTTTGTTTCACTTAATTTGATGAACTTACTATTTCATAAAAAAATTTGTAACTTTGTTTCACTTAAATTTGATAGACTTGTTAAAAATTGATGGAGATCAGTATGTTATAGTTGACGTACTCTAAAAAGTAAACAATTCAGATTATCGAAATCGATTTTGAAAAGAGCTTATACGACCACACAACAATGGTTGTTGTGCCCCCACACAACAGTTACCAAATTTCCTTTTGTATTATCTTCGTTTAATATTCAACAAATAGGGTAAGATCAGAAATAGTCATGCGGACGCATTGGCCAGCTTGGCCTCGGCCATTGAACAAGCAAGAAGCCGAAAGATCATGGTTGTGAAACCTTGAAGTGAAAGTTGATTAGTGGATATACCCGTCACATACCCAATTCATGTTCAATTCTAGGATTACCTTGATCAAAGGGCCATCATTAGCCTTGTAGAATATTCTATGATTCTTTTACCCTTCCACTATATCCTAAAATTCTCTAAACTATTATAGTACATAGTGAAGTATTCTATACTTTTTTTTTTAGAATATTTTACAATCTTTCGGATTCGTTTAGACTTCTATAATGTTCTATTAAATTATAAATTATTCTAGGGAGCTTTTTAGATTGTTCTAGATACTCCAAACATTATAGAATGATGTGAATACTTCAGATAGTCTGTGTTGATTCCAACCAAAAAAAACATATATTATTTTTCTCTTACTCCGACTTCATTTTTGGAAAGCAAATACTCTACCAATCAACTCCAGATAATGATGGTTTTTTGAAGCCTTTGTCTAGCCCTGAAATTTTATAAGCTGTGAAAGACATTGGTGCTTTTAAAGCATCTAGGATTGATGGTATCCAAGCAACTTTTTACCATAATTATTGGAGTATTGTTGGTAAATTTGTGTGTGATTTTGTTATTACTTGTTTTAATAATAATTCTGTGCCTGAGTCTGTCAATGAAACTCTCATTGTTCTTATCCCTAAGATTGATAATCCTGAAAGCATTAAGCAATTTAGGCCCATCAGCCTCTGTAATGTTACCTATAAAATCATTTCTAAAATTGTTATAGATCGTATTAGACCACTCTTAGACAGCCTGGTGAGCCCAAACCAATGCAGTTTTATTCCAGGAAGGAATACAACTGATAACATCATCATCACCCAGGAGATCCTCCATACTTTCAGGCATAAAAAAGGTAAGAGTGGAGGTATGATTTTTAAAATATATTTGGAGAAAGTCTATGATAGATTGTCTTGGGAGTTTATTAGAGACACGCTCTCTGAGTTTCATTTGAATGATAGTTGGATAAACCTTATCATAAGTTGTGTCACAAACAGTAAGTCTGCTATCCTCTGGAATGGTGAGATCCTGGGAAGTATTAAGAATTTGAGACAAGGAGATCCTCTCTCCCCTTATATTTTTATTCTTTGCATGGAAAGACTTTCTAATATGAGTAATTCCAAGGTTGACAGTGGTCAATGGAAGGGTATCAAAACAACTCGTAATAGCCCTCCTATCTCTCATCTTTTCTTTGCCGATGACCTTATTTTATTTGCCAAAACTGATAGCTCCAACTGTGATGTTATTATGGAAGTGCTCTTTGATTTTTGTGCTGTCTCTGGGCAAAAAATCAATTATTCCAAGTCCAAACTTTTTGTTTCTCCTAACCTTTCTCGTAACAAAGCCTTATCTTTGAGGTTCCAGAGTGGCATCCCTCTTACTCAAAACCTTGGTCATTATCTTGGCTCTCCCATGATCCATGGTAAAGTCAATAGAAACATGTTTAGGGGTATTATGGATAAGTTAAAGAGTAGACTGTCTGGTTAGAAAGCTAGAAACCTTTCCTTAGCTGGCAGAACCACACTCATTCAGTCTGTTACATTTGCTATACCTAGCTACATCATGCAGACCATGGAGATTCCAATGAGGCTTTGTGATGATATGGATAAACTTAATAGGAATTTTTTATGGGGTGAAACTGACTCCATGAAAAAAGTTCACCTGGTTAACTGGGACAGTGTTTGCAGGAGCAAGGCTGAAGGTGGGCTGGGCTTGAGAAAAACAAGGAATCAAAATGCAACTCTATTGACTAAACTTGGGTGGAAAATGTTGAGTGACACTGATAAATTATGGTGTAGAGTTCTACAAAGTATTTGAGGAGGAATTCTCTCTTTAATTGGCCCCTTAAGAGGAATTCTTCCCATGTCTGGAAAAGCATATGTAAAAACAGGGAATTTCTCAAGAAAGGTGTCAAATAGAATGTGGGTAATGGTGAAAAAATATCTTTGTGGTGTGACTGGTGGTGTGGTCAACACCCACTAGCTGAAACATACACTTCCCAAAAGGATAATGTTCTCCCAAAAGTCAACTCAATTCTGGATGAAGAGGGCAATTGGGACATAGAGGCTTTGGAAAATATTTTAAGTCATCAAGATATCCAGGAAGTCATTAAAGTTCACAGGCCCAGATTTGTCACATATACTGATACTCCTGTTTGGGTTGGATCCACCTGTGGTAATTTTACTACAGCGTCAGCCTATAATCTTATTGTAGGCCAGGTTGTTAATAGCAGATATTGGAAATGGATCTAGAAATTAAAAGTTCCCCAGAAACTTAAATGCTTTATCTAGCTTATGCTACAAGGGAGACTCCTTACTAAGAGCATCTCCAACCCATCCTTCATTTCTTCATATTTGAAGGATCCTTCCTACTTTTGAGCTCCAATCCATCCTTCATTTCTTCCTCTCAAATAAAGGAAGATGGATTGATCCTTCAAATATGAAGGGAGGATGAAAAAAATGAAGGAGACCTCCAAAACACTATTCACTTCATGTTTTTTATTATATTTGAAATAACTTTTAATGTGTAAATTTAATTTTTATAAAATTGACATCAATAAAAAGTATGAAATCATACCTTTAAAATGAGTATAATATTAAATATATTTTACAAAAATTTTAAAATTAAATATTTGTTAAAACAGTAATACAGAGAATTGTATGAACAAAAACAAAACTAAATACAGTAATACAAATGCCAATCTACATCCCATTGCTAAATATTTGCCAAAACAGTGTTAGGATGTAGATACTACCAATTGTAGCTACTACCAATTGATACTACCAACATGGGATATAGATTGGGATGTAGATTGGGATGTATCTTCCACTGTTGGGATGTAGATACTACCAATTCCAACTGTTTTAAATATTTAGCAATGGGATGTAGATTGGGATGTTAAAACAATTGATACTACCAAAATGGGATGTAGATACTACTGATATATACAGAATTGTATTAAATTAAATATTTTCTTTAAAACAACAATGGGATGTAGATTGGGATGTTAAAACAGTGTTCTATGAACAAAAACAGTGTTCCATGAAGTAAATGAACAAAAACTGGTAGATGAAGTTAATGAACAAAAACTGGTAGATGAAGTTAATGAACAAAAACAATGTTCCACGAAACCATACAGTTTCAAGACCTCAAAGTATCCTACCAACCATGCTTCTTAACTTCTCCTACCAACTGTGCTTCACTTCTGTCAAAGAATCCTTATTAACTTCTCCCACCAACTGGTAGATGAAAAGTATTAGCATTTTAAATGTCAAATTCAAGTCCTCAACGTAAGAAACAGTCTATATATACAGATATCTTTCTTTTCTAAAAGCACAAGTCTTTTCCTATCAAAGCTACAATCATATTTCCATATATACTTTCTATAGAAATGTCTGCAAGTGTGGAATTGGGTGGAAAATCAGTTCTACGGGGTCGGGCATTCTTAATAGAAGAGGATAAAAATCTATGTAATGCATGGCTTGAAATTTCTCAAGATCCTGTAAGAGGTACTAATCAAAAGAGAGAGAAGTTATGGGAGCGTATTAGTGCCAAGTATCATGAGCTCTTGCCAAGCTACAACAGTGGCTCTCGAACAACAAAATCCCTCCAATGTCGCATGGCTTTAATAATGAAGGCCATTAACAAGTTCCGGGGATGTGTTCGATCAGTTGAACGCCTTAATCCCAGTGGTGCTTCTGAGATAGATTATGTAAGACTTCTTACACAATTTTGTCATGTATTATGTATATGAGTTAATGTTTAAAAAAAAAAAATTGCCCAACAAGAAGTTCCTATATCTTACAAAATATTGTTACTACTATAAACATTTTTTCTTTTTATTTTTTTTTAATTCTCATTTTGCAGATGGATCAGGCCAAAATCCTATTTGCACAAGACCCTGAAGAGAGGAAAGGATTCCAATATGATCATGTATGGCCCATTCTTAAGGAGGCTGAGAAATGGCTTGACAATACCCCCAAAGAAAATCCCAAACAAGGGTATGATTGCTTTGAAGGATCTCAAAATGGATCCCCTGTATCTGCATCCGTAGTAGCACCATCATCCATTGATTTGGATGCAAATGAAGAGACTGTAGCAGAGGTGGATCATCACGTCGATTCATCGGGTCGTCCTATAGGGAGGAAGAAAGAGAAGTTAAGAAGGATGCAAATAGCTGATAAGAGTCATCTCCTTGAATCCATTGTTGAAGGAAATCAAGAAATCATGATAAATTTGAAAAAAGGGCAAAAGCAAAGAGAAGAACGATTTGCTAAAATGGAAAATGATTCTGCAGCGCGTGTCCAACTCATGATGTTACAAGCTGAAAATGAAAGTAAAAGATTAAAACTTCAACGTGAACATCAAGAGGAAGAAATCATGAAGATGGACTTGAAAAGCATTGCAGACCCAATTGATCGTGAGTATTTTCGAAGGAAAAAATTAGAAATTTTAGAACAAAATGATCAAGTAGCCAACAACTCTATTTCTTTTAGCCATGGTGATTTTAGTAGCTTTAGGCAATATGAAGGTGGTGATGTCTTACCAGATTACTAGTGCTAGGACATATTTTATAAATATAACTATCATGTTGGGAAAAGACAAAACATCCCATTGCTAAATTAATAAACTGTTACATGTAAACTCAAAAATATAACTACCAATTCGTATATAAACTGTTAAATTAACAAACTGCTAATAAACTGTTAAATTAATAAACTGTTAAATTAATAAACTGTTACATTTATAAATATAACTACCAACCCAACCTCTCATAGTATCTTCCAATTTACTTCCCATTACTAAAGACAAAACTAATAGCAATATAGAGAATTGTAGCTACTGATATATGTTGGGAAAATGAGAGAGCAACGGCTTGAGTAAAAAACAAAGCTCCAGTACATGTGAACTCAAAAAGCTCCAAGTGCAAAAACAATAAATGGAGCATTCACATCAATAACCATGTCTTCTAAATGTGGCAATTACCATGTCTTTCCCACAAATGCTCAACCAATGCATTTCTCAAAACATAGTGAGCCTCTTTGTCTTTTATTTTTTTATGTCGGGCAAGAAACTGTTGAAATTGTTCTGTTTCATCTACCACCATCTCAACATTGGGGATGGGAGCTGGAGTACCAGAATTAATAACACTTGCATGTTCACCACCTTCATCCTCAACAATCATGTTATGCATTATGATGCACGCAGACATGATATCATGTAACACACACTTATTCCAAAAACGAGCTGGTCCCTTGACTATAGCAAATCGTGATTGAAGTACTCCGAATGCTCGTTCAACGTCTTTTCGACATGCTTCTTGCATCATTGCAAAGTGTTGTTTCTTCGGATCTTGAGGTTTAGAAATAGTTTGTACGAGAGTTGACCACTTCGGATATATACCATCTGCTAGATAATAGCCAACATTAAACTCTATGCCATGGATAGTATAATGAGCAGGAACACCTATACCTTGGGTGAGATTCGCAAACAAATTAGATGATTGCAAGACATTAATGTCGTTGTTGGAGCCCGGTAAGCCAAAATATGCATGCCAAATCCATAGGTCGTGAGATGCCACTGCCTCAAGAATGATAGTTGGGGATCCACCACGTCCAGAGTATTGTCCTGCCCAAGCTGTTGGGCAATTTTTCCAAGACCAATGCATACAATCAAGGCTCCCAAGCATCCCTGGGAAGCCCCGTTCTTCACCTTTTTTTAACAAACTTGCAATGTCATTGGAATTAGGTGATCTAAGGTATTTTTTTCCAAATATCTCAACGATTGCCCGACAAAACTTTTTAATACATAGAATGGCAGTAGACTCACCAATTCGTATATATTCATCCGTAGAATCGGCCGTCGTTCCATATGCCAACATTCGAAATGCACTTGTTACTTTTTGCAAAGTAGACAATCCAAGTCTACCAAGACCATCCTTCTTCTGCACAAAGAAATCATCATGAGCTTTCACGGCATCAACAATCTGTAAATATAAACTTCTACGCATTCGAAATCTCCTACGAAATAAATTTTCGTCATAGGTCGGGTTCTCTAAGAAGTAATCATTCCATAATTGAGCATGACCTTCTTCCCTTTTACGATCTCTCACTATATGTCCATAAACTGAACCTTTATGTACTACTTGATCATCTTCTTGAAGATATTGAGCTATGATGATGTTGTTGGAAGCATATAAATATGCTGCCATTTCTTCTTCATAATCAAGGAATGGTGGTGAATAAATATGCTCTGCATCCATTTCTTCATGAATATACTCAGCATCCATTTCTGTTTCAGAAGCTCTACAGTCATTTGTTTTGGTTGTATGAGGGTTTGGTTTTTCTATAAAATAATAGATGGTAAGGAAAATAGATGGAGGGAAAATTAATGGAGGGAAAATTGATGGTTAATTTTGGAGGGAAATATTTATAGATTGTTGAAAATTAGAGAAGAAAATGCAGAATAATTCTAGAATGTTGATGCCGAATAATTCAAAAGTGATTTGCAGATTATTGATGCCGAATAATCCAAGTCCACCATAAACCTTCATCACGGCATCAACATTCATGTCTCCCCTGCCACTTTCTTCAGCAATGCAAAATAATGAAGGAATAGGATGGAAATATCCCCATGTTTTCACGGCATCAACAATTAGAGAAGAAAATGAAGGATTATGGTTGGAGTTGGAATGAATAGTGATGTACTCTATATTCACTTTTTGAATAAAAAAAATTATTTTCATCCTCTTGGTGAGAGGATTGGGTTGGAGATGCTCTAACCACTTGAGACTCTTGAGGAATATGGCTATATCTGACCTGTGTCCTCGATGTGGTTTGGCAAGTGAGGATATGAGCCATCTATTCAAAGACTGTAACACTTCCAAAGTCATTTGGACTGCAATCAAAGATCTTAATTGGTGGGAGGAGGGTTGTGATAGGCCTTTATTTGAATGGATTACCTCCAATTTAAAATCTAAAAACAAATTTTTTAGACAAAATTGGCAGCTTGTGTTTTTAACTACTCTTTAGCAAATTTGGAAAGACCGTAATAAACTTGTGTTTGAAAATGTGATATCTCCTATTCAACTCAGTCTCAAGAACATTTTTAACTATGTTCATGAGATTGATGAGGCCTATCAATCTGCCCTTCATCCCAGACCATATCAACACAAACTAATTCATTGGTTTTATCCACCTGTAGGGAAGCTTAAACTCAATGTTGATGGATGCTAAAAAGGAGACCCAGGCCAAGTTGGATATAGAGGGCTGCTGCGAGATGAAATGGGTCTATGGATCTGGGGTTTTTATGGAAAACTTGGACAATGCTTAAACCTTGAAGCTGAATTGTGGGCTATATACAGTGGCCTTACAATCTTATTCCAGAAAGGCAATTAGGGAGTGGAAATCAAATCTAATTCAGAGTTGGCAATCAACCAAATTTAATCTGCTCCATGTTCGAATATGGCATATAAAGCTCTCATTGAGGATACTAAGTTCCTGCTAAAGAAATGTGATTGCTCCCTGCGGCATACTCCAATAGAGGGTAATAGATGCGCAAATAAACTTGCAAACATGGGAGTTGCACAAGATGACCATGTTCTGCTGCTGGAGGACCCCCCGAAGAAGTAAAGACTCTGGTCATAGATGATATGACTGGAGTTAGAGTGCTGAGGGACTAGTTTTTTGCTTATCTGTTGACTAGCCTAGCTAGTTTTCTTTTCTGTTCTGTTGTTTAAACATTTCCTATGAATTAAAAAAAAAAAAAAAAAACTCCAGATTTTTTTCTAAAATTAAAATTAAAAAAAAATGGACAAATAATTTAGATGGAATTGTTAATATTAAATAAAAAGATAAAATTAGTATAAAGAACTAAAATTTTTCAGAATATTTTGTGAAAAATAGAAAGTAATAGTCCATAATGAAAATCATAATTTTTAAAAATAAAATAAAATATATTAATAACTTTCCTATTTTAAGTTAGGACGAATTACACTAATAGTCCCTATAGTTTGGGTTCGTGTTACTTTGGTCTCTGACTTTTCAATTATGACATATTTGACCCTGAATTTTGAATCTTGTTTCAAATAAGAACAATTAAAGATACTATTACTTAATTTCAAAGGCAAAATAGGACGAATTACACTAACAGTCCCTATAGTTTGGGATTCGTGTCACTTTGGTCCATGACTTTTCAATTATGACATATTTGACCCTAAATTTTGAATCTTGTTCCAAATAAGGACGATTGAAGATACCATTATTTAATTTCAATGGCAAAATTGTTAATTTGATAAAATATAAACTAATTTGACAAAAATATATGTCAAAATTTTTATAAAAAATTTAAAAAATTATTTATATTCACCAAAGATAAAATTATGTAAAATTGATAAATCTTTTAAATATTTATTTATTTACCAAATTAATTTTTAGGGTAAATTATACTGACACCCCCTGAGGTTTAGTTCGATTACATCTCACCCCCTGATGTTATAGAAATTACATTCTTACCCTGTGGTTAATAATCTCATTTCACAAACCCCTACTTATATAAAAAGCAGCAACTCCTGGTAGAAAAACAAAAGAAATTACATTGAAAAAAAAGGAAAGAAAGAAAAAAAAAGAAAAAGAAGTAAAGCAAAATAATAAAAGAGAGAGTGTATGAATTCAATATTTTTCATACCAATGTTAATTTCGTCTAAATAATTATAGTGACAAGGGGTGATATGTATGAAACCCAAATCTCAGGGAATGTAAGTGTAATTTATCCTAATTTTTATTAGTATGTATTTAGATGATGATCAAGTAATGGGTGATTGTTATGATTTTAATATGTAATCGATATATTTAATATATGAAATATTTTTAGTTTTAGATTTTTTTAATTTAATGGATTGGTTTACTAATAATATCAAAGTTGTCGCCATATTTGACTTTTGAAAAAGGGAGCTTTTTCCATAAATCCATCCTTAATTACTTATGTTCCATTTAACCCATATTCTTTTTTATTATTCCATTATGTCCTATTTGAGATAAGAAGACCAAAATACCCTTTTCATCTACTTATGTTCTATTTAGTTCATATTATTTTCTTATATTTCAATAAGTCCTATGGGTGACATAATTACCAAAATACCCCTAATGTGAATGTTCACACTGTCAATGTGAATGTTCATATCGTCAATGTGTAGGGGCCCGGCCCATGTACAATGTGAATATTCACATTGACATGTTAACATTCACATTGATAAGAGTGTAAAATTAGCTCACGGCCCGGGGCGAGCCCGGTCCGGCCCGTGACAATGTGAATATTCACATTGACATATTAACATTCATATTGATAAGACTGTAAAATTGGCCCGCGGCCCGTGGGCGGCCCGAAGCCTGTGGGCAGCCCGGGGCGAGCCCGGCCCGGCCCGTGACAATGTGAATATTCATATTGACATATTAACATTCACATTGATAAGACTGTAAAATTGGCCCACGGCCCGTGGGCGGCCCGAAGCCCGGGGGCGAGTCCGGCCCGGCCCGGCCCGTGACAATGTGAATATTCACATTGACATATTAACATTCACATTGATAGGAGTGTAAAATTAGCCCGCGGTCCGTGGGAGGCCCAAAACCCGCCTGCTGCCCGGGGCAGGCCCGGCCCGGCCCGTGACAATGTGAATATTCACATTGACATGTTAACATTCACATTGATAAGAGTGTAAAATTGACTCGCGTCCCATGAGCGGCCCGAAGCCCGTGGCGGCCCGGGGCGAGCCCGGCCCGGCCCGTGACAATGTGAATATTCACATTGACACATTAACATTCACATTGATAGGAGTGTAAAATTAGCCCGCGGCCCGTGGGAGGCCCGAAGCCCGCCCGCTGCCCGGGGCGGGCCCGGCCCGGACCGTGACAATGTGAATATTCACATTGACATATTAATATTCACATTGATAGGAGTGTAAAATTGGCTCACGGCCCGAAGATGACAGCCTCGGGTCGGGCGGGTGGGCCTGGGCCTAGGCTCGAGCTTGGGCCGGGCTTGGGCGGGCCTGGCCATTTTTTTTTAATTTTTTAAAATTTTTTCTACCAAAATTTTATTATTTTCCACAAAAAAAGACATTGTGCCTTAGGTGGGCTGGGCCTCGGACCGAGCCTTGAATGAGCCTTAAGCGGGCCGATGGGCCGGGCCGGGCGTCAAAGTGATGGCCTAGGCCCTAGCCTAGGGTCTCGGACATGCTCGGGCCCGGACCCAAACGAGCCTGCCCCGGGCCGTGGACGGGCTTCGAGTAGCCCACGGGCTGCGGGCCAATTCTACATTCCTATCAATGTGCATGTTAACATGTCAATGTGAATATTCACATTGTCAACGGGCCGAGCCGGGCCTACCCCGGGCCAAGGGCGAGCTTCGAGCAGCGGACAAATTTTACACTCCTATCAATGTTAATGTTAATATATCAATGTGAATATTCACATTGTCATGGGTTGGGCCAAGCCCGCCTCGGGCTGCGGTCGGGCTTCGGGCCGCTCACGGGCTGCGGGCCAATTTTACACTTTTATCAATGCGAATGTTAACATGTCAATGTGAATATTCACATTGTCAACGGGCCGGGCCGGGCCGGGCTGGGCCCGCCCCGGGCCGCGGGCGGACTTTTGGCCGCCCATGGGCCGCGAGCCAATTTTATACTCTTATCAATGTGAATGTTAACATGTCAATGTGAATATTCACATTGTCAACAGGCCGGGTCGGGCCCGCCCCGGGCCGCCCACGGGCCGTGGGAGGGTTTCGGGCAGCCACGGGGCGCGGGCTAATTTTATACTCTTATCAATGTGAATGTTAACATGTCAATGTGAATATTTACATTGTCAACAAGCCGGGCCGGGCCCGCCCCGGGTTGCCCACGGGCCGTGGGCGAGTTTTGGGTAGCCACGGGGCGCAGACCAATTTTATACTCTTATCAATGTGAATATTAACATGCCAATGTGAATATTCACATTGTCGACGGGCCGGGCCTGCCCACGGGCCGTGGCCGGGTTTCGGGCAGCCACGGGGCGTGAACTAATTTTACACTCCTATCAATGTGAATGTTAACATGTCAATGTGAATATTCACATCGTCAACGGGTCAGGTCGGGCCCGCTCCGGGCCACGGGCAAGCTTTTGGCCGCCCACAGGACGCTGGCCAATTTTATACTCTTATCAATGTGAATGTTAACATGTCAATGTGAATATTCACATTGTCAACGGGCCGGGCCTGCCCTAGCTGCGGGCGGGCTTTTGGCCGTCCATGGGCCGCGGACCAATTTTTATACTCTTATCAATGTGAATGTTAACATATCAACGTGAATATTCACATTGTCAACGGCTCGGACCGAGCCCGCCCCGGGCCGCCCTTGGACTGCGGACGGGTTTCGCGCTGCCACGGGACGCGGGCCAATTTTACACTCCTATTAATGTGAATGTTAACATGTCAATGTGAATATTCACATTGTCAACGGGCCGGGCCCGCCCCGGCTCGCTGACGGGTTTCGGGCTGTCCACGGGCCAATTTTACATTTCTACCAATGTCAATTTTAAAATATGAATGTTCACATCATAAATTGCTAACCGTTCAAAAAATATTTATAAGGGTATCAAAATTAAATATAAGGGCATAAGTGTCCAAGAAAATATTATGAATCAAGAAAAAGGACTTTATGGAATAAAACTATACATACATGAGACTAAATGGGTTAAAAAATTCATTCATGGACTTCTTGGGCTAAAACACTTCTAAATAGGATTTATCAATAATTTTCCCTTTGAAAAAATAGAAACTAATTTAATGAAAATAAAAACAACCACTCATTATAGGATCATTATCCAAACACATAATAAAAATTAATTTGGTAAAATAAATAAATGTCTAAAAAATTTATCAATTTTACATAATTTTATCTTTAGTGGGTAGAAATAATTTTTAAAAATTCAAAAATATTTTTTGATATTTATTTTTGTCAAATTAATTTATATTTTATCAAATTGATAATTTTGACCTTGAAATTAAGTAATGATATATTCAATTATCCTTATTTAAAACAAGATTTAAAATTCAAAATCAAATATATCATAATTAAAAAGTTAAGAATTAAAATGATACAAACCCTAAACTTTACGACAGTTAATTAGTGTAATTCACCCCTTAATTTAACAATTTATTAGTCCACCACCGCAAGGACTCGTTATAAACAGTAGATCTAGAGAATAGAAATCCTTTTTTCTTGTGTATCACTAAAACCTATAAATTTACTAAGGAAAGTAACAAAAGTAGATCTAGAGAATAGAAATCGGATTTTATTAGAGTGAGTTGGGATTGATATATATAAAAGTAAAAGAAATTTGGTTTGTGGTTTCCAATTCCAGGTATATGGTGAAGCAAATCGAGAACAGCAAAGCTCGAAGATTGACTTACAAGAGAAGATTGAATTGTATCAAGAAGAAGACTATGGAGCTCACCACTCTGTGCGGCATCAATGCCTGCTTGGTCTGTTTGGGGCCGAACGGAGAGGTCGAGACGTGGCCCGAGAAGCCGAGCGACGTGAGAGATGTGATCTCCAAGTATAAAGGACCTTCTGAGATTGAATCTGAATCTGAAACTGATGTTTTGGATGAAAAAATTGAAGAGGTCGAGAAGGAGATCGAGGCCATCAAGAAGAAAAATTTGGGGAAGATTTTGATGTTGATGCAGTTAAAGAGAATAGAGTTTACCAAAAGAGCAATCTAGATGGGGATTTGATGAGATATTGGAGCAGATTAAAGTGGATGGTTTGAACCGCAATTATATTAGTAAGCCACACGTTACTGATAAAATTACGGATGAAAAAAAATTACAGAGTCCATGTTTTGCATTTCATCAAATAAGGGATGAAAAAGAATTAGAGATTCCATCTTTTATATTCCATGAAATACTGGATGAAAAAGAAACAGAGATTCCATCTTTTACATTCCAATGTAAAGAATCCGTCAGAATTTGGGAGTTAATCATTCCATACATATTTGTTTAGTTTAGTTACAATTGTACCTACTAGTTTGATATTGAATTAGTTTTGATGTTATATAGAAATCATGTTCATGTTACATGGTACTCTCATTATCTCGTAATTGTAATTATCAGTGGTCATTATCAATGGTTTATTCTATCGTGTAACAATAAGACTCAAATTCAAACATTACACCGGTTTAATATAAAAGAAATATTTATTAGAATTTGAACTAGTTGTCAACACAAAAGGATAATAAAAAATTAACATGTACAATCTCGCCAATCCAAAAAATAGGACATAAAAGAAATATGACACAAAAGATATTTTACTCTCTCAATGCAATTTAACAGGTATTCTGGTTTGAATTAAAGGCATACTGGTCCAGCAACACATGTAAATTCATGAATTGTATCTCCCGTAAGAACCAGAGATTATATTACAACCCTTCATTCCCCTTGATCCGAGCAGACTTCTTATCTTTCTTTCTTTTGGGAGCACCGACAGCACCAGGGTCCACCAACGGGCCGGACCAAGTTTGGATGGACGGTTTTGAATACAAGAAATTCATGGAACTGAATGGGACATCAGGAGGGTCAAATGCTGGATCCATGTGATGTGAAGAACCTAAAGGGTAACCGAGTGTTCCATCCTGGTGTGGGGGAGGAAATTTCTCACTTTTGCTCTTGGCATTTGCATGCGTTATTAGACGCCGCCTCTGTTTTACAAATAAACAAGACACAGCAGTGTAGATCAATCAATTAGTACTTAACAATAAAAACCCAAGTTCGGAAGGATAAAAACAAAAACAAAAACAAAAATTCCATGATAGATACCACATGAATGAACCAAGACATTATTTTAGCATTAAAAAGCAATTCCTACTCAATGTTAAAATAAGTTTCATCCATGAAAACATCTGAAGCCTTAGTGTTGGTAAATTTAAATAACCAAAGCATGAAAAAACAATATAGCTGAAAGAAGAAGTTTATCAGACATACATCAAGATTAGCTTGCAGCTCAGCATTGGCTTCCGGAACAGGGATTGCTCTTACAGCTCGATCACGCGTACGAGTTTTCTTCACAACATCAGCATTGGATTTACCAGCTCGAAGTCTAAATTAATGAAACTCATTTCAGCTCCCAATGAGAGAGAAAACTATAAATGAACACTCATTCAATATTGTCTTAGCTAAGAAAATAAAAAACATAATTATCAACTGACTGGGAAGTTTAAAATAAATAAAAAAAACTGATACATGGGTGAATAAATAGTCACAAAACTTTAACTATCAATTGCTCAAAATTACAAGAACTTATGCAGCACAATTTTTTTAGTAAATTTCTTATGAAGGTTTTTTCTGTAAGTGGTTTGTTATACAGTTCATTTGTTCATAATTTCCCATTATAGCAACAAAAAATATATTTTTTATTTTTATTTTCCTTTTCTATGCATATTTTTGGAAAAGAAGCAGGGATAATGAAGATTGCAATCAGAATTTTAGAATATCAAGATTTAATAATTGAAGTCCTCTACCAACCTTCTAGCTTCTTCATCCCGTCGTTTAGCATCCATCTCCTTGCTGGGAGGATATTTTGGAAGACTTGAAGGATCACAAGCATAAGGTTTGGTTATGAAGAACTGTCAAAAAGAAAGCAACTTATACAAATTTGACAATCCACTAGTATGAATAATAGTAGGCTCTTTTTAACTTTTAACCCAAGGACTTTTTCTTCGATTTTTCAATAAAGACCTTTTTTGGTTCCTTTCCTTATAATATAATAAAAACAAATTTTTAAAAAAATTCAAAAATATAAGGTGATTATAGCCCCTCACAGAATAAAGTAAATACCATGTTGTCAAAATCCACAGCCTAGATTACTAGAGAATCTTACCTGAACAAATATTGTCTACAAATTTGCCCCGAAAGGCTTCTTATAGTACAAAGCAATTCCCTCTATTTGTGGCAAGAATCTTTTTGCTAAGGTAGCATAGCATGTGAATGTGTATCCCTTCAAGAATAAACAACTTTCTAGATGCAAATCATACGTTGATGTAAAACATGCACGTCATCGATACAACATTGTTCTATACACAAGATAGTAACAAGAGAAAGACTTGACTTATCGAATGTACCTTCATGGGGGTGACTAAAAAAGCGCCAACTCTTAAGCTAAAAAACTAAGGCCCTGTTTGGTAACACAATTAAACACTTAAAACTGAACACATTCAGTGAATTCACAATTAAGTGCATTTAATAACATATAATTGTTTACCACTTAAAATCTGAAGATTGACTCAAAATAGGTCAAGTCAGAAAGACTCGTCTTAAAGATTTTCATTTTCATTCTCAACTAGTAACACATTTAAATATTTCAGCACTAGATATTCAGTAGTAAACTTTTCAGCACATAAATTTCAGTTTTATCAAAAAGACTCAGCAAGGACTTTAGAAACTATTTGGCAATCTTGGGCCTCAGTAATTGAATTAATTCATTTCACTAATCTGTTAAGTCATATCCTAAAAGGAGAACCTTACATATTTTGATAAGTGATTAACATGAAAAAATAAACTTGAAAGTTATTTGACCATAAACCAGTTTAAAGCAGAGGAAAAACAAGCAGAAACCACCCAAACAAGAGCTTATATTGCAACTACAGCAAATAAAGAGGGGCAATAATATTAAAGCTCACTTCACTCCTCAATGCAGCTGTGGCAGTTTGACGTTCAGCAGGGTCAATTGTGAGAAGTGTCTCAATTAATGGCAGTGATGACGGTGGAAAATCTTTAAATGTCTCTACTATACATCTTTTGTATGATTGTTGGGGCTTAAATAAGGTTGCATGTGGCAGCTTCGACTTTTTCCAGTATTCTTCAGAAGGAGAGCCACATAGCTTGAATATTTTGTGCAGCTGCTCCACCTAATTAAAAAAAGAGAAAGAAAAAAAAAAAAAAAAAACATTGTCATAGTAACAGTAGGACTCACAAAAACCATTTAATTGTCAATTTTAACATTCAGCAACTAAATCAAGGTGTGTAATGTTATTAAAACCCTGTCCTTTTTTAATTGCTAAATATGCAGCCAGCTTCATAAGCATACCCATATCCAGATAAAGCCACTCTATATATCTTAAACTGCGAGAAGCAACAACTTCAAATGGTTAAAAGCACAAGCATCTAGAGGAATATCATGGTATTATAAAAAACTAACTCTTAATAAAATAAAATAAAAAACAAGCACTAATCATAATGCTTACGAGAATGTATTCCTAATGTTCCAATTCATGTTCTAACAAACATTGGTGAAGATTCAATATACCTTATTCGACTAAATTGATGTCGGGCGAGGCTCAATAATATCATCATCATCACAATGACAAACATCATAAAACAGCAGAAACACCTCTTGTGATTATTCTTTTTGCATTAAAACAAATGGAGATAAGACATACACAAGACACTTTTCAATATCATCAACCTTCTCAAATAGTCAAAACAAATTGTCATTTCATTCATTTGTCAACCAGGACTAGGAGTAGAATAGTGAATTACTCTGAGCAAACAGCATAACCTAGTACTCTCCAAAGAGTCAGAATGGTTGAGGTATTACTCAAAAGGGGTAAAAGTCAATAAGTTTCAAAGTTACCTCTGTTCGACCAGGCATGATAGGCTTCCCAGCCAACAGCTCGGCAAGAATGCAGCCTGCACTCCATAGGTCCACACCTACACTGTAGTCAGTGGCCCCCAGAAGTAGTTCCGGGGGCCGATACCATAGGGTAACCACCCGACTAGTCATTGGCTGCTTGTGATTAGGGTCAAAAAATGAGGCCAACCCAAAATCAGCTATCTTAAGAACCCCTCCATGGTCAATAAGAAGATTTGAGCCCTTAATATCACGATGCAGCACATGTCGATTGTGACAATGTTCAAGCCCCGACAATAGTTGATGCATATAGCACTTGACCTGCCACGTAGCACAGACAAAACATAACATACACAGCTACACTTAAACACTGTAATAAAAATTTAACCTTGAAGAACTATCAAACAAACAAATATAAGCTAACCTGAGCCTCGGTGAATTTGATTCCTGGGCTCGAAGCGAGTCCAGCCAAATCATGATCCATATATTCAAACACAAGGTACAAACTACAAGACATCCTTGATGTCACTAAACCTTGCAATTTCACAACATTGGGGTGATCCAGCCGTCTTAGAATCAAAATCTCTCTAGCCATAAATTTCACACTCTCTGGCTCCAAATTGTCAAATCGAACCTTTTTCAATGCAACAATTTTCCCACTAAGAGCATCCCTAGCTTTGTACACATTACTATACGTGCCTTGCCCAATCTAATCACAAAATTATGAAAGCAATCAACAAAGATTAAGACAATAAACCTTTTAAAAATAAACAATAATTGGCAACTAAACGAAGAAATACAAATACTTGCCTTGTCAATTTTCTCAAAAGTGTCAGCTCGCCGAGGCGTCCACCCATTAATTGCCTCACCGGCAACAGCGGAGAGCCAAGATGGCCACCCAGCAGCCACTTGCTCGCCACTGACATGCTTTGGTGGGTTGCTCAGCCTTGGATTCGGCTTAGACCTCCTTCTCTCTCCTCTTGACTTTGTACTCTCATCCTTATGCTCCTCCTTATGATCACCACCATTCTCAACCTCACCGCCCTCGGCTTTCACAACCGTAATCCTCTCCACAGATGGCACTGCCAAATCCCTCTGCCTCTCCTTCTCTCTCCCCTTCTCTACTACTACAACCTCCAAGCTAGGCTGTCCGGACGACGAAATCTCTCTCCCAAACACACAACCCATCTCTCACCCACCAAAACCCTAGCCCTAACCCTCATTTCTCATCACATTCCACACTCTTCGCCTTCATTCACGAAAACCCAGATCAGCCTCAAATCCCAACTACACAAATCTTCTCACCCACCAAAACCCTAACCCTAACACTCATTTCTCATCACATTCCACACTCATTCAAGAAAAACCCAGACTAATTTTAAAATCCCAACTACACAAAATCTACACAGGAAAGAAGCTTAATCTCGGCAATGTTTATGATTAAGACAGGAATATACGCTAATTCATGAACCCTAGCTTTTTGCCTGACAAAGTACGAGCAGCAATGATTTCTGGGTTAGCCCCACAATCAATGGCAGTCAAAAATCAGCTATAGCAAAGCCATGAAAAAAGGTGATGTACAGCAAAAAAAAAACAAGCTTTATTGTGCTTTTTTTGTGTGTGTATTGTTTTGTTGGTGGGTTGAGTGGTGATTGGGAGATCAGAAAAGTTGAGTTACATCCAATAGAAAAAGGATTAAACTTACTAGCAGATTGAGCATTTTTGCATGGAAATGTAGAGTGAGAAAGACCACAGTTGTTGGTCTTTTTCTGCTCTGCTCTCTCTCTCAAAATTTATATAATTGCATACATGGAGATTTTTTTACCATGTAAGAAAATTTATAGAGAGAATTGATTGAGAAAATTTATACACAAACAGTCTCTAACTTGTTTTCTTCCTCCCACACACTCTCTCTCTCTCTCTCTCTCTCTCTCTCTCATGTTCTCTGTTTTCTCTCTCTACTGTTCTCTGGAGCTTTCATATCTATGCAAGGAAAAATTATTACGTGTATATTTTTGCGATTCTATTGGTCATTCATTATAGGATTTGGCTTTTTCAGTTTCAAGTGCATCATATAAATAGTTGAGTTTTTTTACCGATAGGAATTATTAAGGCTAAGTTTGACAATTTAAAAATAATTTATTATTTTATTTTTTTATCACATTATTTTTTTATTTTTTTATATATTTTTTTATAAAAAGGTAAAAAGTACACTTATTTATATTATCTTAAACAATTCCTAAATAGAGATTTTATTTTAATTTTTAATGGATAAAAGGTTTTTTTTTTATCGGTAAGAGTTTATAAAAATATAATTTAATTAAAATTTTTTAAATTTTTTTTTGAAAAATTTCCCGTTTAATAATTGTTGCTAGTCAGAGATCCCAATTACCTGTTCAGTTAAAATTTTAACCAAACACAACCTATTCTTTTCATTATATTTCTTATTTTTTCTTTTATAAATTACACAACTAATAGAATTTAAAAAAAAACACAACCTAATTAAAATTTTTGAATGACATGATAATTCCACCCATCCAAGCTGCTCTGGTCTTTTAAAAATGGACAAATTATATATACCTCCCTCGAGATTTAGCTAAATTACAGATATTTTTCTGAGGTTTCAGAAATTACAGATACCCCATTGAGGTTTATATTTTCATAACAAATTGTCCCCTGAGGTTTATATTTTCATAACAATTTGCCCCCTAATTTGTTATGCAAATAGTGCATTCAGGGGAGTATCTGTAATTTCTCAAACCTCAGGGGGTATTTGTAATTTTGCTAAACCTCAAGGGGGTATATGTGATTTTTCCTTTAAAAATTGACGAGTTTAATTACATCAACACCCCTTAAATTATTATTAAATATTACGCTTCATTTATTAATTTCTATTTTTTACCTCTTTTAATTATAAAAAGGGTAAATTACACTGACACCCCCTGAGGTTTAGGTTTATTACAATTTTGCCCCTCACCTTTTGGAAATTACATCTTCCCCTGAGGTTTAAAGTTTCATTACAGATTCCCCCCTTAGCAATTTATTTTTTTTAAATGCCAAATTTGCCCTCATCGAGTAAATTACATTGACACCCCTCACATTTTAGAAATTACAATCCCCTCCCTAAGGTTTAAAGTAGCATTACCAATTGCCCCCTCGGTTAGTATTAGTTGGAAAAAAAATTAATTGAAAAAAAAATTAATTGAAAAAAAATTTTGTTAGTAAAATTTTTAAATTTCTGTTTAAAAACTAACGTAAGCTCATTTTTTGAATTTACATTTTTTTCTCAAATTTACAAACTGAGACAACCATTTATAAACAAAAAAATTTATCAAACAAGTTTTTATGACATTTTTTAAAATTTTTGTAAATATAAATTGAAATTTAAAAATTGGAAAACGAAATGGTTACTAAATAGACTTCAGATGGTAAAAATATCGTAAAATTACAAATAATTAAATAAGTTACTAACGTAAGAAATTACTTATCAAAAGATTCTTAGGCTTTGTATGATTTGATTTTTAGAATTTTTTTTAAAAAAATAAAAATTATTTTGGTTAAGAAATAAAAAATAAAAAATAATTATCATTTTTATATAATTTTTATCTTTCGAGTGGTTAGAAATAATTTTTTACAAATTAAATTGAAACAGTCATTCGTATGTATATAACCTACCCAAAAGTTAAAATGATAATTATTTTTTATTTCTTAACCAAATTAATTTTTAATTTTTAAAAAAAAATTCTAAAAATCAAACCATACATAATCTAAGAATATTTTAATAAGTGATTTCTTACGTTGGTAACTTATTTAATTATTTGTTAATTTTACCACATTTTTACCATCTGAGGCCTGTGTGGTTACCATTTCGTTTTCAATTTTTAATTTATATTTACAAAAATTTTAAAAAATGTCATAAAAATTTGTTTGATAATTTTTTTACTTTATAAATGGTTGTCTCAGTTTGTAAATTTGAGAAAAAAAACATAAATTCAAAAAATGAGTTTATGTTGATTTTTAAACAAAAATTTAAAAATTTTACTAACAAAATTTTTTTTTTCAAATAATTTTTTTCCAATTAAATTTTTTTTTTATGAATTTTTTTTCCAACTAATACTAACCAACGGGGCAATTGGTAATGCTACTTTAAACCTTAAGGAGGGGATTGTAATTTCTAAAATGTGAGGGGTGTCAATATAATTTACCTAATGAGGGCAAAATTAGTATTTTAAAAAAATAAATTGCTAAAGGGGGGAACCTGTAATGAAACTTTAAACCTCAGGGGGAGATGTAATTTCCAAAAGGTGGGGAGAAATTGTAATAAACCTAAACCTCAGGGGTTGTCAGTGTAATTTACCCTTATAAAAATATATCACATTTAGACTCTGGCAACTTTAAAAAAGAGTGTATTTGTATAATTTTCAAAATTGAATAGGTCAAAATATACTAATAAAGGAGTAAAGTGATATTTATTAATAATTAAAAGATTAAAACAAAATTGAAATGATAAATGGTAAAATCATTTTATCCGATAAATATCTTAAACACATGAAATAAAATAAATGGTAAATTATACTAATGGTCCCTATAGTTTGAAACTTGTGTCACTTTGGTCCATAATTTTTCAATTGTGGCACATTTGATCTTAAATTTTAAATATTGTTTTAAATAAGGACAATTACCATTGTTTAATTTCCATGGCAAAATGGTCAATTTGATAAAATATAAACTAACTTCACAAAAATAAATGTCAAAAAAATATTTTTGAATTTTTTAAAATTATTTCTACTCACTAAAGATAAAATTGTGTAAAATTGATAAATCTTTTAGACATTTAGTTATTTATTTTTTTATATGTTTAGATGATGATCATGTAATGGGTGGTTGTTTTTTATTTTCATTTAATTAGATTCTATTTTTTCAAAAATCACATGTGACGATAATTTTGATATCATTATTAAACCAATTCATTAAATCAAAAAATTCAAAGCTAAAAATATTTCATATATTAAATATATCGATTATACATTAAGGTCATGTTTATTTATCGGTGTAGGAGGAGGGATTGGAGTGTTATAGCTGTGGGTCCCACCCACAGCTTGTTTGGTGATGATTTAGGAGGTGGAGTAATAGTCCGAGGAGCTTACTAATCCCCCCTCTCAATAGGGGGATTAACTTGGTGGAATTTTAGATGAGATTAAGAAAATAGTGAATAAATTGAGTATATTTTATATAAATTTCTTTTTTTATTTATTACCCAGTGCACAAGTTTGTTTTAGTTTTTTTTAATATAAAAATAATTTAACAATCTTATTACTAATCATCTCTCATACTATTATTATAACAAATACACTTTACTTAATCCCCTTACTAACAATTCCTACATTAACAATCTCTTCACTAACCATCTTCTCATTAACAATCTCATTCAACTTAATCCGCCAAACAAACGTGACTTAAAAGTCTAACAATCACCATTACATGATCATTATCCAAACACATAACAAAAATTAATTTAGTAAAATAAATAAATAAATGTCTAAAAGATTTATCAATTTTACATAATTTTATCTATGATGGGTAGAAATAATTTTTTAAAATTTAAAAATATTTTTTTGACATTTATTTTTGTCAAATTAGTTTATATTTTATCAAATTGACTATTTTGCTCTTATAATTAAGTAATAGTATCTTCAATTGTTCTTATATGAAACAAGATTATAAATTCATAGTCAAATGTGTCACAATTGAAAAGTCAGAAACTAAAATGACATAAATTCCAAACTATAAAGACTGTTAGTGTAATTTATCAAAAAATAAAATAAAATTATTAGAAAGAAAACTAAATGATTATAAACTGGTTATAGACACAAAATATTTTTCCTTTAATTATGATCTTTATAAAAAAAAAAATTCTCTAGTGTTTGGTAGATTTTTTTTTTTTTTTAAATTAAAACTAACTTGACAAAATAATTTTTTTTAAATATTTAAATATTTAAAAATTATTTGTGCCCCATAAAAGAAAAAAAATCCTCTTTCCTTATTTTCACCAAATTACCTTTGAAAATAATTGTAAATTATGCTCGATGTGTAATTAGGAGCTGATAATAAGGCCTCGTTTAGCAAGTGGCTTTTTTAGCCAAAAGGTTAACAACCTATATCAAAAAGTCAAATATTCTCTTTTATCTCTACTTTTTACACTTCTTTTTGTAAAAAATCAAAAAGTCATCTCAAACATACTAATTTTTTTAAAGTCATATTTTAACTAAAAAGTTAAAAAGTTACTAAAAAAACATGTTTCCAAACGAGGCCTAAATGTTGAAAGTTGAGTAAATTTTTGTTTCTCTGCATATGAATGATTCGAATGCCATTTAATTGAAAAGTGTATAAATTATGAAAAATGTTATGAATCTCAAATAATTTATAAATTTTTTTACCAAATCTCTCATATGGATGTGAGATTCACACAAACCCATATATCTGTTGGTCTCACACCCATATGAGAAGTTTGGTAAAATATTTGATAGATTATTTGGGGTTCCCAGAATTACTCATAAATTATTGTATCAAATGATATTATTAACCACCAGGGTTGGTGGCCTAGTGGAAGGACGCAGCATGTTCCCCAGCCGAGACCCAGGTTCGATTCCTGGGAGAGGGCTGTTTGTTATCTCTATGGAGAGCTCGCCCTTTACTCCCCTCGTTCTTGGGCTTTGCTGCGGCATGTGTCTGCCCTCCACTGGTGCCCTGGTGGTGGGTCCCTCACTTGGCGGGGGTTAATTCCTGGCTGGCAACCGGTTACCCCGGAGAGCCCTTTTTTTTTAGTTAAAAAAAAAAAAAAATGATATTATTAAATATTAAAACTATACTTTGTTTGTTTTTGGTTTTGTAAAAAAAAATTTCAGAAAAATACTTGTTTTTCTTGTTTTTTTTTTTTTTTATTGAATTTTTTTAATATTTTAAGCAATTTTTTTAATTTTAGATACATCAAACATAAATACATATAAAAGTATTATTTTTGTAAAAAAAATCTTTTAAAAATTCACTAAATATCAAAAATACAAAAAAATACGAGAATTCAGTATTTTTTTTGTATTTTTATGTATTTATTAATTTTTTAAGATATTTTTTTATAATTTTTTTACTTTTTAGATATATCTAAATAAGGTGCATTTAAAAAAGTAAAAAAAAATACTTAAAATTTTAAAAATATTCACTAAAAACAAAAAATAAAAAAAATAAAAAATTCAATTTTTAAAAAACTTAATAAAAAAAACTCAAACCAAACACACCCCTCCTAAGTGATGTGCAATTGTTTGACAACAATTGTTTTGAGATTCGGGCCAACCCATTTTAAATTGGAAATTTTTCTTGAGATTTGCTATTAAACTCCTAGATTTTTTTTTTTAATAAATAAATAATAAAAACAAATGTCATGTTCTAGACTTCTTGATTATACAAAACAATTAAATAAAGGAATGCCCCTATACCCCCTTTTGGTCTTAAAAGAAATTGTTACATTCATCAAAGTTTCTATCTTGTTATTCTCATAATTAACTTCTGGTCTTAAAAGAAATTGTTACATTCATCAAAGTTTCTATCTTGTTATTCTCATAATTAACTTCAAGATTTGGTCGCTTGATTATATTATAATTTTTTAAAAATTATTTTATAAATCATGAATTTTAGTAGGAATTAAAAACTAAAATTTTAAATTTCTACCAAAATCCATGATATAGCAATTCAGAAAAAGGAAGAGAATTTTGATCATGGATTTTTACTCTTTTTTTTCCTTTTCATTTTGAAATTCATATCAAAATTTATAATTCAAACAAAGTCTAATAAAAAAATGATTCTATACAGTCTAATGTTTAAATCAGAAAGCGTTATTTGGCTCGTAACACCTACAAATTTAATTTTAAAAATTTAAATTATTTATCTTATAAATTTAATAATTATAGCTAAGCTAAACAATAATATTGTAAGGTCATATCAAGTATGTATAAGGACAGGGTGGTTAAGTTGGTAAGCTTACGTACTTTCTTTTCTTTTTTTGAACATGAAAAAAAAGGGTGCTGTGTAGTTTTGTGATCACATTTGTGGGTTATGATTTCAGGATAATCGATTGCCTATCAAATTTAACTCAACTTATAGGAAGGAACTCATTACAGAGACACTAATGAAAATTGTTTGAATTATAAAAGAGTTCAGGATCAATCGGAGTACAGTGTAACATTTCAAAGAGAGCCAATTAAAAATCAAATCATTTTTCACATCCCCCAAGATTTGAATTTAAGTCATCTCTATAGAGAGAAATGCTTTGTCCATTAGGCCACCGAGCAAGGATTCTCTCATTTAATTCCCTACTTAACTTCCTATTTGATGGGTCATTGGGCTGACTTTTGGGTTCAATTTTGATGATTCGAACAGTTCACATTTTAAAATTTGTCATGTATATCATACCTGTAAAAAATCAAGTCAATTTGATATCAAAAACCACGTGAACTAAAAGTTTTATTAAATAATAAAATTGTTTATTAAATTTTTTTTAATAAACGGTTTTTAGTTCTTTTAATATCTGATCAATTTGATTTTTTACAGGTATGATATACATGACAAATTCTACAATGTGAACGGTTCGAATAATTGAATTAGACCTAAAAATAGATCCAATAACCCACCAAGTAAGAAGTCAATGAGAAAATTCGAGAAGGGGATCCTTGCTCCTAGGCCACCACCCTGGTGGTAGGTAAGCTTATGTTGACCACACATTCTCAATCTCTTCCTCTCTAAGATGCTTGGATTGGAAGTGGATTAATGGAACCAAATGATGTAGAGAGCTATGAGAGGAGCTTAGAGCAATGCCAATTGAAATGTTAAATTTTAGGTGACCAGAGGATATCTAAATTTTGACATCAAGAATGAAAACAACTTAATAAATTAAATACTGAGTTGATATTTGACATAAACTCAATATGTTAAATTTAACATGTTTCATGTTGATGTCAAATGTTAATTTTACCAAATAAAATAATTTTATTTTTAAAAATAATAAAATAATAGATTTGACATATCGGATAGACAGTTTTTATGTCAAATTGATATATTTCAATTTACTACCCAAGCTTTCAAAAAAATTTAGCACACAAAATTTTAAAAGTTTAGATAAAAATGTTCTTATATATTAAGGATCATGTTAATTACAATTTATTGAGTTGTCTATAAAAGACATAAAACCAAAATTTAATATAATTTTTATACAATTTTTTTGAACATATTTTATATGTTTATCAGCATTAATGACAGTTTAAAAAGACTGTCATTAGCATCTTTCATATTTTAATAATAATGGTTTCTTGTAATTAGTTAAAAATGTATACACTATAAATTGGAAGAGTTTAGAAATCAGATGGGCTTGGATTTTGACAAGTCGAAGATTGTGCTTTTTTATTTTTTATTTTTTTTATTGAACAAAAGCTAAACCATTAAGATTATATTACATTAAGCACCATGAAATCTTACTTAAATATATATATATACATATATTATAAAGGTGGGAGGAATCGAGCCAATAACTTTTTACTACGCAATACATTTTTTCTACTTATGAGTAAATTCATATACTGTATCATCATTCCTAATTTTTGATACAGGTTTCTAAAATCCAAAACTAAAAATATTTCATATATTAAATATATCGATTACACATTAAGATCATGTTTGTTTATGGGTGTGAGAGGAGGGATTGGAGTGTTATGGCCGTGGGTCTCACCCGCAGCTTGTTTGGAGATGATTTGGGAGAGGGAGTAATAGTCCGAGGGGCTTACTAATCCCCCTCAGTAAGGGGATTAGTTTGGTTGAATTTTAGGTGAAGTTAAGAAAATAGTAAGTGAATTGAATCTATTTTATATATATATATTTTTTTACCCAGTGCACAAGTTTGTTTTAGTTTATTTTAATATAAAAATAATTTAACAATCTCATCACTAATCATCTCCCACACTATCATCATAACAAATATACTTTACTTAATCCCATTACTAACAATCCCCACATTAACAATCTCTTCATTAACCATCTTCTCACTAACAATCTCATCCAACTTAATCCGCCAAACAAATGTAACTTAAAAGTCTAATAACCACCCATTACATGATTATTATCCAAACATATAATAAAAATTAATTTGGTAAAATAAATAAATAAATAAATGTCTAAAGATTTATCAATTTTACATAATTCTATCTTTGATGGGTATAAATAATTTTTTAAAATTTAAAAATGTTTTTTTGACATTTATTTTTGTCAAATTAATTTATATTTTATCAAATTGACTATTTTTCCCTTGTAATTAAGCAATGATATCTTCAATTATCCTTATGTGAAACAAGATTTTAAATTCAGGGTCAAATGTATCATTATTGAAAAGTCATGGACTAAAATAATATAAGTTTTAAATTATAGAGACTGTTAGTATAATTCACCCTAGAATGAAATAAAATTATTAGAAAGAAAACTAAACGATTATAAACTGGTTGTAGACACAAAATATTTTTCCTTTAATTATGATCTTTATAAAAAAAAATTCTCTAGTGTTTGGTAGATTTCTTTTTTTAAAATTAAAAATAACTTGACAAAATAAATTTTTTAAAAATATTTAAATATTTAAAAATTACTTGTGCCCCATAAAAGAAAAAATCCTGTTTCATTATTTTCACCAAATTACTTTTGAAAATAATTGTAAATTATACTCGATATGTAATTAGAAGCTGATAATAATGTTGAAAGTTGAGCAAATTTTTGTTTCTTTGCATATGAATGATTCCAATGCCATTTCATTGAAAGGTGTATAAATTATGAAAAATGTTATGAATCCAAATAATTTATCGAATTTTTTTTATCAAATCTCTCACATGAATGTGAGATCTACACAAACCCACATGTGTATGGGTCTCACACTCATATAAAAAGTTTGATAAAATATTTTAGTAGATTATTTGGGAATTCCTAGCATTACTCATAAATTATTGTATCGAATGATATTATTATATATTAAGACTACTGATATCTATACTATATATTAAGCAAAATGGGGTTTTTAATCCCAAGTTTTGTGGGAGCTCCAATTTCCCAATCTAAATTTTTTGATTTTTTGATTTTAAAAAAAAAAAACCTTAACATTTTATTAACTTCTTCCAACCTCCAAATCTTACCCTCATAATAATACTTTAATGCATTAAGAACAAACATAAAAAAAATTCTTTGAAATCCAACACATATGAATTTCTTGAAAAGTCCCAATAGATATGATTATTATCCCTCATAATAACACTTTAATGCATTAAGAACAAGTATAAAAAAAATTTCTTGAAAAGTCCAACACATATGATTATTATCAAAATATTAAACTTTAACATAATATAATAAAAAAAAGAAGACATTTAGGGGGTGTTTGGTAGGGCTTATTTGAGCCAGCTTATGGCTTCTGGCTTTTAAAAAGTTATTTTGGACTGTTTGGTTAAACTTATTTCAAACAGCTTCTGATTCTAACAGCTTATTTTAAGTCAAAAAAGCTGATTCTGAGAAGCTGCTCACCCCTTGCTTCTGATTATCAGCTTCTGCTGTGGACATATTAATTCACGGTTATACTCTTAGATTTTTTTATTTTTTATTTTTTTAAAAATAGAAAAAGTCCCAAATGGACTATAAAATATTATTATTATTTTTTATGAAAAATGTAGATAAATAGTGAATAATAAAAAATAAAAATTAATTGAAAAAGTTACTTCACAGCTTATTTAACAAACACTACTCAGCAACTTAAATCTATAATCCAACAGCTATACCAAACAGGTTAACAGCTTCTGATTAAAGTCATAATCTATAATCTGTTAAGCTATAAGCTATAATCTGTTTTAACAGCTACACCAAACAGCACCTTAATCTCTTGAAAAGTCCAACACATATGATTATTATCAAAATATTAAACTTTAATATAATATAAAAAAGGAGACATTTAAAAAAAAAAAATTTAAAAATCGCAATTTAAGAAAAAGGGGGTTTCTAAACCCCAAGCCTTGTGGGAGCTCCAATCTTTCAATCTTAATTTTCTAAATTTTTTATTTAAAAAAAAAAACTTCAGCATTTATTGATTTGGTCAAAATCCCCTGCTCAGCATTTATTAACTTTTTCTAATCCACATACTTGCATTTATTAATTTGGTCAAAATCCCCTGCTCAGCATTTATTAACTTTTTCCAATCCACATACCTGCATTTATTGATTTGGTCAAAATCTCTAATTAGTATTTAAAATCCCCTTATACAAATAATTATAGATACAGTCCGTACATAGTTACTGCAGTAGCCTTTTTAATTTTTCCTGTACACTATGGTTAGTGATAAGATTGTTAAATTATTTTTATAAAAAATCTTAAAAAACATAATTTATATATTAAATAAATATTAAAATAAATATAAATATTTATAATTATTTCGTGCATAGCACGGGTGACAGGCTAGTTCTAAGTTATGTGCAATTGTTTGACAACTAGTGTTTTCGGATTTGGGCTACCCCATCTTAAATTGGAAATTTTTCTTGATTTGCTATTAAACTCCTAGATTTTTTTTTTAAATAAATAAAAACAAATATCATGTTCTAGGCTTCTTGATTATACAAAACAATTAAATAAAGGAATGCCCTATACCCACTTTTGGTCTTACAGGAAATTGTTACATTCATCAAAGTTTCTGTCTTGTTATTCTCATAACTTCGAGATTTGGTCGCTTTATTATATTATAATTTTTTAAAAATTGTTTATAAATCATGTATTTTAGTAGGAATTAAAAAACAAAATTTTAAATTTCTACCAAAATCCATGATATAGAAATTCAGAAAAGGGAAGAGAATTTTGATCATGGATTTTTACTCTTCTTTTTCCTTTTCATTTTCAATATCAAAATTTATAATTCAAACAAAGTTTAATAATAAAAAAAATGATTCTATACAGTCTAATGTTTAAATCAAAGAGCGTTATTTGACTCGTAATACTTATAAATTTAATTTCAAAAATTTAAATTATTTATCTTATAAATTTAATAATTATAGCGAAGCCAAAGCAATAATATTAAGTATATATAAGGGCAGGGTGGTTAAGTTAGGTAAGGTTATGTACCTCCTTTTTTTTTTTTTTTTTTTTTTTTTTTTTTTTTTTTTGAACATGAAAAAAGAGAGGATGCTATGTAATATTGTTATCACATCTGTAAGTTATGGTTCCGGAATAGTTGATTGCTGATCAATTTAACTCAACTCATAAGAAAGGATCCATTACCGAGATACTAATGAAACTCAGCCACATGTCATAGAAGAGTTCAAGATCAATCGGAGTACAGTGCAACATTTCAAAGAAAATCAATTAAAAATTAAATCATTTTTCACATCCCAAAATTTGAATTTAAGTCATCCCAATAGAGAGAAATGTTGTCTACTAGGCTACCACTCTGGTGGTAGGTAAGCTATGTCGACCACACATTCTCAATCTCTCCCTCTCTAATGTTGCTTGGATTCGAAGTGGATTTAATGGAACCAAATGATGTAGAGAGCTATGAGAGGAAAGTGACTTGGAGCAATGCCAATTGAAATGTTAAATTTTAGGTGACCGGAGGATATCTAAATTTTGACATCAAGAATGAAGACAACTTAATAAATTAAACGCTGAGTTGATATTTGGCATTAACTCAATATGTTAAATTTAACATGTTTCGTGTTGATGTCAAATGTTAATTTTATCAAATAAAATAATTTTATTTTTAAAAATAATAAAATAATATATTTGACGTATCGGATAGACAGCTTTTATGTCAAATTGATATATTTCAATTTACTACCCAACACATAATTTTTATACAATTTTTTTAAACATATTTTATATGTTTATCAGCATTAATGATAGTTTAAAAAGACTGGAGAAATGATTTGTTCCCCTAAAAATATCCCCTCTAATCCCCCTAATGCCCAAAACGACGTCGTTTTGGGCATGTTTTTTTTTTTTTTTTTTTGTGCTTTTTTTTTGCTTTGTCTGAATTTTCGGGGGATTAGGGCCCCAAATTCGGGGGATCTACCACGGTCCAAAAGACTGTCATTAGCATCTTTCATATTTTAATAATAATGTTTCTTGTAATTAGTTAAAAATGTATACACTATAAATTGGAAGAGTTTAGAAATCAGATGGGCTTGGATTTTGACAAGTCGAAGATTGTGCATTTTTATTTTTTATTTTTTTTATTGAACAAAAGCTAAACCATTAAGATTATATTACATTAAGCACCATGAAATCTTACTTAAATATATATATATATTGTGGGGATATATTTTTTTAAGTACTAACACATGGCCAAGGTGACGCCGACGTGTCAGCCGAGGTGCCATGTGTCTTGGTCATGACGCTGAGGTGATCTCGGCAAGGCCGAGGTTATCTCCGAAGATATCGGAATCCGAGATAAGCGGATAGGACACAAGAGTCCTAGAATGATGAGGGGACTCAGCCTGGATAAGGATAAAGCTCTTAGGGAGTTTATCTCTATCTATTAAAGAGTCCTGAATAAGTATGAAACTAAAGTCCATTGAAGCTAGGTTTCTGTTCGGACAAGGATTGAGTTAACTATAAAAGAAAGGCACCCCGATGGGTCTAAGGTACACAATTTATATTGAGAATAGTGAGTTTAGCAATTGATGATCTTTGAGAGATATACTGACTTGATCGTCGGAGTGCCCCCGAGTGGACGAACCACCGCCGGAATCTTCTCTTTCTGTTGCAGGTTAGCCATGTGTCATCTATTCTGCCAGTGCTCTCCAACTGAATACTGAGTTGGCAGTGTGGTCGAAAAATCACTCACACAATTTGGCGCCGTCTGTGGGAAGGAAAGAAGAATAGATGGCCAGTAACGGACAAAAGGAAAAGATTGGGGACGACACTCCTGCTGGGAGTGGGAGACTTGTTGACCTTGATATCGAAGGAGACGAGTGCAACACAGAAACTCGTGACCAGAATCACAGAGTGAAAGACGTCGGCCAGATTGGCGATGTACCAAAGAAACCAGATCGAAGTGGGTACTACAACGAGGACGACCTCCAGGTATGGAAGAATAGGTGCCTGCGGAGGGACGAAGAAATGAAAGAGATGGCAAACAAATTGGCAGACCTGCAATCGGTCGTCAATTTTATGATGCAAAATAACGTCATCCAGCCACCATTCCCGCTGCAGGACACGCCGATTCCAGCGGCCAATGCCCAGAAGGGAGGACATAAAACAATCCCCGTAGCCCCTCAGCACACCAGGAACGAAAGACATTCTCACCGACTTTCTAGGGAAGTCGGACGAGGAGAGTCAAGAAGGGAAGAATCCCGGAGGACGCATCACACAAAAGAGGCAGACCCCAAAGAACATCGGCACGTTCAGAGGCAGGCGCTGTGCTTCGACACAACTAATGGAAAAAGGTCGAAGAGGACTCACCACGAAGCTGAAAGTAGTGCACCAAAAAGATTGAAATCAGGAGATAGCCGAGCTCCTAGGCGGACAAAGGAGGACTTAAGAGATTACCTTAAGAGGAAGCAACAAAAGCCCGATGCTGAGGTAAACTCCCTTGATAAGCTGAGAACACCATTCTCAGTGGAGTTGGACAAATTTGAAGCACCGAAGAGATTCAGTATGCCGAGGTTCCAAATATACGATGGTAAGTCAGACCCCAACTTCCACGTTGGATTATACTTGAACTCAATGGCATTGTATAGTAGGAACGAGCCGTTGCTCTGTAAAATGTTCCCCTCATCCTTCGGGGAGATTACATCAGATTGGTTCCACAAACTACCAAAGGGAAGCATGAAGACTTGGGAAGGCCTGGCCGAGATGTTTGTGGCCAGGTTCGTAACAAACAAGCTGCAACCATTGAGGGTGGATGCATTGATGGCTATGAAGATCAGTAAGGATAAAGGCCTTAGGGCCTATGCAAAAAGATACTATGAGGTGTTCAACCGAATACCAGAGTGTAATCAAGAGGTGGCGGTCGTATCTTTCAAAAACGGCCTAAAAGACGACTGTCCACTACGAAAGTCTTTGGCAAAGACATTGCCAAAAAGCATGGAAGAGCTCATGGCGAGAATCGAGAAGTATGCCAGAGCCGAGGAAGACATGTCGGGGAATAAGGAGACAAAGCAAGAGAAAGGAAACGGCTTGCCGAAGCAAGGCCAAGGTAGCAATGGATCGAGCAAGCAAGAGATAGAACTGAGGGCTACACAGGCAGTGACAACTGTGTTCCGAATCCCAATTCACAAAGTCCTGGATCAAATTCGGAATCAACCTTATTTCAAAACACCCAGCAAGGGCACCAGGAGAATTTATGGGAAGAAACCTTGGCAGGCATTGTGCTTACCACAATGAAGACGGGCATATGACTCAGGGTTGCAGAGCCCTGAAAACACACTTGGAAGACCTGGTGAGGCAAGGCCATTTGAGAGACCTTATCGATGAGGCCAGAACAAGGGAAGAACAGGCAAGACTGCCTCAAGCACTAGCAGCTCCGCCTCCCCCCGCACAGCAACCTCAGGCAGGAGGACCTTGGGTAATTAATATAATTCACTCGAAGGTCAACTAGAACGAAATTAGGGGGAAGACCCAGAAGGTGAAGCATTTGCAGCATATCTACCAAGTCGGGAAGAAGAGACATCGGGCAGAAGAATGCTAGGGACCAGTAGTGTCCTTTTCTGAAGCCGACCTTGAGATGGTGCAGCATCAGCATAATAATGCCTTGGTAGTATCCCTTCAAGTTGGGAAATGCCAAGTAAAGCGCATCCTGATTGACCAAGGCAGCTCTTGTAACATCATGTATGTCCGATGTTACAAGAAGCTCGGCCTTCACCCAGACGATATGGAACAATCTAATGGCCTAATGGTCGGGTTCAATGGAACGCCAATATGGCCACTGGGGGCAATAAGCCTAGATGTGAAGGCTAGCATGAGGAAAATAAAGACAGAGTTTACCATAATCAACACACCCTCCCCTTACAATATTATCCTGGGAAGGCCATGGTTACATGCAATGAGGGCCGTTCCCTCAACATTGCCTTAACTATTGTGGTTCCCAACAGAACATGGGATAGAGAAGGTCAGAGGAGATCAGCTGCAGGCAAAGAATTGCTCAATGGCAGCAATGAAATCTACCTGCAGCATACGAGAACCAGAAAAGGCAGAGATCGAAAAATGAAGACGTAAAAGTCCAGAGGACGTCGGCAAAAAGCCAGCCGAGAAGAGCGAAGAAGCATTAAAAAAAAAAAAATCCCCGTCCGGGAGAGGGATGAAGAACGCTTCTTTCTTCTCGGCTCAGGCTTAGCCGAAGATGAGGGCAAAGAGTTGCCCAGGCCCTGGAATACTTGCAATCTCAAATTTTTCTATCATTAGCATTTTTTGTTCCTTTGTCATTTGCCAAAGTACATAAAGAAAGTTTTCGCTTGTTTATATGTTTATACACTTGTGACTAATAAAAATACATAACGTTGTTTCTGGAATACATGTATAATGAGAACCCAAGTGGAACTTAGGGTCACATTAGGAGGCAGAGAGAAGAAAAACGGGTTTAACACTTGTTGAAACTTGAGAAAAGTTTACAAGTTGAAGTTAAACCGAGATGATGTTTAACACTTGTTGAAACTTGAGAAAAGCTTACAAGTTGAAGTTAAACCGAGATGATGTTTAACACTTGTTGAAACTTAAGAAAAGCTTACAAGTTGAAGTTAAACCGAGATGATGTTTAACACTTGTTGAAACTTGAGAAAAGCTTACAAGTTGAAGTTAAACCGAGATGATGTTTAACACTTGTTGAAACTTAAGAAAAGCTTACAAGTTGAAGTTAAACCGAGATGATGTTTAACACTTGTTGAAACTTGAGAAAAGTTTACAAGTAGAAGTTAAGCCGAGATGATGTTCAACACTTGTTGAAACTTGAGAAAAGTTTACAAGTTGAAGTTAAACCCAGATTATGTTTAACACTTGTTGAAACTTAAGAAAAGTTTACAAGTTGAAGACTAAGGTTAAACACTTGTTGAAATTTTATGAAAAAATTTACGAGGTGAAACCAAGGTTATGCCAAGAAAGGTACTTGTGTACTTGCCGAGGTAAATCATCAGTTTGTATAACCGAGGCATGTCACCTCGAGAAGGTTGCACAAGGATTAAAATGTATATTAAAGATATGCAAAATATTCTAAGTATGGAAGCATACAAGGCAAACATGCAAGCATTCAAAACAAAAGAGTTGAATTAAAGGCACATCGGCAATGTAAAAAGTTTACATTACTTCAAGGAGAAAAACAAAGTACAAGGCACAAAACGAAGAAAAAAGATATCAAAATTAAGACTCCTCAGCAACAGCAGATGATTGGGTTTTAAGTTCAGACGACTGCTGGGAAGACATCTTGGCAGCCTTCTCGACCGAAAGCTCGGCATCAATTTCTTGAAGAGTTAGATCAAGGCTCTTGTCGGCAAGGGGCACGTCCGATGACGCCTTCTCTGGAGTGGCATCCTTGGGGACTTCCTCACCCTCCTCATCTTGAGTCAAGTCCAGGATTTGCTTATTCAAAGAAGGGGACTTGGTCCCAGCAACCTTCTTTCACCAAGGTCTCCTCCTCAGACTCAGATTCATCGTCAGATTGACTTGGAGTTGGAGAGAATGAAAGAGGAATGACGTCGGCGTTCCTGAAAGGCGAGTCCTCGGGGACATCAAGCTTTTTTAGAAGAAACATCTAACCAAGGGTGAAACCCTTGTTGCATGCCTGCTTCACTTGCTTTTCATAGTCCGCCGTGACATCGGCCACCCCCTCAGCATATGCTTTCTCATCGGCGGCCTTGACTTCAGCCTCTTTTGTTGCCAGAGCATCCTGAAGTTCTTTTTGGGCCTGGGCCGTTTTCTCCTCAGCCTTTTTCTTTTCGGTCTCAAGAACCTTCTTGATGGCCTCAGCAGATTCCGCCTTTTCTTCGGCGTCAGTTTGAGCTTTGATAGCAGCCTCGGCTTGATCCTCCAAAGTCTTCATCTTTGATTGCAAGTTTTTATTAGTCTTTTGAAGACTGAAGACCTCCCTCTTCTTCTCGGCCAACTTCTCTCGGTTCTCGAAAGATTATACTGAGAAAGAATGGGCATGCTGGATTGCCTGAGAAAAAATAAAACAGAGCAGAAGTTATTACAAAATTTTCTAAAGTATAAAAAAGGAAGAAAGAAAAACGACCAAACAAAGACACTTACTTAAACGGAGTGCTGAAGCATCAGAGCATAGTTCTCATATTCACTTAACTCGGCGTTTCGGTCGAGATCGCCGGGAAGAAGCAGAGTGGTACTAAGGGCAATGTCGACATTAATGTCATCGGCACTATCGCTGGCCATAACTGGCTTATCTTCCACTGTGATTTGGGGGGCCCAGGGGGCATCATGCTTTGAAGACCCCGAGGTGGTTGCAGCGGACGACCTTGGTCTTTTTGATCAGGTAGACTCGGATGGTTGGTGTCACGACCCAAACCCGGCCCTATGGGTTTAGCACCGTAACCGGCCAGTAATCTGAGATTACTGAAGGCCTGCTTAACAGTAATACAGTAAAACAGAGTACAGGGCCTGGCGGAAGCCAATACAGTAAATAAATAATGTCCATTGAGCTGTGACAGTCTGTATGCCAAAAAGATTTTTTTTCATGCATTCACACATTCAGACAGTACGGTCTATACAAAATTTACAGTCACACAGTAAAAGGACCTAATCCCTTGATAACAGTACAGTTAGTAGCTAACAGTCTATACAGTAATCCAAAACAGTACGGAGACAGACGGGGGAAAAACAAAACACTCCAAAGCCATAGCATGGCGACTCGGAACCTCGCAGTGAGGCACAAAGGCTGGCTTGACAAAACTGGAGTCTAACCCACGCTCCTAACTCCGGTCTGGTGGCTGAGCACCTACATATATGTATAAACAGTGAGCTAAAGCCCAGTGAATAACATAATGCGTAAAGAGGTTAAGAATGAAACGTCCTTACAGTAATGAAAACAGTTCATTAAACAATATTTCAGTCTTTCAGTCAGAACAGTTATTCAGTCATATGTGGTACATCCATTAGCATAGCAGTAAACAGTAGGTCTTAAAGACCGAACAGTAATGATGGCCATCAATCGATAAACAGTAATGGTTCCACGAGGGAACCGACAGAGATCTCTGTAGCAGTAGCAGTAACAGTATACAGTAGTTGCTAAGGATGCCACAATACATTTCAGAATATAGGACATACATTCAATCAAATAACAATAATCACTTTAGAAAACAGTTCCGTAAGCAGTCAGAAAACATTCTCAGTTGAACATATCTTTACACAATTGTTACTCACAGAGTTTGGGCTACGGTATGCTAGAGCGTGTTTCCCCAGTCGCCAACCCTACACAGTTCACAGGTTGAACACACACTAAGCTACACAGTTGGGAAATATCATAACTTAATCCCTAATTTGCCTTGGTGTGTTCTACATCTATGTTCTCATTAAGATGCCTTAAACTAGGCCTAAGAATGCCTAGAATGGGATGAGGATGCAAAAATACACTTAGAAAACATTTTGCGAAGTTTGCTGAAAATAGGAGCCTCGCTCGAGCGAAAGAGCGAGCCTTCCTTCGCTCGAGCGAGCTTCCAAAATCAAAGTCTTCGCTCGAGCGAGAAATCCTTCGCTCGAGCGGTCTGTAAAAATGCAAAAGTACTGGATGCTGGAATTTTACGCGCGATGGTCGCTCGAGCGGAGCCCTGGACAAAGGTGCTCGCTCGAGCGAGGAATCCTTCGCTCGAGCGAGGAAGCCAAATCTGGAATTTCCAGATTTGCCTCCCAAGCTCAAACCAAGCATTCTACCACTCCAAACTCGACCTCTTGGGCCCAAATTCTGGAAAACACCTCTAGATTCAATATACAACAAGTTTCAAAGCTCAATTTGTGAATTCAAAGCCCAAGAGTGAGTCAATTAAAACCATTTTTCAAACCCATTTTTCATGAGCATGGAGAATATGTAACATGCATGGATTCAAACCAAATTCAACCTTCAAAGCTTGTCCAAATGGACTCATTTCTTCAAGAACATGATGAATTCATGGACTCAAGCCTAATTATGAACATGCATGTACAATTTTACCATGGATTCAACTCAAAACTCATCAATTCAAACATGCATGCATGAATTATGTTCTAATTCAACACTATAGAACCAATTTATATCTTAACTCTATAATTTGCCATGAATCTGGCAAGAATCAACCTTAAGAACATCAATGAGGGGTTGAAATTCATACCTAAGTCTTGTATTCAAGAATGGAAGCACAATTTTGAATTCAATCTTCAATTTCCAAGCAATTCTACAAGTTGAACCCAATTCCCTCTTAATTCTCTCCCTCTCTCTCTAATTCTCCTCTATGGCCGGCTATAGCAAGAATAAGGGGCTGAGGAGATGAATTTGTTCAAGTGTAATCAAGGCCTCAAACATGAATAAACAAATGCCCCACTCAATGGCAATTCCGTAATTAATGCAACTCCATTAATTGGCTTTATTTAATCTAGTTCAATCATTCCTAATCACATTTTAGATAAATACACCATAAAATCACATAAATCCTACTGATCATGAAACACTAAACAATTCTCAGTTCGGCCGCCGATAAGGCCTTCAATTTGCAGTTTAAACATAAAAACACGAACAGATAATCAAATAATCGAAAAGATAAAAATGCAATACAATAAACATGCTCAGTCAATTCGGTCTCAATTTTCAATCAGTCCATTCAGTACTTAAGTTGGTTCAATTATCAGTCATAAGCGGTCCAGTTTAGCAATAATCAGTATGTAATTCAGTAACTTTTCGGTAAACAGTATGGGGTTGTTACAGTTGGGCCTCGGCAGGCCTCTTCTCCGCGGCAGAGTGGGACTTATCGTTCTCAGCCAGTTTGGAGATCGGCAAGGTGTCCTCAGTGTCAACCTGAGTCACCTTTACCTTTGGTTGAGCCTTCTTTATCATTTTTTACTTCGACTTTGGAGGTTGGGTTGGAGCTGGTTGAGCCTCAACAGAGGATGCAATGTTGGCCAAAAGATCTTTAGCAACTGTTTTTTGGCGGCCCATCTCGGCAGGAAAAATAGTTCGTCGCCGACATTGGCGTTGGGATATCGGGATCAGATATGGAGCCGAGGTAGATGGCTGCTCAGCTGGATCAGAGGTCGATCCTTGATATGGCCGAGATGAGTTGGCAGCTTGAGGAGTTGTAGCAGAAGGAAGTGACTGGCTTTTCTTCTTCTTCTTTGGGACGTCGGGAAGAACCGACTTATAAGAAGGAATAAAATTGAGGACCAGAGGGGCTCTCCGTTTGAGAACTGGCAGGTCCAAAAGTTTCCTCAAGTCTTTGCTGAGAAAGAAAGACTGACGGAAGCCTTTTGGTGGCTGAGGAAGAGCTGCAAGAAAAAACAGACATTAGAAACGAACAAAGTATTGAAGATTTTAAAAAACAAGTTAGTATGAACACAGGGCTCTTACCATTGCCCTATATAAAAACTGATCGAGGAAGAGGGTAGAGATGAAGGTCCTCGTCTGGAGCGAACTCCCAATTCCCTGAGGTAATGAAATAGTCATCCCCAGCTCCCTCGTTGGAGTCAGGGAGGTCAGCGACAATTTTGTACTCTGTGGACCTCGGCTTAAGGTAGTAAACGTAGCCCGTATCTTTTTTTAGGCCACACATGGTGTAGCAGTATTGGATATCAGTTAAGGTAATCCTAGCGTTTTTTTGTTTGGCTAAGGCTATGATACCATTAATAACTCGATAGGAATTGATGGCGAGTTGTATCGGGTTCAACTTATAGAAGTGAAGTATCTCATGAAAAAGGGTGTTGAGTGGGAGCCAAAGTCCGCACTCAATAAAGGCTACTACAGGGAAGGGCATAGAATCAGTTGTAGGCATGATGGAGTCATCATCCCCAGCCAACCTCAGATGGACGTCGGCCGGGATATCAAACTCTCGCCTAAAATACTCTAATTTGGATGGGGTGTCTACCCTATGCTTCCACATACCCATAACGTCGGCTTAAATGGAGGTATCGGATTTCAGGAAGAAGTATATTTGGAGGGTTTAAAGGACCTCGGCTAAAAACCTAAAAATGTACTATGGTAAGGGTTTGTATGGATCTAGAAGGAATTCGTTTCAATTTTTCCTAAAATTTGTTGGTTCTACAAACAAATCCCAAAGCCTAAGTCTGTGGGAACAAAGATTGAAGGCAGGAATCTGGAAAAGACACAGAAAACAGAAGACAAGAACGTGTTTCAGAATCAAGAACAATGGTGAACTACCAAGAACACTGTGACAAAGTGTGTGAAAGGGTACAAGGCCCAGAACAATGGCAAAAGTGGACAAATGTGTGTGCAAGTTGTGAATACTCAAGAAGAGATTGGGCAAAAACATAATCGCGAGGCAATCATAGTCAGATACATAAACAGATTAAACTAATTAAGGTCACAAGCAAGTTCGCAAAAATGACAGGAACTCAAGATACCGTCAAAAACTGAAACAAGATGTTATATCGGAAGGAAACAGTAACTCACCGAAGAGGGGAAGCCGGTGTTGAGATCGCCGAAGTCAGACGACGATTGCAAAAGTGGCAGAACAGGGAAAACCTCATCGGAGGAGAGGAATGAAAACAGTTACAGAGCTTGTAAGACTGGAACAATGGCGTATTCAGAAGCTAGAGAGAGTTTAGGGCTTGGGGATACAAAAGTGAGAAGACGGAGAGAGAGGAATTTATTTTTGTTAAAACGCAGAAACGGCGGCAAAGAGGTCATTAATGTACGTAGAAGAACGTATGCGTCAGACGGCGCACGCGAGAATGATTTGATTTACAGGCGCGTATCCGGTACGATCCAGTCAGAGAAAGACGCATGGCTAAAACGATTGATGTATTATGCTTGACAACTCATACGCATGAGGGAGCTCTTGAAATATTTTGATCTTCAAAGAGACATGTCGGCTGGGGATCTTTTAACCGATGTATTGGCAGGAAGTATCGATATAGGTCCCATCACCTCAGAATGCCGAGGTAATAGAACCTAGGGGACAGTTGTGGGGATATATTTTCTGAGTACCAACACGTAGCCAAGGTGACGCCGACGTGTCAGCCGAGGTGCCACGTGTCTTGGTCATGACGCCGAGGTGATCTCGACAAGGCCGAGGTTATCTCCGAAGATATCGGAATCCGAGATAAGCGGATAGGGCACAAGAGTCCTAGAATGATGAGGGGACTCAGCCTAGATAAAGATAAAGCTCTTAGGGAGTTTATCTCTATCTATTAAAGAGTCCTGGATAAGTACTGAGCTAAAATCCATTGAAGCTAAGCTTCTGTTGGGACAAGGATTGAGTTAACTATAAAAGAAAGGCACCCCCGGTGGGTCTAAGGTACGCAATTTATATTGAGAATAGCGAGTTTAGCAATTGATGATTTTTGAGAGATATACTGACTTGATCGTCGGAGTGCCCCCGAGTGGACGAACCACCACCGGAATCTTCTATTTCTGTTCCAGGTCAGCCAGGTGTCATCTATTCTGCCAGTGCTCTCCAGTTGAATGCTGAGTTGGCAGTGTGGTCGGAAAATCACTCACACATATACATATATTATAAAGGTGGGAGGAATCGAGCCAATAACTTTTCACTACACAATGCATTTTTTCTACTTATGAGTAAATTCATATACTGTAACAAAACATGGTTTAAAAAAAGTTTGAATACTAAAATTAGTTTTGAATTTTGATGGTGTGTTGTTGTGACTTTATGAAACGAGGAAGGCCAAAGTTCAAAATGTGATATGTGTGTTGTTACTTTTTATATTTTATTTAAATTTTAAATTTATATTTATAGAGAAAATAGAAAAATAAAAGAAAAAATTGAAATATAAATTAATTATTTATTTATTCTTTCACAAATCACTCTGCAAAAGTGAAGTTAAATTTTTTTATTTTTTCTTCACAAATTCAACATTTAAACACAAACATCAAATTTATTTAATAATTAAAAAATAAAAAATTAACAAGGGTTATTTTTTAATAAATTCTCTTTCGAAGTATTTTATTCCATCGAACCCATATTTTTTTTTGAATATTCCATGAAGTCATGTTTAATGTAATATGACTAAATCATCCTTCCTAATTTTTGACACGGGTTTCTAAAATCTAAAAATAAAAATATTTTATATATTAAATATATCTATTACACATTAAGATCATATTTGTTTATGGGTGTGACAGGAGAGATTGGAGTGTTATGGCTGTGGGTCCCACCCACAGCTTGTTTAGTGATGATTTGGGAGAGGGAGTAATAGTCCAAGGGGCTTACTAATCTCCCTCAGTAGGGGGATTAGCTTTGTTGAATTTTAGATGAAATTAAGAAAATAGTGAGTAAATTGAGTCTATTTTATATAAACAAAATTATTTTTTTTTACCTAGTGTACAAGTTTGTTTTAGTTTTTTTTAATATAAAAATACTTTTTTTTTATTTATTTTATATAAAAATAATTTAACAATCTCATCACTAATTATCTCACACACTACCATCATAACAAAAACATTTTACTTAATCCCCTTACTAGCAATCTCCACATTAATAATATCATTACTAACCATCTTCTCACCAACAATCTCATCAAACTTAATCCGCCAAACAAATGTGACTTAAAAGTCTAATAGCCGCCCATTACATGATCATCATCTAAACACATAATAAAAATTAATTTGGTAAAATAAATAAATAAATAACTGTCTAAAAGATTTATCAATTTTACATAATTTTATCTTTGATGGGTAGAAATAATTTTTAAAAATTTAAAAATATTTTTTTGACATTTATTTTTGTCAAATTAGTTTATATTTTATCAAATTGACTATTTTTCCCTTGTAATTAAGCAATGGTATTTTCAATTGTCCTTATGTAAAACAAGAATCTAAATTTAGGGTCAAATGTGTCACAATTGAAAAGTTATTGACTAAAATGATACAAGTTTCAAACTATAGGGACTGTTAGTGTAATTCACCCTAAAATAAAATAAAATTATTAGAAAGAAAACTAAACGATTATAAACTGGTTATAGACACAAAATATTTTGGGAGATTTTTTTTAGGGTCCCTTGTATTAAGATTTTATAGCATAAAAGACATTCAATATTTTAATAATGTCTAAAGTCCCTCAAGTTAATCCAGAGAAAATTATACCCAGAGAATTTCTCTAGACTGCACAATTCTGGGAAGAATTTCTCTGGACTTTCCAGAGAAATTCACTTCAACCCAGAGAAATTCCCCTCTTTAACTCAGAGAAATTCACTGAAAACCAGAGAAATTCTCATCTCCAATCTAGAGAAATTCACTTAACCCAGAGAAATTTTCCCTCTCCAACCCAAACCAAAGAAATTCTTCCTCTCTAATCCAGAGAAATTCCAAAATATGTTATTGGAATGCCAGAGATAGAGGCAAATTTCTCTACTTAACATCATGGGCAGCTTTGTATACATCAAGAAGATAAATACAGAGGGGGGGAAATGCAATGAAGCCTATTACATTACATATATATATATATACATGGCCAATGAACACCTTAACATCTTCAGCAAACTTACATACTAGCAAAGGGCCGCCACCGGAACGCCGTACCGCGCCGGCAGAAAGTCATACCTTTGGTCAGACATAACGCAGAAAGGACAGCTTCGATCGACCATACCTTGCCGGTAATAACCTTCTCCGCTTGGATCTGAGCAAACAGATATCTCTTCGCGCTACGATCTCTTCGACGGCGGACTTGGCAATGACGACCCAGCTCGTGTATGTACAAACAGACACATGGAGATACTGTAGAAAGTATATATTAAAATTTGTTAATATCCTATAATCGTCGTTTATATATGTTCGCATTGTGTCGAAAAGCTTAGAAATGTGTTCATGTGTGTAGAAGGAGAAAGCGAGAGATTGGAATTTCTCTGGATATATGGGTATAGAGTTAAGGGACCTTAGACATCATAAAATAATATTGTGGATCTCTTCTATCACTAAAAGTGAGAGAGGGATCTTAGACTAATTTTTCCAAATATTTTTCCTTTAATTATGATCTTTACAAAAAAAAATTCTCTAGTGTTTGGTAGATTTTCTTAAAAAAATTAAAACTAATTTGACAAAATATTTTTTTAAAAATATTTAAATATTTAAAAATTATTTGTGCCCCATAAAAGAAAAAATCCTGTTTCATTATTTTCACCAAATTACTTTTGAAAATAATTGTAAATTATACTCGATATGTAATTAGGAGCTGATAATAAATGTCGAAAGTTGAGCAAATTTTTGTTTCTTTGCATATGAATGATTCCAATGCCATTTAATTGAAATGTGTATAAATTATGAAAAATGTTACGAACTTAAATAATCTATTAAATTTTTTATCAAATCTCTCATATGGATGTGAGACCCATACAAATTTACATGTGTTGGGTCCCACACCTATATAAAAGGTTTGATAAACTATTGATTATTTGGAATTTCTAACATTACTCATAAATTATTGTATCAAATGATATTATTATATATTAAGACTGATATTCTAAGTTATGTTATGTGCAATTGTTTGACAACTAGTGTTTTGAGATTTGGACTAACCCATCTTAAATTGGAAATTTTTCTTGAGATTTGCTATTAAACTCCTAGATTTTTTTTTTTATAATAAATAAATAAAATAAATAAAAACAAATGTCATGTTCTAGACTTCTTGATTATACAAAACAATTAAATAAAGGAATGCCCTATACCCACTTTTGGTCTTACAAGAAATTGTTACATTCATCAAAGTTTCTATCTTGTTATTCTCAGAAGTTCGAGATTTGGTCGCTTTATTATATTATAATTTTTTAAAAATTGTTTATAAATCATGAATTTTAAGTAAGAATTAAAAAACAAAATTTTAAATTTCTACCAAAACCCGTGATATAGGAATTCAGAAAAAGGAAGAGAATTTTGATCATGGATTTTTACTCTTCTTTTTCCTTTTCATTTTCAAATTCATATCAAAATTTATAATTCAAACAAACTTTAATAAAAAATTGATTCTATACAATCTAATGTTTAAATTAGAGAGCGTTATTTGACTCGTAACACCTATAAATTTAATTTCAAAATTTTGAATTATTTATCTTATAAATTTAATAATTATAGGTAAGCTAAAACAATAATATTGTAAGGTCATATTAAGTATATATAAGGACAGGGTGGTTAAGTTAGGTAAGCTTATTTACTTTTTTTTTCTTTTTCTTTTTTTTTGAACATGAAAAAAAAAAGGATGCTATGTAGTTTTGTCATCACATCTGTGGTTATGGCTCCGGAATAATCTTTTTTTGAACATGAAAAAAAAAAGGATGCTATGTAGTTTTGTCATCACATCTGTGGTTATGGCTCCGGAATAATCGATTGCCGATCAAATTTAACTCAATTCATAGGAAGTGATCCACTATCGAGATACTAATAGAACTCAACTACGTGTCATAGAAGAGTTCATGATCGATCAGAATTTAGTGTAAGATCTCAAAGAAAACCAGTTAAAAATTAAATCATTTTTTACATCCCAAAAATTGAATTTAGGTCATCTTTATAGAGAGAATTGTTTTGTCCACCATACCACCACCTGGTAGGTAAGCTTATGTTGACCACACATTCTCCATCTCTCCCTCTCTAATGATGCTTGGATTGGAAGTGGATTTAATGGAACCAAATGATGTAGAGAGCTATGTGAGGAAAGTGACTTAGAGCAACGCCAATTGAAATGTTAGTTTTAGGTGACCGAAGGATATCTAAATTTTGACATCAAGAATCAAGACAACTTAATAAATTAAATGTCGAGTTGATATTTGACATAAATTTAATATGTTAAATTATATTGATGTCAAACATTAATTTCATCAAATAAAATAATTTTATTTTTAAAAATAATAAAATAATAAATTTGACACATCGGATAGAGAGTTTTTATGTCAAATTGATATATGTCAATTTACTACCCAAGCTTTCAAAAAAATTTAGCACACAATTTTAAAAGTTTGGATAAAGATATTCTTATATATTAAGGATTATGTTAATTACAGTTTATTGAGTTGTTCATAAAAGACATAAAACCAAAATTTAACATAATTTTTATACAATTTTTTTAAACATATTTTATACGTTTATCAGCATTAATGACAGTTTAAAAAGGCTGTCATTCGCATCTTTCATATTTTAATAATAATGGTTTCTTGTAATTTGTTAAACATGTATACACAGTAAGGCCAAGTTTGGCATGTTCAGAAAAAGTCAAAAAGTCAAAAAGTTACTTAAAAAGTTAAAAAGTTAACACTATTCATCAAAAGTCAACAATTACGGCTGCACAACTCCCAATTCTAATTTTCTCATACAAACCAAATTTTTACAATTTTTTATGACACATTTTTCCATAAAAAGTCAAAAAAATTAACCCAAACATTTATATTTTCTTTCTCAATTTTTTAGTTTAAAAAGATAAAAAGTATACTTATTTAGGACACCCCAAACAACCCCTAAATTGGAATCGTTTAGAAATCAGATGGGCTTGGATTTTGACAAGTGGAAGATTGTGCTTTTTTTTTTTATTGAACAAATGCTTACATGAAGCACCATGAAATCTTATTTAAATATATATATATATATATATTTTCTAAAGGTGGGAGGAATCGAGCCAATAACTTTTTATTAAGATACACAATACTGCTGGACAATCTTCACTATAATTAATTAATTCAATTTGTGTACTTAACAACAAACAGAATATAAAAGAAATAAAGAAAATGAGAGAATTTGTTTGATTACTAAGAGGGAGATTTATGATCTGAATTGGGCTGTGGTAATGGTCGGGCAGATTTGGGCCGAACAAGATTGGGCCGTGGAAGCACGGCCTGTCCTGACAGGTTTTGCTCGGTTTAGGGAGGCATGGATGGATCGGGCTATTTCGGCCGAGATGTCTGGAGCCAGGCAAGGCGTGGTTGTTCCGCGGTTCATGAGTTAGCTCGGCAGGAAGGCCGACGACAAACCAGCATGAGCTGCCCGAGTTCGGCTATGCCGAGATGCAACCGAGCTCGGTCGTTATTGAGCACGGCGAGTGGGCGCTCAGGCTAGCTGCACAGCACGGCCGTTGATAGCCGAGAAGTTGCAGCCCGGCTGCCGAGTTCCCAATAGAGTGGGCTGGCAGTTCGGTTAGGTGGTGTTTAGCAAGATTTGTGCTGATAGATGGGATAACAGCACCACGTGTTGAGAGACTAATGGGAGTAGATTTGGGGCGCAGAAGGTATATAAGCGAGTCTGTGTCCCGCATGCTGGGACAGATGAACATTTGGTGAGATACACTAAACACTCAACTCTCTTCCCTCTCTCTCTATCCCTGTGTGTGTTCTAACTTGATCGTCGAAGGGGTTTTCCGGCTACGCACCGCCGGGTAGGTCACCACCGTTGTGCTCGCAGGTCGATCGGACAGACAGGAGCTTGGAAGAAAGGAGTGCGGGCTTGCCTGAATATTTGCTCCCCGTACAATTGGCGCTGTCTGTGGGAAAAACATTTGAACAAAACCTTGTCTTCCAAGTCCATCTGATCGCCGTTCATGGCGAACAACGACAAGATTCCGTTGTCCGCCATCGATGGCGCCACCCCGGAGTTTGCCAGACGGAAAGAAGGACTCCCCGCTGTTCTAAACATGGCGGAGTTAGATACTCCTTCAGGAGGACATTCCAGAGACGCGCGGGATAAACGCGGAAGAAGCTTTGGTCATTCTCGGAGTCCAAACGGACACCGGCGGTGGAGAGAATCGCACGCCAGACGTCTGGAACACAAGCTAAGGGACCAAGACGCCGTCATCCGAAGAATGACGGCGGAGATAGAGGATCTTAAGCAGCATGTCAAAGGGAAGGGTGTAGCTGGAGTGGGAGACCACAGTGAGCGCACCCAACCCCGTCGTTCATGCAGTCATAGCCAGCGGCATACTCCGTCCATCTCAATCACCAGAAGTTATAAGGTTGGAGATTCTGACGCGCATGTACAGAGGTCCAGCGCGCAAGACAGCACCTATCAACCTTCACGTCCGGCGACGACGTCGAGGTGTTCAGAGGATTTGCGGGAAATCTTGAAGGAACGTGCTCGCCGGCGGGAGGCTCAGAGGGTGCCGACGTTCCAGCGGCTATCCTATGGGGTTCACGCCAGTGAAGAGGTCGGAATGCCTCCACCCCGCCTAGCTGCGCCTCTCTTGCTAGACACAGACTTAGCAAGGCTGAGCGCCACCCCTTTCTCCCTGGAGATAGAAACAACATCACTTCCGGCAGGGTTCTACCAGCCAAAGTTCATGCTCTACGACGGAAAGACTGATCCCTATATGCATGTAAGCCATTTCCGGCAGGTCATGGCCGGACATAGGCGAAATGACGCCCTTATGTGCCTTATCTTACCGTCAAGTTTGGACGAGCTGGGCTTGAAATGGTTTGAGAGGATGCCGGAGGGGAGCATAGAAAGGTGACATCAGTTGGCAGAAGCCTTTGTGACGCCCTTCAAAACCAATACCAAGACGCCAAAGGAAGTTGACCACCTTCTCAGTGTCAAGATGGAGCCGAGCGACATGCTCAAGGCATACAACTCCAGATACTGGGAAACCTTCAACGAGATCTTGGATTGCCCGGTCAACCTTGCAATCACATAGTACAAGCGTGGTCTCCCGGTCGAATATAGACTGCGGGACTCGCTTACTATGCACTAGCTGACATCCATGGGCCAACTAAGGTAGTGCATCAATGAACACATCCGAGTAGAAGATGATGCGACAGCAACTATCGCGAAGGCAACTCCGGTAACAACAGACAAGAGGTCAGCTGGCAAGGTGCACGCGGTCGGACAGGAGACCAACCGTCCAAATGATCGCGCTGAGGATTCAGATCGTGGTCCAGGTCGCAAAAACCGGGAAAGGGGGTGTCGAAATGACCGAGATGACTACCCCCGGGATGACGTAGCAGATGCAAACAGAAGGCTGAAGGCCAGGACAGGCATCTCCACGGTTTTTAAGATTCTAATTTATCGCATACTTAGTGAAATCCGTGATGAGGATTACGTCCGGTTTCCTGCTAAGTTGGGCGACGGACAGAGAGGCTTCAATCCACGGTACCGTTGCACATTTCACCCAGAGCACGGCCACCGGACAGAGGACTGTTTGCCTTTGAGGCAGCACTTAGAAGAGCTAGTCACAGCCGGACATCTGGACCTTTACATTGACGGGGGCGTAAGGGCAAACCAAGCCCCGATTGATCCGCGTGCATTGGGTGACTTGGAACCGCCCCCATAAGGAGTTGTTAATGTCATCCACGGCATAGTGGAGCCGGCGCGTGTATGAGAGCTCCGTGGCATGATTAAGAAGGCCGAACATATGAGGGAAGTTTTATCGGTCTAACCTGCCATCAAGATGGGGAAGATTGAAGAAAAAGACGTGATCAGTTTCTCTACAAGGGATTTGGAGCGCATTCAGACCCTGCACAACGATGCCTTAGTAGTGACACTCCGCGTCAAGGAATTTGATGTCAAGCGTATCTTGATCGATCAGGGAAGCTCGGTCGAGATCATGTATTACGACGCATTCAAGCAGCTGTAGACACCCCATTTTTGACCGACCTTAAGACTCAAACGTCACCGATTGAGCGCTTGGTGATGTTGCACATCGTGCTCGTTCAGAGGTTTTAGAGTCTCGGCTGCGAGCCTTGCCTACCGGACTTCCGGACTCTTTCATGCTTTGCCTCGGTTTGCGAACCAGGCTCGGTTTTCTCTGTTTCTCTTCCAGAAGGGAGGGAGAGGTCTCGTAGACCATCTCTCAGTGGCCGTAGGCTACGTTTCGTGGTCGTAGGCCATTTTGCCCGTTTGGAGTCCGGTTTCTGATTTTTCGGAGTCGTTGGCCGTGTGCCTCGGTTCGGGACCGCTTAACCACCTCCATTTGCTCCGGTTTTTGGCATGCATCTTATTTACTCCCTTTTGAGGGACACTGTGGTCCGAGAGATCAACTTCGTGGTCGAACACCACTTCCGGTGCCTAACAGTCAGTTTTCGAGGCCCCGGGCTGCGTGTTTTGGCCCCCGAACCTTCATTTTGCATCGGTTTTGGTTCATTTTTGGCAGAGACCTCTGTTTCATTGTTAGAAAGGTCGTAGAAGGGTGGGAGGCCAGTAATTATTCTGACAACCAGTTTTATTCCTCCATCGCCCTCCGTCGCCCGTTTTTCTCACTTCAAAGCCAATGTTGACCACCCTTGGGCCATTTTCTTTAAACCTAAACCCCATATTTGTGTTGTACACATCTGGGAGGCCACCAATATTTGGTGGCCGGCCAGTAATTACACTTGAACCTTTTGAACCCCTTTGAAAAATGGGCTTTTCTCTCTCCTGGTTCACTTTCTCTAGCTTTTGACCACATGGTTGTGTTGTGCACACATGGGAGGCCATCAATCTGGGGTGGCCGGCCACTAATCACACTTGAACCTTTTGACCCTTGGCTGACCGGCCATGGAGAGGGCCGGCCGGCCACCTGCAGCCTCAATAACCAGCCAGCCATAATCCTTACAACAGGTACAGTGTAGATATACCCTCCTTTCCCCCCCCCCCCAGATTTTGTATCCAGGGGGTGCACTTTTGGGGGGAAACTTGAATTGTTTTTCCTCCCATTTTTCCCTCCCTTTCTCCCCCTCTTTTGCCTATATAAACAGCCCCCCAGCCCTTGTCTTGGAGGTTGAAAAAATGGCCTAAGAGCCTTGCATACATACATCTTTCATCTCTCATTCAACCATCAAAACACCCTTGGTCCTACACCCTTTACTCTACAAGCCCTAGCACCACTCCACCTCACTCCATTCCAGCAGCTTTGAGGCCATTTCCAGAGCTTAGGAGCAACATTTCTTGGACCAAAAGTTGTTGAAGGCTTGGTCTATAAGGGTAAGTCCTCTCCTCCCTCTTTCTTGCATTATTTTGCTCAATATATTAGCCATACTTTCTTGCATATTTGGGCTCCGACCCTAACTGAAAATAGCATTATTTTGAGCTCATTTTCATATTTGTTTAAGGGCCTCTCCCTGTTTGAGGCTTCCTTTTTATACTTGCTTCTTTACCTCTCTTGTATGCCTCTTTCTTGTATAGTATTTTAGGCCTATTTTTAAACTGTTTTGAGCTTGGTTATAAACTGAAAAGTGGCTTATTTTGAGCCCTTATTCAATATTGTTGAAGGGCTCTTCACTTTTTGAGGCTTCCTTTTGCCACTTGCCCCTTTATCCCTCTTTTGGCCTTATTTTTGCATGTTTTGTTAGCCCCTTGTGTTGGTATTTTTGGGCTCTGGTCCAAACTGTAAATAGCCTTATTTTGACTCCCTCTTCATGTTTTATCAAGAGACTTTTGCTGTTTGAAGCTCCATTTTTGCTCTTTGTGTTTAAACCTCTTTTTAGGCCTTATTTTGCATAGTATTTTAAGCTTATTTGTGCACTGTTTTGGGTTTGGTCACTAACTGTAAAATACCATGTTTTGGGCCCCTCTTCAACTTTGTTGAAGGGCCCTCCTCTGTTTGAGGTCAGAAACCATCACTTGCTTTTTTGCCTCCTTTTGGCTCATTTCTTGCATAATAGTTTAGCCATACTTGTGTTTGTTTTCGTGGCTTGTTGTAAACTATAAAGTGCTTCATTTTGAGCCTCTCTTCAACTTTTTTGAAGGGCTCTTGGCCATTTAGGGCCAGCAGATGCTACTTGCTTCATTATCTCTCTTTCGGGGCCATTTTTGCATGCTAACTTAGTCCTATTTGTGTTCACTGTTTGGCCTCGCTTAAAACTGTAAATATGCTTGTTTTGGGACTGTCTTGCTTCTGTCTTCACACTTCATGATCAAATAATGCATGCTTTGTATAGCCATAGGTCATTCCATGCGCATAGTTTCATGTTTCGGGTCTCATCTCATGCATCGGGTGCCACGTTTCCATGTTTCGGGGCCATTTAGCATCATATTTTAGCGCTGAAATTTACATGTTAGTATGCCATATTCCATGCCTTGCCATGCCTTGTTAGAGTGGCATTCGTGCCTTAGGTTCGGTCCTCGGTTTGCGTGCATGCGTGCACGCATCTCGAGTGTCTCATTTTCCATCTAATGGCCTCCGATGTGAGTGTGGCTGAGGTCCACTTGTGTTGGTGTAAGTCTATTATGCATTGTGTATGCCATTTCATTTCATAGCATTGCGTATGTTAGGTTGTATGTTAGCGCATTGTGTATGCCATGTTACCTCGTGCATCGTATATGCCATTTCATAGCATTGTGCATGTTAGGTTGTATCTTAGTTGCATTCATGCATGTCATGCGTATTGCATTGTGTTTGGGATAGGAGTTAGCCCGAGCACGGGAAACGAGGGACGCTTCGTACTCCGAGTGACGGAACGTGTCTCAATTCCCGGTCGCCGACACTCCGGATTAACCATGATGGAGTCTTGGTCTTGTTGTGTTTTCATGTGCATTCATTCCATATTGAGTTGTGCAATTCGATTCCTCGGCCATCATGCATCGAGATGCGTGATTGGTGGCACGAGGATCGAGGCATGCATACATATGTGAAAATACATTGCTATGCCCATTTCCTGCTCTCTGTTGCAGCAAATCAGAAGTCAGCAGCTTTCAAAAGCCTTGCACAGCATTCCGACATCAATTGCAAACAGAGGCTAATTGGGGCATCGCGATGGATTTCCGCGCAAGGCAGCCCAAACATACATCATTCATCAGAGTTGAGGCAGTCCCTGGCTTGCATGCCAATTTATAGCTTTCTTAGTTAATTTGTTAATTAATTATGATTTTTGTATTTATTCGGGACTGTATTATTTATTCATTTGGGACTGTATATTATTTATTCGGACCCTCTGAGCGAGGGCAATGTTGTAATAAATGTGCGTGAGTGTGATGTATGTCTTCCAACCCCACGTCTTTCTTCCCTTTTATTTATCTGCTTATGATGGTTAGATTAGGACATATTTCAATTAGCATACAGTATGATAGCATGTTTGCATTCATTTATCTGTTTTGCACGCACCGGGCTCGGCACATCATACTAACTGCATTTGTATTTTAATTCCGAGTTGAATACTTGTTAGTTGTAGCATTTCATAAGCCATGTTTAAAATAGCCGAGCCTGCTATAGCTGCATTCTGCATGTGTTGCATTAGGCATTTCTGTATAATTAGGATCATGCATGGATTTCTAATTAGCTTCTATTTTGGCTTGGAGTACTCGGTAAGTTTTATGCTTTAGCATCCTTGCATGCGTGTGAGTGACTACCATGATAGCATGCTTACCATGAGGTTATGTGCTTATGTGATATAACTGCCTGAATGCCTGTGGGTGAAGGTTGGGTTAGTTGGATTGGAACAAATCATCAACTGTGAGTTTTAAGCCCACTAGATAGTGGCAAAATCATCTTTTCTAAGCCCACCTGAGGGTGGCAAAATCTGCATTTTAAGCCTACTTGCGAGTAGCAAACCATCTTTCAAAAACAAACATGAAGTGTTTTGTTCCAATTCAGGCGACCCGGTCTATACTTGTATGCTGTGCGCATCACATAGTAAATCTAGGCCAATAACCGGAATAAGAACTCATAATGTTTTCAAAACTAGATATCATGGTTAGTAGAGGCCGATCTTTGATCGGGCAAGCGGGGGTGCTCACGAAGTGACCTTCCCCAATCGTACCCAAGTTCCCGAGCCGATGCAACTTTGGTGATGACGGACACGTGGCCTTAGGCACAAGTCAGGGTTTCCTAAATTTCCCAAAAATAAAATATTTAGGTGGCGACTCTGTAACTGGCAAAGCAGTCCATGTTTGGCACTTCTTTCTAAAAATCTGTTTTCTCAAAACGATTTGCCGGATTTGGACTCTTTTGGTTCAAGATTAAGAACCGTGACACAAATCGAGTCCGAACTATAGCGAGGTCCCCCGCGGGCTTGTTACAGTAGCTCAAACTCCGAGATACAGACTTGGCTCCGGTAATTTCGCCACTGGTCGGTTTCAACTCGCAACCGGAGTGGCCCTTGGGAAAAATTATTCTGCCGGTCAAAGCGGGATCCGTGATCAAGCAAGTGGAGTTCTGGGAGTTGCAGGTGCCATCTACTTATAACCTGATCCTTGGGAGAGGATGGCTTCACGCTATGCAAGCCGTAGCGTCGACCTACCATCAGGTGATGAGATTCCCCTCGGCTATGGGGGCAATTGAGGAGATTTGGGGCGATCAAGTCATGTCGAAGCAATGCTTCGTGGCAGCCAACGGTAGCCGAGCTGCCAAAGGCTTCGTCCAAATGATAGAGGGACCGGAAGACCAGGGGATGCTAGACGATGTGGGCACCAAAGCTGAGGATAAGTCGTTGAAGAGTTGGTAGAAGTGCAGATTGACACCGACAGCCCGAACAAATTCTTTCTGCTCGGCTCAAGCCTCACCGCACAGGAAAGGACCGAGATGGTGGAATTCTTGATGGCGAATATTGAAGTCTTCGCATGGTTGCCTTACGACATGCCCGGCATCGATCCGAGCTTTATTTGTCATCACCTGAATGTTTTTCCCGGCGCAAAGCCGATCATTCAGAGAACGAGGAGATCGGCGCTGCACCACGCCGAGGTAGTCGCAGAGGAGGTCAAGAACTTGCTTGAGGCATGAGCTATTCAGGAAGTGCACTACCCTCGGTGGATTTTGAACACAATTGTTGTACCCAAGAAGAATGGGAAGTAGCGAGTTTGCGTCGACTACAAGACCGTCAACCGAGCTTGCCCTAAAGACAGCTTTCCACTGCCCCGAATAGACCAGCTTGTGGATTTAACAGCTGGACATAACAGGCTCAGTTTCCTAGATGCCTACCGCGGTTATCCTCAGATTGCCATTCACGACCCCGACCGAGAAATCACCTCCTTCACTACTCCAAGGGGACTCTTCTGCTACCGGGTCATGCCTTTTGGTTTAAAGAACGCCGAGGCAACTTTCTAAAGGATGGTGACCAAGATGTTTGCTCCTCTGCTAGGCCGGACAATGGAGGCTTATATTGATGATATGGTGGTCAAAAGCCGGCATCCAGCAGACCATTTGTCCGACTTGGCCGAGATGTTCGCCATTCTCAAACAACGCAAGCTACGCCTGAATGCGTCTAAGTGTGCCTTTGGCGTGGGATCCGGAAAATTTCTGGGCTTCCTAGTCACAAACCGAGGCATCGAGGCAGACCCCACACAGATCCGAGCCGTGTAAGAGTTGAAGCAGCCTAACTCGGCTAAGGACGTGCAGCATCTGGCCGGACTGGCCGCCGCGCTTAACCGATTCATAAGCCGGTCATCAGATCGCTGCCGCCCGTTCTTTCAAGCTTTGAAATCCAAGTTCTCATGGGATGAAGAGTGTGACCGGGCTTTGGCCGAACTCAAGGAGTATTTGTCTTCAACGCCACTGTTGGTCACATCGGAGCCCGGAGAAGAACTCTACCTTTATCTGGCCGTTTCTCAACATGCAGTCAGTGCGGTGCTTGTCCGGTCGGAAAGAATCAAGCATCTGCCTATCTTCTATGTCAGCAAAACCTTGCTGCCGGCAGAGTCGAGATACCTGCCGCTGGAGAAACTTGCATTGACATTGATGATGGCCTCTAGGAAGTTGGTGCACTATTTCCAGCACATACGATCATCGTTCTGACCGAGTTCCCCCTCAAAGCATTGTTCGAGCAGGCAGATTTCTCCGGTCGCATCCTCAAGTGGGCGGTTGAATTGGGACAATTCGACGTCAAATTCCAACCACGAACTGCCATAAAAGCTCAGACATTGGCCGACTTCGTTGCTGAATTCTCATCTGGAACTCATCCGGTATGCCCGGTGGATATTGCCGCGGCAGATGAGGAGGTGCATGCAGGCCAGACCGCAATAACACAGTTAGGCGACGACGGCGACGCGGAACTTGCGCGCCCCGCCGCAGCACCTTCAGTTCGTACGATAAAACAGCCCGGCGATGCGATGACGGAGTTGGGTGTCACCGACCAACCTGCTCCGTTCGGTACAGCATCACCAAGGGGGGAAGAAGTGGAACCGCTCGGCACAGAGCCTGCAGCCGGCATAATACCGCAACCTCACGATTCGCCTACGGACTTAGGCATTACGGACCAACTTGCTGAGTCTGGCGCCGAATCGCCGAGGGGGGCTGAAGTGGAACCGCTCAGCACAAAACTTGAAACCGAACAGCCAAACAACCGTGATCCAATCAACCTTCAAGCCTCTCAGGACCCCTCAGACTGTTGGAAGCTCTTTGTTGGCGAAATGTGGAAACTTTTTGTTGATGGAGCCTCGAACCGTCACGGTGCCGGGTTAGGTATAGTTTTGATTTCGCCAGATGGGCTGACTATCGAACATTCTATCGCCTTCGGATTCTCTGCCTTAAACAACGAGGCTGAGTACGAAGCGCTTTTGGCTGGACTCAAGAGTGCACTTCAGATGCAAGCATTCGAGCTACTGGTTTACAGTGATTCCCAGCTTGTGGTCAACCAAGTTTTTGGGGTTTACAAAGCCAAGGATGACAGAATAGCGAAGTACCAGACTCTGGTTAGAGACCACATCACGCATTTTCAGGCGATAAGGGTCCAACAGATTGGCCGAGAAGAAAACGGCCGAGCAGATGAGTTGGCCAGCCTTGCTTCCATGGTCGATAGCACATCTCCCAAATCTCTCTTGATTGAATTCCTTCCAAGGCCCAGTATTGAGGAAGCCGGGCAGACAGAAGTACTCTGCGCCGAGCTAGGTCCTTCTTGGATGGACCCTATTATCCTCTTTCTCAGAGAATGGACCCTTCCGGTTGAAAAGAAGGAAGCACTTAAAATCCAGGTGAAGTCAGAGTGGTTTTGGCTCTCTCCATCAGGCGCTTTATACAAAAAGTCTTTCACCGGTCCCTATTTAAAGTATGTGCACCCAAGCAGCGTGGAAGCCTTCCTGTATGAAATCCACGAAGGCATCTGTGGCAGTCATATAGGGGGCTGATCTCTGGCCTTCTGGGCTATGTCGCAAGGCTACTGGTGGCCGTGTATGCAAGCCGACGCGCAAAAGTATGTTCGCAAATGTGAGAAGTACCAGAAGTTTGCCCACCAAATCCACCAACCGGCCAGAGAACTTCTCCCTCTCACCAGGCAACCGGAAATTCTTCATCGCAGCTACAGACTACTTCACCAAGTGGGTTGAAGCTGAGCCTTTGGCGACAATCAAGGAGAAAGACGTCAAGCGGTTTGTCTGGCAAAATGTGGTAACACGGTTTGGCGTCCCCAAAATTCTGGTCTCGGATAACGGCACCCAATTTGACGGCCGCCTATTCAGGGAATTTTGTGAAGACTTGAAGATTGAATTCTACAATTCTACCCCGGCTTACCCGCAGTCTAATGGTCAAGCCGAAGCATCAAACAAGACCATTCTGGATGGGTTGAAGAAAAGGCATGATAAAGCCAAGGGAACATGGGCAGAGGAACTTCCAAGTGTCCTTTGGGCATACCGAACAACCCCGCGGCGCTCTACCGGGGCGACTCTTTTTGCCTTGGCATATGGCATGGAGGCGGTCATCCCTTTGGAAGTTGGTATGCCCACCCTCAGAAGTGAAAGTTTTGAGCCTGAGCTGAACGCCGAAGCCATTGCCCTAGAATTGGACCTAGTGGAAGAACGCCGGGTAAAGGCTCTCATCCATGTGGCCGCCTACCAACAAGAGCTTTCAAGAAAATACAACAAAACGGTGCACCCCAGACCGTTCAAAGTAGGTGACTGGGTCTTGAGGAAGGTCATGGGCAATACCCTGGTGCCAGGTGAAGGCAAACTTGGGGCAAACTTAGGGCAAACTGGGAAGGACCTTACAAGATCACCGGTCTGGCGGGCAAGGGGGCATACCACTTGGAGGACTTGGAGGGACGAGGAATACCCCGACTATAGAATGCGGCCAACCTGAAACTGTATTATTTCTAGCTTTTGTTTTCTTTTAGTGCAAAGGAATTTTTTGCCTTACACCTCAGAATGTAACATTCTTTTTGTCAATATATAGAAGTGTCTCATCTTTGCCGAGATGATTCTTTTGATTGTTGCTTTTAAATTGGGACTTGCAATCGAGATGATTTACTCCGGTTGAACGAGTTAATGATTTGCTCAACTTTAAGATTCTCAACCGAGATGTTTACACCGGTTGAATGAGTTGATGTTTTGATCAACTTTGAGTTTAACAATCGAGATGTTTTATTCCGGTTGACTCTATTAATGATTTGCACAACTTTTGTATTTAAGCCGAGATGTATTGTTCCGGTTAAAACAGTTGACGATTTACTCAACTATAGGCTTGAAACCGAGATGTCTTTTCTGGTTAATTAAGTTAAGCAAGATGGTTAGCCTTGCCGAGGTATTTTGTTCGGTTGAAGTTATTTCGATTGAAGACTGTGCAAATACTTGAAGGAAATTGAGTTTTTCATTGATGTGGAAAGTAAGTACAAAAGCTAGGGCACTTAGCCCGGTTACATGTGCAACTCAAAAGGAAGAAAAAGGAAACTACTCCAAGGGAGATAGATCGGTGAATTCATCCCCGGCTGGTTCCTGGTTGATTGTTACTGCGTTGTCTTGAGCGCCGGGCTTAGTTTGACCGGGCTGCTCTAGGCGGTTTCCCCTCTCAGCATTTTCCTTGGCCTCTTTTTCGCCTTTTGCCTCAGCCTCAGCCTCAGCCTACAGTGCACTGAAGACATCGTTGGCATATGGCACAAGATAAGTTGGCAGGAAGACAGCTGGAGGAGAGGCAAATATGTCGGTCCTAGCTCCTTGGCCGAGCTGTTCACAAGCAGCCTTCAAACCAGCCTTGAAGTAAATATCTTGGGTGGCGTGAACCTGCTTTGTGTAGCTCACCTCGGCCTCCTTGAAGCCGGCATTATTGGTGTTCTCCAGCTCCTTCTCCCTGGACTGTTTCAAGTCCTCCAGCTCGGTTTTTATTGCATCTCTTTCCTGCTCGGCGGCGCCAAGCTGATCGAGCAACTTGGTGTTGTCAGCATTAGCAATTTGAAGTGAAGACTTGGCCCGTCCAAGCTCGGTTTGGAGGCTGGTAACCTGACTTACAGAATCATTCGCCTTCTGCCACAGTCGGTGAATGCGCTCCATGACCAAGTGTTGCTTCTGGATGGCCTGCAAGAAGAGACTGACTAGAAAGGAAACCGAACAAACACTTGGTGAAATTTTGAGCACTAGTTTGAGACTCTTACCCTGGTCATGGATTTGACCGACGACTTCACCAACCGGGTGTCTGGAATATGGTCGCTGCCGACCACGTCGCTCGGTAGGAGAAGGGCCTTAGAGAGGTCAAAGGTAAGAAGGTGTTCTTTGTCTCCCTTCACGGAAGCTGTTGTCGGGATCTCCTTACCCCGGTGTTTGAGTTGGGGCCTCCATGTTGGTGTTGGGTCGACGGTGGCGGCAGGCTGCTCGGTGTTGAGCTCGGCAACCAGCTCGGCAGAAGGATTTGCACGAGGTCTTTTGCCAGCCCGGCGAGTGTCTTGGCTTGCTTGCCCGGCAGCGGGAGATGCCAGCACAACCACAGCCCGCTGGATTGACCGGCAGCAGGAGAGCGGGTTTGGATGGTTGGTATCTCGGTGGAAGTTGTTATGAGGAGGTTCTTGATACGGCTTCTCTTGGCCATCTCTTCTGCCTCGGTTAACCGGATTAGAGGCACGTCCGGTAGTGTTGGGTCTGGAGGAGGCGACGGAGCACGGAGAAAGTCTGTGACCTTATTCCGGCGTGGAGCTGAGTATCTGTATGTTGGAACGTAACTGAGGAGCTCGTTACAATCCCGGTTGCGGTAATGGAGCACAGTCCTGATGGCTGCTTCGTTGGGATAGTGGTAGTTGGCTTGCAAGGCTTGGATTGCTGCAAAGGAAAGAAGAAGTGTTAAGTACAGAATATTGAAGAAAAGCAATTGACCGAGCTAGTTAGCACGACTTACATGTTTCACCGAAATTCTTGCTAATGAACCAGCCCGGTACGTCGGCTGTTTCATAGTTGCCAGACACCCAGAAAAAGTCATCATCGTGTAAGTCCTTATCTGGGGTGCCGGTCACTATCTTTTCTTTGCCCGGTCGAATTTTTAAGTAATAGGCGAGGCCGTCACCCGTGTGCCCAAGGGTGTACTGACGGAGTATCTCGGCTAAACCTAAGTTGGTTCCTAGCCGGTTGTTCAACTCGTGGACCCCATTGATTATTCGGTAAGTGTTAGTTGAGACTTGGGTGGGTGCTAGCTCGGTGCGGCGCATGAATTCGGTCATCAGTGGGTTGACCGGGAAGCAGAGGCCTCCTTCAATTATGGACAGCACGGTGAAGGGGCACTGGTCTAATCTGCCCCAAGGGGTTGTCTCAATCTCGCCGAGCTCTAAGTGAACATCGGCCGGGATACCGTATTCTTCCCGGAACGCGGCCAAGCCAGCTGGAGTGTCAACAAGGAAGCGGAAGCGCCCCATGTGTAGCCGGCTGGATTAGCTCGGCTGAGGTGGTTTGGCACAGACTGGTGTTTTGATGGTTGCTCGGTCTTTGAGAGCCTCAATATTTGGTCAGTGGTCCCTTTAGACTCTGTAGAAAAAGGATGGCAATTGTAAGTGCGAGCGCGGTCGCACAAAACGAGCTTGACTTTAGCTCGGTCGTGAAGAGTGCCAACCACCTTGGTCGTGAAGGTAAACTAAGGAGCTCGGTCGCTCAAGCGGACCAGATGTTAGCCCGGTCGAGCGGCCAAGTTCTCTGCCTACCCCGATTTCTGCTAAGGTTTTGATAAACTAGTAAATTGCTCGGTCTTATTGAATTTTGGGATCAAAAACTGACCTGGAGCCCGGTCCGCTCGAGTTCTTCGTGTATTCATGAGTTCATCACTGGGATTGAAGAACAACGAAGAGAATAGGGGCAAATGTGGGTTTTGGGAGGGGTATGTCCTAAAACCTACGGGTTTTGTGCCCTAGGGTGAGAAATATCAAATGAAATAGCAAAGAAGGGGGCTCGAAGAACTTACCAGTTGAGGGTAGTGGCTCCTTCTTCGAACACGAACTCAGAAACGGCAAGGAAGGAAGGGCAGGAGCTCTGGGTCGTCGAAGAGAAAGGAGAGTCAGGAAGATTGGAATGGAGGAGGCTGAGCATGCTTATAAGGTAGAAAAACTGCCAAAATTTGAATATGAAGGGATGGTTGGCTGCTCGAGGATAATCAATACGCTACACGTGTCCCCCATTAATAGTAGTGTTAGAGCTGAAGAGACAGGAAGGTCAAACGAGGCGTTGACCGAACAAGACAAGAAACCGAGTGCGAAAATTAGCCCAGTTGACCTCTTGCAAAACTGAGAACCGAGGAAGTGTTTACCCCGGTTATAATAGGTAATCCTAGTCATGCTTTGGCGGACGGAATTAAGAGGCAATTGAGAGGGAGATTTATGATCCGAATTGGGTTGTGGTAATGGCCAGGCAAATTTGGGCCGAACAAGATTGGGCCGTAGAAGCACGGCCTGTTCTGACAGGTTTTGCTCGGTTTAGGGAGGCATGGATGGATCGGACTATTTCGGCCGAAATGTTCGGAGCCAAGCAAGGCGTGGTTGTTCCGCGGTTCATGAGTTAGCTCGGCAGGAAGGCTGACGACAAATCAGCATGAGCTGCCCGAGTTCGGCTATGCCGAGATGCAACTGAGCTCGGTCGTTATTGAGCACGGCGAGTGGGCGCTTAGGCTAGCTGCACAGCACGGCCGTTGATAGCCGAGAAGTTGCAGCCCGGCTGCCGAGTTCCCAGTAGAGTGGGCTGACAGTTCGGTTAGGTGGTGTTCAGCAAGATTTGTGCTGACAGATGGGATAGCAGCACCACGTGTCGAGAGACTAATGGGAGTAGATTTGGGGCGCAGAAGGTATATAAGCGAGTCTGCGCCCCGCATGCTGGGACAGATGAACATTTGGTGAGATATACTAAACACTCAACTCTCTCCCCTCTCTCTCTATCCCTGTGTGTGTTCTAACTTGATCATTGGAGGGGTTTTCCGGCCACACACCACCGGCTAGGTCACCACCGTTGTGCTCGCAAGTCGATCGGACAGACAGGAGCTTGGAAGAAAGGAGTGCAGGCTTGCCTGAATATTTGCTCCCCGTACAATTACAAAAATCAAACTCGAAATAAAAATAAATTAAATTATTGGACAATCTTCACTGTAATTAATTAATTCAGTTTGTGTACTTAACAACAAATAGAATATTAAGGAAATAAAAGAAAGGAGAGAATTTGTTTGATTACAAAAATCAAACTCGAAATAAAAATAAATAAATAAAAACAGATTTTATTTTGTTATAAAAATAAAATTAAAATCTGATTTAAATAAATAATAAAACACCGAAAATAAAATAACTTACTTGATTAATTTCTTTGAATTATAATCCGATCAAGTCCAGTGTTTGATACTGTGTCCTTAAGACAGATTCGTTATCTCCTCGGTACTTCCAGAATGTGGACGTCTATCTCCCAGGATGAAATGATCTACTACAAACAATAGCAGCATTACAAATTGTTTGCCTAACGAACACACTAAGTGTTTATACTCTTTCTCACAAAAATAAAACACAGCAAAATGAAGAATAGAATTTGCAGAGGTGAAATACGAAATTTATGAATGTAAAATATCAAATGAGGGTTGTCCTATTTATAGATGTAAAGGTGGCTGTAGGTTTTGAATTGAACAGGTATGAAACCTGTTGGTTTTGAATTTAAACAGATTTGAATCTGTTGGGTTCATAATTTAAACAGATAAAAAACGGAAAGGGCCCTGTTTGGATGTACAGTAAAACCAGATCAGTTTATTTCCGGTTTAATATGAAAATGGGAAGTAAAATTAAATTCAAATGTTTTTGGCCCAAAAAGATTAGTATTGGGCCGAACAAGCCCAACCCAACCACACACCACGCACTAGCGCCCAGCCCAAACGGACGGCGATGGCAGCGCGCGTGCGCGCGTGGTGATTTTTGGGTCCAATGGGTTTAGCCCATAATCTCTCTCTCTGAAACACTTGGGTACCCCTTGGGGCACACCCCAAGTACCAAACCCATGCTTTGTAAACCCATTCAAAACTTTTCACCAAATCAATGTGGGACAAGCCTTATTCAAGCCTTTAAGGATTTTTCACCAAAACTCCATTTCCATGGAGCACGCTTGGGCTTCAATTTCCCATTCACTCGGTAATGGTTTTGAGCAACCAAATATACCACGTGAATCACAGCGCGGCATAGAACGCGTTACCACTTTGACCTGCGTAAATCGACGCACGGGGTCCACCTAAAAAATAGACCAAACTTAAGAAAAAATTCTGATTTTACTCAAAATTTTATAACCATTTCTAACAAATATATTTTTTTCTTCGTATGAGTAAATTCATGTACTGTAACAAAAATGGCTTAAAGAAAGTTTGAATACTAAAATTAGTTTTAAATTTTGATGGTGTGTTGTCGTGACTTTATGAAATGAGGAAGACCAAAGTTCAAAATGTGATATGTGTGTCGTTACTTTTTATATTTTATTTGAATTTTAAATTTATATTTATAGAGAAAATAGAAAAATAAAAGAAAAAATTGAAGTATAAATAAATTAATTATTTATTCTTTCAAAAATCAGTCTGCAAAAGTGAAGTTAATTTTTTTCCCTTGTTCTTCACAAATTCAACATTTAAACACAAACATCAAATTTATTTAATAATTAAAAATTAAAAAATTAATAAGGGTTATTTTTTGATAAATTTTCTTTCTAAGTGTTCTATTCCATCTAACTCATACTATTTTTAAGTATTCCATTAAGTCCTGTTTAATATAACATGACCAAATCATCATTTCTAATTTTTGATACATGTTTTTATTTGGAAACTAATACATAACAATAATATCTCATTCTATGGAGAAAATCTCTCTCTCATTCTAAAGAGAAAATCTCTCCCACATTTCATAGAGAAAATCTCAAATTATAAATTTTGAACATTTTTATAATTTGAAAATTTTAAAAAGGGCGAATTACACTACTAGTCCCTATAGTTTGGGACTCATGTCACTTTGGTCTCTGACTTTTAAATTGTGATACATTTGACTTTACATTTTGAATCTTGTTTCAAATAAGGATAATTGTAGATATTATTACTTAATTTCAAGGGTAAAATGGTCAATTTGATAAAATATAAACTAATTTGACAAAAATAAATGTTAAATTTTTTTTTTTAACTTTTAAAAATTATTTCTAATTACCCAAGATAAAATTATATAAAATTGATAAATCTTTTAGACATTTATTTATTTATTCATTTTACGAAATTAATTTTTATTATGTGTTTGGATGATAATTATGTAATGCGTGGTTGTTAAGATTTTAATGTGTAATCGATATATTTAATGTATGAAGTGTTTTTAGTTTTGGATTTTTTGATTTAACGGATTGGTTTAATAATGATTTCAAAATTATCGCCATATTTGATTTTTGAAAAAATAGAAACTAATTTAATGAGAATAAAAACAACCATCTATTACATGATCATCATCTAAACACATAATAAAAATTAATTTTGTAAAAAAATAAAAATAAATAAATGTCTAAAAGATGTATCAATTTTAGATAATTTTATCTTTAGTGGGTAGAAATAATTTTTAAAAATTTAAAAATATTTTTTTGACACTTATTTTTGTCAAATTAGTTTATATTTTTATCAAATTGACAATTTTACCCTTGAAATTAAGTAATGATATATTTAATTGTCTTTATTTGAAACAAGATTCAAAATTCAGGGTCAAATGTGTTACAATTGAAAGGTCAGAGACCAAAGTGACATAAGTCCCAAATTATAAGGACTGTTAGTATAATTTGCTCTTTTAAAAATAATGCAACAAAACATCTTAATAAAAATCAAAATACAATGTGAATGTTCACAGTAAACAACAAATATATAACTAATTCTTGAAAAAACAAAACACATATTAAAGTACAATGTAAATGTTCACAATAAATAACAAATATATAATTAACTTTCGAAAAAATAAAATTCATACCAAAATACAATATGAATATTTACAATTTATAATTAACATACAACTATCCTTAAAAAAATAATTCATATCAATGTAAACATTTACACTACAACATGAAAATATAAAACAAAATTGAAAAAAATGAAAATCGATTATTTCAATTGTTCAATGGTAACAAAAATAATTATTCAACTAACAAATATAGTAATAAAAACAACAAAGATACAATTAAATTTTGAAAAAATAAAACTTATACCAAAATATAATGTGAATGTTCACAATTTACAATTAATATACATCTATATATATTTTTTTTATAAATAAACTCATACCAATGTGAACATTCACGCTGCAACGTGAAAATATAAAATAAAATTGAAAAAGTGAAAATCAATTATTTCGATTGTTCAATGAAAACAAAAATGATTGTTCAATCAACAAATATAGTTAAAAAAACAAAAACAAAATACAATTAACTTTCGAAAAAACTTCAAAAAAAAAAAAAATACTCATATCAAAATACAATGTGAATATTCACAATTTACAATTAATATACAACTAACCATAGAAAAACTAAATTCATATCAATGTGAACATTCACATTGCAACATGAAATAAAATTGAAAGAAAACAAAATTATTTCAATTGTTTAATGGTAACAAAAAATGATTGTTCAAAAACAAGTATAGTAACAAATAACCAATAATATGTAAACATTCACATCTTGCAAAATATATAATTATGTTCACATCTTGCAAAATATATAATTATATTCATATCTATATTTCAACACTTATTTCTCAGACTTTCAGACAATGTGAAATATGAATATTCACACTGATTGACAAAAAATAGAAACAATAATAACAATATAATTAGAAATCCAACAAAAAAAAAAAAAAACTCAATCACTATAAAAAAAAAAAAATATCACCCACATCTTCGTCTTCACCTTCATCATCATCTTTATCATTATCACTATCATTAACAATCTATGTAATTTCACTATTCCACCTATCCAAATCAAACCAAACCCGCATTTGAAGAATATATTTGTAACAAAATTAACTGGACATAAACAGAGTTTCAACTTATAACAATGAAGAAACATAGAGTTTTGAATACAGAGCAACAATGGACAAACACAGAATTTCAAATACAAAGTGACAATGGAGGAACACAAAGTTTCACCTTAACAATGGAAGAACATAATATTATTTCATCACTATGTGTAAACTAGAGTTTTTAAACCCTAGCATAATGAAATAATATCACAAATGTGAATGAAACTGATTAAAAAGAAAAACATGAATAATAGTAACTACCAAAATAAAGGTAGTAACAAAAAAGAAATATGTATATTCTTTTTTATGTAATACATATCAATAATAGATATAACAGTATAATAGTCCAACAAACAATAAAAATTAGGAAAAAAGACCTCATAGAATAAAAGTATAAATACATGATACTAATTAGATTATAATTTTTATTAGTGGACTTATTGAGTTAGAACACTTCTAAATGAGATTTATCAATAAAAAATCCAAAACTAATTATGCCAGTTGATTATGCCGTGGTTTAAGGTAACATAAATGCTAGTTGATTTGAATTATTTTATATGGCTTGAAGATTATACTTATTTTCTTGCTGATGGCTCATATAGTAAGTCTTATGAACATAAATGTAAACAAATATTTTTGGTGTTGACAAATGAATTCAAATTTCAAATTAAATGAATATGTTCATGATCTAATATAACTATGACAATAAGTACAGTACATTATATGCATGAATACACCAAAGGATCCGAAGGTTGACCAGTTTTTTTTTTCCTTAAAAGCATTCAAAATTTAATGATGTAGGACTGTGTAGGGGCCATAGATGGCACACATATTGCTGCTGTGGCACGAGAAGCTGACCAAATGCTATATCGAGGTAGAAAAGTGAATACTACTCAAAATGTGATGGCTGCATGTTCATTTGACATGAAGTTTACATTTGTATACATTGGTTGGGAAGGTAGTGTGCATGATTTGAGATTTTTTTTAGAAACACTTACCACAACTACCACTGACTTTCTACACCCGACACCTAGTAAGTGTAGTTTTTTTTTTTGAACACCAAATATGCCATGATTTGTTCTTATTGAAAGTGCTTTACTATAGATAAGTATTATCTCGTTGACGCCGGATATATAAATATGACCGGGTACGTAGCCCCATATCGTGTGCAAACATATCATTTGTAGGAGTTCAATAGGCGGCGTCGCTATCATGGTCCAAAGGAGTTGTTCAACCATAGACATTCTTCTTTGAGGAATGTAACAGAAAGAACCTTTGGAGTATTGAAGTAACGGTTTCCATTATTGAAACACATGCCACGGTATGATATGATACGGCAAGGGCCAATTGTTATGGTATGTTGTGTTCTCCACAACTGGATCTGTACGATGCAAGAGCAGGATGAATTTTTAGATGCAGAAGAATCAAGTGAAGAAAATGAAGATGAAGACGAAGGTGAAGGTGAAGGTGCAGGTGCAGGTGAAGTTTAGGGTGAAGGTGAACTTGAAAATGTACATGGAAATGAAGATGGAGTACCAGCTATATAACAACACAACCATGTTAATATGTCATATGAACAACTACTGCAGATAGGACAATGGCGAGATGAGCTTGCAATATCTATGTGGGAAGCATACAATAATAGGTAGATTACAACCGGGTAAATGCTTTTTGGTAATTGAAAAAAATGGACCACATAATCAAAGTTAATCAATGTGGTTGTGCAGTAAATACTTTTTATGTATTTAAACTTCACATTATAAATTGTTTCATTTTAGATACTTGAAAATGGGATTTCTCATTTGACTAATATGAAGATGAAGGTGACACTAAATTATTCACGTGCCACTGGTCTAATGTTGGTGATTATGGCTCGCACTAAAGCAAACAATGGTTGTTACTTTTTTCATTGTCCTAATTGGGATAATCGTAGGGACTCCTTCTTCTGGGTAGATGACTATGATGGTGGGGTACAGCATCTCAGACCTGCTCAAGTGCCTCATACTGGCAGTAAGTGGTTGTTTTGGGCTTGTTGTGGATGCAACGCTTTTCTTTGTTTTACTATTATGATCCTTTTGTTAGTACTTTTCATTGTCGTTGTACTTAAGTAAGATGTCAGTAATCGTGGTTGCACACAATGGTTGTACTTGAATTTTTATTTTGTTAGTTCATGTATCGGTACTAATTATGTTGTAATATTTTGCTTTTAATTTTTTTTTTAAAACCATGTTGTAGTTTTTTTAATATTTGTTAGTCAATATATGTTTTTTTAATGTATGGTTCATACATCAGTACTATACTTGAATGTTTTTTTAATGTTTGTTAGTTCATGTATGGTTTTTTTTAAACCATGTGGTAGTTTTTTTAAACCTTGATATGTTAATTACATATAAAATATGCTTATGACAAATATGAATATGACAATTATGTTTAAAAAAAAAAAAAACAATTACGTATAGAAATGGCAACAAATGTTGAGTACATATAAAATATGAAAATGGAAATATGAAAAAAATGAAAATAGAAATATAAAATTGGAATTTATTGCATACATTTTTTTGCATTTTTGCAGTTTTTTTTTTTTGCAAAATTTAATTATGTTAAAATCCTAGTATGTGTAAAAATGGAAATATTCAAGTATGTATAAAAATGGAAAATCCAAGTATTTTTTTTGCAGAATTTTTTTTTTTTGCATTTTTGCAACTTCTTTTTTTTTTTTTTTTACAAAATTTAATTACAAAAAAATCCGAGTACGTATAAAAATGGAAATTTCGAATTATGTATAAAATTGAAATTTATTTTATATCATTTTTTGCATTCTTGCAGATTTTTTTTTAATTGAGGGTGTTTGTATTTTTTTTCCTCAAAAAAACCAACCAAACAGAATTCTAAGAATTTTTTTTGAAAATGTGTTTGGAAACATGTTTCAAAAGTGATCCTAGAAAAAGTTAACCAAATACATTTTTGAGAATTTTTTTAGAAAAATCTATTTGATTATTCCCAAAAATATATTTGTAAAGCATATTTCAAATTTTTTTTTTCTCAAACACAAACAAACAAGGCCAAAATCTGATGATTGCAAGTAAAGATTGTAAATAAATCGAGCCGAGCCGAGCCGAGTTGAGTTTTGCTGAGTTCGAGCTCGGCTCGACTCGTTAATATTAATAAAACTTAAGCTCGGCTCAATAAATTTTTTTTAATATTATTTATATTATTTAATATATAACAAATATATTTATATTATTATTTATATATTATTTATAATATATAAATAATATATTTATTATATAATTTAAATAAAGATAAACGAGTTGAGCTTAACCAGCCGAGTTTATGCGAGTTTGAATTCGGCTCGTTTACTAAACTAGCCTAGTATTCGAGCTCGAGCTCAGCTCATTTACTAAACGAGTCAAGCCCTTAACGAGCTGAGCAGAGCTTGTTTATGAACCGTTCAGTTTATTTGCAACCCTAATTGCAACCTAATTGGAACATATGGTGAAAAAAAAGAAAAAAAAGAACTTATGGAAATGTCTGGAAATAACTTCCAAATTAGGAATTGTTTTGTAATGTTTTAAATCCATCCCAACAAACAAACGACGCCGTTGCAAAAAATAACAACCAATAAACAGAGAGGCAAATGGACAACAGAGATTAATATCCTGAAAGTGGAAGGTGTCATGATCTCATTGGCCAAGTAAATCACTCCGTAACATCTCAGCAAAGCAATCAGCCAGTAAAAATTCTCTCATCCCGAGAAAATCGTCAACAATCACTTTCTCTCTCTATCTTTCTATGGGCACCACAATAGCTTCTCTCTCCTGTACCACTCCAACAACTATTTCTCTCTCTTCATTGCCTCACACTGGCGGTGGCTCGAAACGCTCAACTTCGCTTCTCTCTCTCCTCAGAAACCCCAATTTCAAGACCAAACGCACTTCATCTTCTTCTTCTTCTTCATCATCATCATCATCGCCGCTCATGGCCACACCACTACAAGTCTACGCGTCCTCTACCATCGGTCTCTCTCTCTCTCTCTCTCTACATTTCTCTCTCTTCATATATATATACACATTGCATATGTATTGTTTCGATTCATGTAATTGTGAATGCATAAACTTCTTGCTTGCATTGTGCGATTCTCAACTGAATTATTGATCTGTGTTTGTTTCTCGTGAAAATTTGAGTAATTGATACGTTTTGTTTTGATTTGGATATTTGGATGATGAAGATGCACCAAACGATGCAATGGATGCTTCGTCCCCTGGTTTGGTCGGAGCCAATGATTTGCTGATAGTGGGGCCGGGTGTTCTCGGCCGGTTAGTTGCTAAAAAATGGCGGGAGGTATGACTCAACCCATTATACTGTATGAATTCTTTGTTTATTTAAAAATTAAAAAAAAAAATTATCTATTTGTCTGAGTATGATATGATCATGAATTGAAGGGTTGGCCCAACCGTAAAGATTGTCCGGTTCTTAATTTCAATGTATTGAGATTAGTTGAGGTGCTCAAAAATTGGCCGGACACCCATTTATCAAAAAAATTATATCACACATCGGGGAGACGGCTAGAATTATAACATGTCACGACCCAAACCCGGTGTCTAGAGATTCGGCATCGCAACAAAATAATAACTGAAATCCTAACAAATTAATAGTGCAGCGGAATAAAATAAAAGGGTATATAAATCTTAATTATAACATATACATTGTCACTTCTATTCATTTACATTGTCCGAGGTGAACTATGATTATAAAGTGCCTTGTGCCTATGCCATGCACTGGTCATAACATGTCACCTGAAAGTGGTTAATAATTATAAGCACATGACAGAGTGAGAAATATTATATTGAGAGGATAAGGATATAAAATTCACCATGGATAATTATTTGGTTAAACAGAGATTTGTTTGGTAACAGAAATACATAAATCATTTTAAATAACAGAAGCATAACGGAGAAATCATATAAGCAAATAATCATAATCACGGTACAGAACAGAACAGAACAGATCATATGTATGATTTCAAGAGGTGGCTTATACGAATTTTAGAAGTGGCTCTGACAATAGTGTAACACTTAGCTTTGCACAACACTTTGCTCCACATTAGAAATCAGAGGGTAAATGGATCCATGACAGCATAGGGTCACATAAAGTAACAATTCAGAGAGCCAATGGTTATTTAAGTCCCCAAGCATGGGACCTCCATGGATCATTATTTGGTTAAACAGAGATTTGTTTGGTAATAAAAATACATAAATCATTTTAAATAACAGAAGCACAACGTAGAAATCATATAAGCAAATAATCATAACCACGGTACAGAACAGAATAGATCATATGTACGGGTTCAAGAGGTGGCTCGTACGAATTTTAAAGGTGGCTTCCACAATAATGTAGCACTTAGCTCCGCACAACATTTTGCTCCACACTAGAAATCAGAGGGTCGATGAATCCATGACAGCAGATGGTTACATAAAGTGACATCAAAACAAAGGGTCACATAAAGTGACAATTCAGAGAGCCAATGGTTATTTAAGTCCCCAAGCATGAGGCTTCCGTAGTGGTACTTACAAAATAATTGTCAAAAACACATTTAATAAATAGTTATATCCATTTGTTTCATTTTTTAAGCAAATAGGGTTCAGTCAGTTAACAAATAATATATTTTAAAAAACTAATATGATTGGCAAAACAGATTTTACATAAAACAATTTGTAATAACTCAAAATATAATATAACTCACCTTAAAGTTGATCCTTTACTCTCACTTCTGACTTACCTCTCATATACCCCTCGTTTGTTATTCTTGTGATTTCATTACCATGCAACTCACCTATTTATAGGTAAGAGGACCCTTACTATGCAGCACACCACGTGATACCACATGGCACCACGCTTCCCATGAGGTTTCTTGAAATCTATGCACAAGTTTTCTATATTCTTCTATGGCCCAGAAAATGTTATAATTACATTTTTTTTTTCAAAAATTAAGTACATATATTTTGGGGTGTCACATAACACATATACACAAAAACTACATGTTTCAATGTCTTTGCGTTGTAGACTAAAATTATGAGCTTGCTATAGTAATTCTCTGCCGTTTTTGCTCAATGTGCAAAATGAATTTCTCACAACGATGTAAACAGTGAAAGAGTGAATTGTTTGTGTGGAATGCTAGGCTTTGTGGGCATACAGATTGAATGTAGTGTGAGAAAATCATATAGAGAGAATTGTTTGTATGAAAATTAGAGAGAAGGATAGTGAGGTATTTAAAAGGGGAAGGGAAGCTTATGCCTCTTCAATAAGTGGGGGGTTGGGGGTTGCCAGTGTGTTGAATTGAATAGGCTAGTTATATATGTGACACTAAAATATGCAGGGGTAAGTCAAAAGTTAGGGGGTGCCATGACACCCCACCATTCAACATAGTTCTGCCCTGGATATGAGCCTAGTGTAATTTTTTTTTTGTATGTCTGGCCTTTTGCATGTCCTACGGCCAGATTACATGATCCATGCTTACCAAAATGTAGGTTAATTCGAGATCAGACCTATCCCATTCGTATAGCCCCAAATTTAAAGGTATACTATATTTCAAAATGCAAGTACCTGGATGACATAGTTATCAATCTCTAATTAACCTGAAATTTGGCAAGCATAAAAGGGATAAGATGAGCATGTCATACAAATGTGGGTTTTGTGAAAGGTGAGATGCAATAAAGGTTATGAATTTCAGCATGTGTCTCTCCCCGTATTGTTTCTAAACAAGTTGTACTGGGTGTGTTAAGGTATGCATATTTTGCGAGAAAAATACTGGAATTTGTAGGTTATTCAACTTATTCTTGTGGGTAGGAGCACCCAGGGTGTCAAATTTTTGGGCAGACAGTGACTGCAGATCACCATGATGAGTTGATTAAAATTGGGATCAATCCTTCGTTGAAGGAAACAAAGGCAACTCATAAGTTTCCGTATGTGGTTTTTTGTGCTCCTCCATCCCGAACTCCAGATTATCCTGGTGATGTTAGGTATGCATGAGGATTATGAACTTCCAAATCACAATTGAACATAGTTATGTGTTAATGCACTATTATGATAATTTGGGCTTGCTAGGCATTTGTGCAGTATATTTGACCATCCTTGCTGGCAGAATTGTGCAGGAAGGTGGTTGTACATGGGATTTTTTTTGAATCGTAATTGATATGCATATTTACATCCATTTATGAGATTACTCTGGTTTTGATCTGTCGTAAAATTTTCTAGATGATCATGAAATGATTTCTATAATCATGTATGGTGCCTATACATTGAAAATTTCCTGTTATTAGATGTGTCATGTCTTCAATTCATTGTGATCAATTGAAAATGAGTGAGAATGTTGGGAATTCAGGAATTGGATCAATAAGGGTATAGATGCAGTATGAATTGCTAAGTAATAATAGGTCATGGGAAGCTAAGATTGAATTTGTTTTAGATGGTTAGGCTGACAATATTTTAACAATCAGGAAAAAAGTATAGGGTGTCAATGTGTCCTATTTTATCTTGCATTTTTTATGTTCATTTGTAGTAACTTGTTTTCAAATTCAGTTTTTGTTTCAATTTTTGAAGGCAGATGATTTCTGCACTTACATTATTGGTTTGTAATGACTAGGGAAGCTGTGTCAAGCTGGAGTGGGGAAGGTTCTTTTCTATTTACTTCAAGCTCTGCACCCTATGATTGCAATGACAATGGATCATGTGATGAGGTGTTACATCTAACATGTTATTCTGCTTGGAACAGTTTTGTGTTCTTAGATCATAAAAGTCTTTCCCTGCATAGTTCGAGATACAGGCACATCATCTGAATTTATTCTGACAATTTGCTTGAATTAGATTCCAAATGCATTTAATTTGCTGCTTGTTATATGTTGTGAGCTTTTGTAATTCTCTTATTTTGGAAAGGATGGTGAATCCTGGTTAAAAAGTGCAAGGAACAAAAATTTCCCTATATGCTTTTATTAGTAAAATTTCCCTCTGATTTGGTTGGTGTAGAATCAATTTCACCAGAATGAGGGGCAATTCATTCAAATTCACTGTGAGGATCCGCTTATTTAAGAGTTTATCTGACATCAGCTATATATTGGGAAACAACATTAAAAATGCTCTGTTATATAGTTTTTGCTTATTAATTCGGGAAAAAAGGACCTATAATTTGCTGGACATTTTGAACTGCTGAATTTACTGTTTTTTTGTCAGGTCACTAAATTTTGACTTACATTCTTTTGCATGGCTATACAGGACAGTCCAGTAGTTCCAATTGGGAGGAGCCCTAGGACAGATGTCCTTTTAAAGGCAGAAAAAGCAGTCTTGGAGTCTGGCGGTAGTGTTGTAAGATTAGCAGGACTTTACATATCCTTTATGAAAATGCAAGTTATAAGATTTACATGTCTATTGGTGAAACTTTTGGGATTTATGGTATGAATCAGTTTGTTATATACATGCATACCAACACATGTGAGCACGCACACCCTACCTTAACTCTCAATACAAAGCAGATAAAGGTGCACATGTTTATTGGTTGGAGAAAGGTACTGTTGACACTCGTCCAGATCACATCCTCAATCTTATACACTACGAGGTGAGTGTTTATCTTTGTGTGTTTTTTTATTTTCTTCTATGAATTAGTGTCCTTGCGATTCTATCTGAGTTACCTTCCCCGTCTTTCTCATTAAATTATAAATATAATTACACAATACCTTTTCTTGCTCCATAAGAATACAGGGGAAGAGAAAAAGAACAAAAAACTTTGATGGGTTTATTCTATTTAATCTCGTTACTTGAGTAGTCACCTATGAAGCACGGACACGGATACGAGACACGATACGGATACGCGAAAATGCAAATTTTCAAAAAATAGGGGACACGATACGCTGGGGACACGTTCAATATATATAATTAATTTTATTTATATATGTCATAAAATTATTAAAAAAATTATTAAAAGGTAAAATTAATAAAAACATATCATTAAAATTAACAAAATTAATCATTGATTAGTAATCAGAAATAAATAAATAAATAAAATAATGAAATCAACCATATAAAAGACAGAAAAGAAAAAATAAAATAAAATTGGAAAAAAAAATAAAAGTGAGAGAGAGACAAATCAACCGTATAAAATAAAAAAACAAAACAAGATAAGAGAGAGACTGAGAGTAACCGAGAGAGACGAAGAGAGAGTGTCTGAGAGAGCGACTGAGAGAGACTGAGAGTAAGAGAGAGAGAGAGTGACTGAGAGTAAGAGAGAGAGAGAGAGAAAGCGACTGAGAGAGACGAAGAGAAGATCGGAGAAGAAGAAGAAGATCGAAGAAGAATAAGAGGAAGATTGAAGAAGAAGATTGCAGAAGAAGAAGAAGATCGCAGAAGAAGATGGAAGTCGTACCTTGGATAACTGCAAGACCAGCGACGACAGACCAGCGACCACCGACATGCGAAGAGCTACCAGGTGTGGTGAGCCTCTCTCTCTCTCTCTCTTTCTATCTTCTGTTCTCTCTGTTCTTTCGAATCTAGGGTTCAACAATTTGTTCTGGTTTTGTTATTTACAAATTGACCCCACAGAATTTTCATAAATTATGAATTTTACCCAGCCATGTCCCAAAGGTGTCCCCAAGCGTGTCCAGAACGTGTCCGGTGACAAAAAATTCAAAAAAAAAGGGGACACCTTTCACTGCGTGTTGGACACGTGTCCACCGCGTGTCCGACGCGTGTCCGACACTGATACGTGGCCTTCTCCAAGGTGTCCGTGCTTCATAGGCAGTCACTTTGATATGCTTTTCTTTTTTTTCTTTTCTCTCTCTCTCTCTCTTTTTGTGGGTCAATTTTTTATGCTTTTTAATTATAAGGTAAATTACAAATACACCCCTGAGGTTTGCTTAAAATACGAATTGTCTCCTGTGGTTTGGAAAATTACAAATGCTTCCCTGTCAGAATTTTTTATTTAACAGAATTAATTAAAAAAGTTAAATTTCTAACTGTTCAGTTATACAATAATAAAATTATCTGAATTATTAATTGAAATAAAATTTTAACATTATTAGAAACTGTTAATTAACTTGATGATTTATTAATAAAAGAACCTATTTGTTATGAAATTAGAAACATTAGGAGACATAATGTAATTTCTAGAACTATAGGGGATAATTTGTAATTTAAGTAAACCTCAAGGGTGTGTTTGTAATTTACCCTTAATTATGTTTAGATGCAATTGGAATCTGAGCTCATATCATGCTTTAGGTCAGATCTTATTTCATCATCTTCAGTCTTCCATATATTTCCTGAATTCCTAAACTGAATCTATGTGTAACCATTTGTGTTTGCGATGTCAATAACATTTAATTTGGTGTGCCTTGCATATTTCCACAAAAGGATGCAGCTTCCCTCTCAATAGCAATCTTGAAGATTAGACTTCGGGGCCGAATTTTTCTAGGCTGTGATAATCATCCTTTATCCAGGTTTTTTTTCTTTTAATTTCTGATTTGAATGTTGGGACTTTAATGACTCCTCTCTACCAAAGCTTTCTATGCAAACAAGTACAACTACCTGCAACTGCAATTTACATTATTTTTCAACAGACTGATGATGAAGTTTTCTTACCTTGTAAATTTGCTTTGCAGGCAGCAAATAATGGACCTGGTCAATAAAAGTGGGAAATTTAGTAAGAAGTTTGAGAGTTTTACAGGTTAGATCCTTACAACGTATAGAAACAAATATATGAGTGTTGTTGGACCAGTGTTATCAGAATTGGACTTGACCAGCTGCTCAGATTGGTGAACTGGAACCAGTGGCTTAATGCACCCGTATGAATTGACTTTGGCTCAGTTCTTCTGATAACTACTCATGGGACACCTACAGGCTATATGTAGAGACTAATGCTGTGTTAAATATATAACCGATCCCACTGATCATGCTCAATGTAATAGAAATTTGCGTCAGTATAACCACTTATTTATTTTGCAGGCACTAGTGATCCTCTTGGGAAGAAACTAAACAACATGAAAACTCGCGAGGAATTAGGATGGGGGCCAAAATACCCGAGCTTTGCTCAGTTCCTTGGAGTATCATTATAATTGCCGATTTGGTTTAGTGGAATTTAATTGCATTCAGGTGGAAGGGTAAAGATTTACAGACAGATGAAGTTGGTCACCATAGATTTGTCTCTTTGTTGATTTTTTGATGGGCATTTGGTGCAGTACAAAATCTCAGCACTTACACAAGTGAATCGATCATAAGTAGATAATAACAAAAATAATACGTTGGTGCACATTTGATTCATTTTAAATTATGTTTACTGATTGGAACATGTAAACAGTGTGTTGGACGGGATAAGATGGAGGGGACGATTCTAGTAATCAACTGGAGCACAGCCTGTTTGGACTTGGGAGATGCAAAATTGTTCGGAATAAATTATGGTCTTATGCACTGTGGTTGTATATCTTGACTTTGGAGATGAAAAATGATGAAAATTGCTTTTGTTTAAATGGGTTGTAGAAGATGATGCAAGTCTAGTTTTAGCTTTTGTTTGGTTTATGGTGGGAAATAAACCCTGTGGAATGCAAATTATAGCTCCAATGTAGTATCAAATCTATTAGACCCAAAAATGGATGGATCTGTGATATGCATTACTGGTTTCTATCACGAGATCAGATTCTGTGTCATCATCTTTCCTGTCTCAATGTCTTAAACTATCTGTTTACCGTATGACCAAATCTAGAGAGACGCATTTTATAGGAGAGGTGCTTTTTTTGTCATCCCAAATTATCTCTTTATCATACGGTCATTGATAGACAGACTTCTTGTGTAGCATACAATCAGAGTTAGAGAAACTTAGGTCAAGTTTGGGAAGACTAAATAAATGCACTTTTTGACTTTTCTTGTATTATGTGTAGAAAAAGTAGAGAGGAGATGTTGATTGATGTGACCCAAAAAAGATAAAAAGATGAAATAAGTGCACTTTTTTAATTTAGCCAAACTTGGCCTTATTTTATAGCTGGTGTGTAGTATAGAGGTTCTTGGGTCGTTGGCTCAAACTACCTCCTTATCATATGGTAAGAGCTAGAGAGAGTCATTGGGTAGAATAGAGGTTGGCTTGAGACAAGGGAATAAGAATCCTATGTGCTCTACAACCCCTAAAATTTATCAATATTAGAATTGAAATCAACTTGTTAGACCATTTCAAAGTTTTGCGCATGTACCTAGGTGAGGAAGCCACCTACCCACATCCTACACTGAGAAAGCCTATATAATTTTGTGCAATACGAAGCTTAAATGTTTATAAACACATTATCACTTAAATTTACTAGTTCATAACCAGTGAAGGGAAACCATATGATGTTAGGGTTTATGACTTTATTCATTTATTTAGTTTACCTTCTGCATTGTTGCTATCAATAGCATCATCCACTCTTTCCATCATGTCATCATCACGAGTGACATAAATCAAATATTTTAAGAAACTAAATGCAAATTCAATGTATCCTCCCAACTCAGGCACTAAATAATTAACAAGTCAACTTGGTTGTTAACCACAACTTCACATTTTATGCTGGGCAGAGTACAAGAACAAGCAAAAGCATCAAATCTAGAAAGAATACAGAAATAGAATAAAAATATACTTCAAATCCAAATTCAACGAATAAAAAAAATTATACTCAATTCTCTTAATTATCAGATCCACACTACCCCCAACTACCTCCTAAACTTCCTTTATATGTCATTATGTTACTCACAGTTTACAGAGAAACAAACAGAAGAAGAAGAAAGCTTGAGCAAGAAGTGTTGATCATGGCAGAAGGTGAAGACGAAGCTCCAGATATCAAGCCAACTCTTATGTTGATTGTTCTCATACTCATCCTGGTGATTATGTGCATGCCACCTCCAAGGCAACGAGCTGTGTTCGTATACCGTTGCTGTTGAGAGATTTATCTCTGCAACTCATGTTTTTCATTTTCTCTTTCTTTAGTTTACTATGGAATGTTCACATAGCTTGCTATGCTATAACATGTCATAGAATAACGCTTTGTTGGTTTTGGCGAAAAACATTTTCTGTATGAAACGGTTTTCTATATTTGGTTTCCCGTATTTTGTTGCAAACAGCCAAAGAAGCAAAGAATGAATGAATCACAGTAATGAAAGTCATTTTAAAAGTAAAAAAAAAGAAAAAAAAAAACCAGTAATGAAAGCCATTTTCTTCTTTTATTGGAAACTCTGTAATTGGAGTGCTAGATAAGTGCTTTCAATTTCACGTCCGTGCCTTGACTGATCTACAATTGTCGAAGCAACTACCTAGGTAAGAGCTAGCCCATAGATGCACGAAGCTGGAGCGAGACTGGGGTGAAGAGTGAGGCATCTATAAGAGTTTCTGCTACTAAGAGGTAGCCTAATTACCCAAAAATGTGGACGAGTATATCCTTACGAGAAAACTATATTTAATCCTAATGGCATGACATTCCAATGGTAATGATGATTAGGAAGAAGATGAAACATTTTGGTCCATTAAGAGGATAAATAACCTGAAACTATAAACTGGATAAAAATAAAATTAAAAAAAAAAAAAAAAACTAATTTTGAAATGCTAATCCTCAGCATGCTGTCTCTTCCTTTTCTTGTTTTCTTCTACTTTCAGTTCAACGTTCTGATCCCAACTTTCCATACTGGCATTATAAGTTTAGCTTCCCTGTCCTTCTACTTGTGAAAGCTCTCGATTTCACTATTGTTGATATCTCATTTTTCTAAAATGTTGAGAGTCTAAATCCCAGCTTGACGACTATCAATAGGAAGCATTTGGATCCAAAGAGATGATTGTTTAGATACAAGGTCGGGAAAACCTAGGATAGGAGCGTCAAGCTACAGACACCCAAGTAGGTACATGGAATTGGTGGTTCCTTTTGTTTGGCCTAACAATTTGTAGCTAAAACAACTACGGCATCAAAATCCTTAAAAGCCATAGGGGTTGTAGAGGTGGTTGAGCATTTGTAGATCTTGCTCTTTAAGACTGACCAAGGTACAAGTCCAAGGGACGATGAGATGGGTACTTTAATAAAACTTCAGCTACTAAGCTATATGACCTCAAGGATCTGGCATCAGGGTCACAAGGTAGAGCTCAGATGCCTTGTAACCATGACACCAACCTAAGGTGGACACTTGATCCTTCTCTCGACCTAGGCTGGCTTAGGAGCATCAAGGTGCAAAGGGCCAACAAGGCATAAGAGAGGGTCAGCCAAACCTAGGAACCCCCAAGCATACTTTATCGCGGGTGGAAGTGAACATGCATGATTGAGTGGATAGTTTGCTCGACTAAAGAAGAGAGGTTGAACACGCCCAAAGACATTCCTTAGAGATTACAATCCGAATGCTTTGATTTGAGGCTAAAACACCACATATGTATGGCATAGCATGATTCTATGATCCAGTAGCAAGTGGCAAACCTCATTGGTCTAGGTGTCACTTCACAATGCTTACATGTGGACGCAAGTCACATGGAGGTGATATGACTGAACCCCATAACTATTGGACCCATGTATACACGTAGAGGAATAGGGTTTCATTGACAAACTAATTAATGTAAAGCACTCATCTAGGAGGAACTGGAATTTTGCTAGCCACCATTAAGCCTTCAACACATAATACCAAAAGAACCAAGGCTTCCACCAATAAATAGAACATCAATCAAAGTGAGTGAGAATCTACAAATGGACTATGTACACATATACATATAGGCATCAATACACACAAGCCTAGAGGGGTTAAGGTTCAATTCTCACTTTGAAAACCAATTCCCTCTTCAAATATATATATACAAACATTGTTAAACTATAACTTGGGTGAAATATGTGCAGCATTGCACAGTGGAAACTTTCCCTAATTTTGAGTCGGTGAGGATTGGAAAGACCAAGAAGCACATATAGGTTTAGCAACAGAAATCTGCACACGAAACACCTCATGAATGGCACCTCGGTGAAGCACTCCAAGAACTTCGTCCTCTTTGGCCATGGCAAGACTGCCCAAGGAGAACGTGCGAGAATGAGACTCGTCCCGCAGGCGGAAACCGTAAAACCACCTGCCAAGCTTCCACCACCGAACACACACTTCCCTTTCTGAAATTTTGCATTTATTAAGTACTTCCACAATGTACTCAGCCTGCAAGCAATGACATTAAAACATTTAAAATAAATAAATAAATAAATAAACATATGAAATTCTCAAACAGCCCACAAGAAGTCAGGATTTTAACATGGTATTAGAGCGAGAGTGTGTTGAGGATCACAATGACAAGCCTAGCCACACATGTGGAGTCATGTTGGGGATGTAAATTTACTTACATTTCTCTCTAACAGCTTAAGATATTAGATGTGATTTGGCTATTAACGGAACATGTAGCTCATCCAAAACCAATATAATCTAGCTTCTTTTTTTGTTTGAACGGCGAAAGTTTGTAGTTAGTTGTTAGATTTGCACATTGGGGAGTTGAAACTTACACCCATATACCTTGCAAGAAAATCTTGGCCTCCCATTTTACTCTTAAGAGTGGAACACAAGACCTCCTTAGGAGTGGCAACGGGGCGGGGCGGGGCCGGGGATCACACTCCCCGTCCCCGATCCCCGATGGTGAACATGGCCCCGTCCCCGGCCCCGATCCCCGACGGGGAACCTTTCCCTCTCCCCACCCCCGCCCCCGATCGGGGATCGGGTTTCCCCGATCCCGAAAATTCCCCGCCTAAATTTGTTTCAACATCAACAACACCACATACATTTTCAACAACATACAGAAAGATCAACAACATCAAGAGACTAAAAAATAAAAAGAGAGAGAGATGGACGATCAACAAGAATAAGTGAGTACAGAATAAAAAAAAAAATACAGAATAAAAAATAAAAAATACAACAAGAATGTGATCTTCCATCTCTCTCAGATTGAATGTATGGACGATCAAATGGAAGTTACATTTTCAACCAGATCAACAACATACAGAATAAAAATAAATAAATAAATAAAATATATATATATATTTGACAGAGATCTGAGAGAGAGAGAGAGAGAGAAACCAGACTGGTGGAGTTCATGGAGGAGGAAGATCGGTGGCGATGGACGATCTGAGAGCATCATCGGCGACGCGATACATCTTCTCCGTCGCGGCTTAGATCTGGAGAAGATCGGCGCGAGGTAGACAGATTTGGAGGAGAGGTGCGAGAGTGACGAGGTGGACAAGGTGGAGAGTCGACTACGGAGGTGAACGGCGGTGGTGGTGGATCTGAGAGAGAGAGAGGTCAGCGAGTGAGTGAGGTAGAGAGGGACGAGAGACACGGCTCTGTGAGAGAGAGAGGAGTGAAAGTGATTTAGGGTTTGGTTTATAAATTTTATATATATATAGGGGTAAAACCGTAACTTCACATCGGGGAACGGGGTCGGGGAACGGGGCCGGGGAACGGGGCCGGGGTCGGGCCGGGTACGGGGCTGGGACACTTATCCCCGTCCCCGGCCCGAAACTGTTCGGGGATTCAATTTTGAATACCATCCCCGTCCCCGCGGGGGTATTTTTCGGGGAAAAACCATTCATATCGGGGTCGGGGGATCGGGTCCCCGTCGGGCCGGGTTGAAATTGCCATCTCTTAGGAGAAACTTGGTGGCCAAAGGGTTAACCAACTAGGCTAGAGCCCCTTGGTTAATACAATCTAGCTTCTCATATCTGGCCACACATTGATCATGTTAATTGAGTAAATCAGCTTGTTTCAGAGCATGATTGTCAATATTAAAAGTCCACTAATTTAAATCATTGAACTCCATACCCCAAATTTCGATGCAAAATACCACCCAGTTAAAGCTGCATTTTTCAAGCCTCCTCATGAAAGAGAGAAGATGTTGTAAAACCCCACCAAAAAAGAGTTTATATATTTGCAAGTTGCAACAACAATATAACATGCCAAGTCTGGCACATAAAAACTACTTTTTCCTCGTTTTGTCTATTGAAAGTAGGGGGGTACAAGCAAACGGCTTCGTTTGGGAAGCCCAACTTGGGGCTTTTTTGGCTATTTTAGCCACAAAAAACAAAATAGGCTTTTTAGCCTAATAAGACAAAACATCACATCTAACCCATAATCATTACATTCTTTCTCTCACAAAAAAGTCAAAAAAGCCAAAAAAGCCAAAAGCCCTTCGCAAACAAAGCTTTTTAGCCCCAGGCTAAAATAGCCAAAAAGCCAACCCACTTCCCAAACGAACCCAAGAAGAGCTGATGGCTGCAAGGGTTTTAAATATCAGTAAAACGCACATACCACATACCACAGATATGAAGCTTCAATCCCAATAATTATATCTATGGCCTACTGCAACACACTCGTTCTTCAACTAAAAGAAACTCAAGTATTTATTAATCTTTGCTTTAGTTTAACAAGACATTGTAGGTCACAGTCTATGGAACTAAAGACTAAGAGAACTAAGTAAAATCAAGGGTAGGGAAATTCACATTCAGGAAAATGTGCTTATTGTATCCTGATAGTGAACAGAACAAAGAGTATTGAACAAGGAAATTAGATTGGCAATAGAAGTAACTACCGGAATGCCAAGACAACTAATGCAGTAGTGCAGTCCAACCAAATTAACCAGCACGTTGAGCTTTGGTTTGAAAAAGAACATCTGCACATCTTTAAATCCACACTGCATTGAGCACAGCTCGTCAATTGCTGCCAGGTAGTGTCCAACCTCAATGGATTCAGTGGACGAATATTGTTTTAAAAAATCCACCACAACAGTTGCTCTGCTAGCCATCTCATTGTGCTTGTTGATGTAAAAGCCCCTCCATCCCTATAGTTTTTACACACAAAACTCAAACCATTGTAACAAGAAAGTAAAAAAAACAAGAGATCAGCAAGTTGGAACATAAAAGGGAATATAACATTTAAAGTCCAATTACCATAACTGGAATTTGACAGGTTTTTAAAATTAAGGGCATGTTTACTTGTTCGAATTATTTCAAAAAAAATTATTTTGTTTTTTAAAAAGTCAAAATTGGCTTAAAAATAAGCCAAATCAAGCTTCTTATAGGCATTCAAAAAATAATAATAATAATAATAATAAATGAATCTCTCAATTTCAGAGTACACAATCCTATATTTTAGAAGATTAATTTTCATGGAAAATTTTAAATTTTGTACATCTTTTAGTTGTTTCGCTTGGCAACCAAATGCATTATGCATCCATTTATTAAATTCGTGATCGAGCTGATTCTAAAATTTCCCACTTCATATTTTGAATAACAAGTATCTAATTATTTCATTTGATTGCAAAGGTATAATCCTCATAAAGACTTCAAAGTTCAAACCCAGCTAAAAAACAATAAAAAGAGTAATGAACCAAAAAATTAAATTATGTTGCACTATTAATAATCACTTCATTCAAGCACATAACACAAAATTCCCAAAATCAAATAATTGAAACAAGAAACTGAACCCAAAAAAAAAAAAAAAAAAAAAAGAGCAAACAAGATAATGAACTGAACATGAGAGAGAGAGAGAGAACCATGGAGGAGGACTGAATTTGTGGGTCAAGCTGATGGGTTTTGATCTGTGGAGCTGAAGAAGAGTCTCTGCCCAAATCAAGGGCTGGCCATCTGTCTCTGTACAGAGACTCCCACACACAATCCGACCCACACAGCTCGCGCCAAAACCACGAGCAACTACCCAACGAACACACATCCGATAGCTTCAAATTCAAAAAGAAAAAAGAAACAAAAAAAAAAAAACAAAACAAAACCATCACATTCAAATAACAATAAAAAAACAAAAAATAAAAATACAAAAAAAACAATTTGCAGGGAAGAAACCTGAAGGGAAGAGGCGATTTTGAGGGCAATATCGTCTGGGAGAGAGTTTTGCATACCCTCGGACTGCTTCATACTTTGGGAACAGTTCGGGGGGAGTGGCGTGTCTTCGGTTCTGTATTTTCTCGCGAAAAAAAATTGCAGGGAAGGTGAGGGAAAATAAAAATGTTCACGTCATTGCGTGCTGGAATTGTGATTTACCTCCTTTTTCGTTGTGTTACGCAACAGTGTGCAAGCACGTGTCAAAGTCAAAATGAGTGAAGGATATAGAATGAACTGACCGTCATTTAAGAAAGATGACAAGTAAATCGCAGCCACGGATTTGTAGACTTGGAAAAGCGGCCACGGCCAATTGATTAGGCCTCGTTTGAAATAATTTTTTGATAAATTATAAATACACATTTTAAATTTCTTTTATTAATAAATTCATCTTAGAGTTGTTATAACCCATTAAGTTCACAAATAAATATTATAACCTGATTAGTCCTATATACTTTTCTTTTTATTCCATAAAGTCCATTTTTCTAATTTTATATTTTTACTTAGACTATTATGTCCTTATATATATATATACTATGTTAATACATAACACGTTCCTTGTGATTTCGTGGATTCAGTTTTGGCAGTTTCTATCATTCTAATTCAAATGGATACGTTTCTATCTTGCATGTTTGTTCTGAGGCTTTGATGTGCTAGGATTTCATTGTTGCTGTTGTAGTCTGGTTCGGTGATTTTCAAGTGAAGATGACGAATTTGAAGGTGTTCGGTTCTCAGATTTTCTGGAGTATAACTACTTCAAAGCAGTTGTTTTCGAGTTTCTGGACGATTGTAGGATTGCATGATTAAGGTTAGTATCATTTTGGTTATGAATACATGTTCACTTTATGTTTTGATTTGTATGATGGATTAGATGCTCTATTTTTTGATTGATATGGATCGGATGCTCTGTTTTTTCAATTATATGCATCATACGTGATATAATTTAGAGTATATGAATCAATGTGAATGTTTACATCGTGGTCCTGTGGATGGGAGGTCATCAGATTAGTGATGAATGTGGATCTTCTATAATTCAGAGTATGTGGAACAATGTGAATGTTTACATCGTGTTAGTATTATGTGAAGAATGTGGATGTTTGCATTTTACTTTGATGTTTGCTTAATGAGGCTCTGTGTGAGTGATATAATTCAGAGTATATGGATCAATATGAATGTTTACATCGTGGTCCTGTGGAGGGGAGGTCATCAGATTAGTGATGAATGTGGATCGTCTATAATTCACAGTATGTGGAACAATGTGAATGTTTACATCGTGTTAATATTACGTGAAGAATGTGGATGTTTGCATTTTACTTTGATGTTTGCTTAATGAGGCTCTGTGTGTGTGATATTATTCGGAGTATATGTGTCAATGTAAATATTTACATCGTATTAATATTAATGAAAGAATGTGGATGTTCTCACTTTACTTTGATGTTTGCTTAATGAGGCTCTGTGTGGGTGATATAATTCAGAGGATATGTATCAATGTGAATATTCACATCTTGTTAATGTGAATTATGGATTTAACACTTGAACTGTACACTTAGTCATCTAATTTTTGCACAACGTGAATTTTCATATCGGTTTGGATTATTGTTGATTGTTGTATTGTTGTGTTTTTACAAGAGATGGATACCTTTATGATGTTGGTGTGTACATATGGTTGCAGTACAACTGTAATAAATGTTGCCCGCGCATTTTGTTATTTGCGTTTGGTGGACTGTTTGTGTGAAAAATGGGGGGAGTTGTCTGCTGGTTCTATTTTACTGTTCTGTTGGTTACCTGGGATTAATAGATGTGATTTGGACAATGAGGAAGAATTTCAGAACATGTTACTGCTTGCTAAATCAATAAGGGTACAACATGTAGAAGTTGTGGTTGAGTTGAAAAGTGATATTGGTCAGTCAAGTAGCTCGGGATCGCTGCGTGTGGGGGTTGAGGAAGATATTGATGCACTACGGAGATTTTGCCACTATAAGGAGAAGCTGTTGTTGTCAGCCCCTTAGGCAAATGGTATTACGCATGTGGGACAACGGTTTGTTGGAAGTGCACAAGAATTTCGTGATGTTTTATGTAAGTATGCTATCCAATATGGGTTTCAGTTTACGTATGTCAAGAACGAGACAACAAGAGTTACTGCTGTGTGTACGATGCGTGAGGAGAGAGGTTGCTTGTGGGCTATACATTGTAGAGCACAGCGAGCAAATGGTTTTTTCTACATCAAAAGGTTTAGTGATGTGCATAGTTGTGGTATAGATGTCCGAACATCGAAGAATCCGCGAGTTAGTTCGGATTTGGTGTCGAGTACCATATCTGAAATTGTGAGAGACAAGCCGTTGACTCGGCCGTGTGAAGTGGTGACTATTTTGAAGAGGGATTATGGGTTAGATGTGAGTTACCATGTCGTATGGTTAGGTGTGGAGAAAGCAAAGGCCAGTATTCATGGAAATCACTCATTATCGTTTGACCAGCTGCGGTGGTATTCGGATGCTGTGATGCGGTATAATCCAGGGAGTTATATCAATATTGACTATGATGCGAGTAGTCAACAGTTTTGTCGTTTCTTTGTGTCATTCGCTGCGTGTATTTCTGGGTTCAATTCTTGTCGGTCTTTATTATTTCTGGATGGAGCATTCCTCAAAGGAAAAGTACAAAGGTCAGCTACTTGCAGCAACGGCGAAAGACGGAAACAATGGTTAGTATTTTTTTTAGTTGTCTATTCATGTCAATATTCACTCTAAGCAGCATAGTCTGGACAAATGAGTGATTGAGAAATTATAAGTAATGTGAACATTGACATTAGTATGCACTGATGTGAATGTTCACATCTGTGTCTGCTAATGACAGTAATGTGAACATTCACATTATTATACACTGATGTGAATGTTCACATCAGTGTATACTAATGTCAGTTGATCCATTAATGAACAGTGCTGTGAATGTTCACATTATCAATGACTCAACAATCAACAATGAATTATTAATGGTCGTTAATGTGAATGTTCACATCGTTGATGTTTACGAACCCGAATCCAAAAATAACAATAGTAATAGGGCAATGTAGATATAAACATTCACATGACCTGTTTCGTTTATACTGTTTTCTATTCACTTTGGAATATTGTGAACAATTGTGTATTGGTGTTGTGTTGTAAGTCTGTTTTCTGTTGCATTTGCGATTGTTGATTCAGAGACCACGGCCAATTAGTCGTGGTTCTTGCATGAACTTGGGAAGATTGTTGATGGTAAGCGCCAGATTACTTTTATTTCGGATCGTAATCTTGGTCTGTTAGAAGCTATGCCAAAGTTGTTCCAATCGGCTCATCACGGTTATTGCTTACAACACTTGAAGAGCAATTTAAGAGATCGGATGAAAGGAATTGATAATGGATTCAGGGATCACCTAGTAAGCAGTTTGGGTGACTGTGCTTATGAGCCAACTGTGGTAGGGTTCCATGAAAAGCTTGCAAAATTAAAAGACGAGGGTAAACAACGAGCTCATAATTTTTTCAAGGACTTGGCACCTGAGCACTGGGCAAATTCATACTTCAGGTAATAATAGTTTCCTAAGGTGTTCCATTTGTCAAGTTTAGAATGGTAGCGATGTGAATTTTCAGTTTAGAATGGTAACAATCTCCCAATTGTGTTTCATGTTCAATGTAAATGATGTGAATGTTCATATCTGCTAATGATAACTGATGTGAATGATGTGAATGTTCACATCTGTTAATTTGTCAAACAACCATGCAATGTATTACAGATTTGAATGTTGATACCTGTCATATTTTGTTGTTGTTAACATTCACATCTGTCTATCATTTAAGTTGACAACATAATAAGCATATAATGTTCACTGCGAATGATGTTAATGTTCACATCTGTCAACGTGAATGTTCAGACCTGTTAAATTCTGTATTGTACAATGTTTGTGATATTGTGCAGGGGCATGCGTTATGGGGAGATGACATCCAATGCGGCAGAATCATTTAATAACTGGATTAAAGAAGCACGTAATCTTCCTATCACTCAAATGGTGGACATAATTCGTACTCAGTTGATGCGGCAAATGTCTGCACGGCATTGTAGACACCCCATTTTTGACCGACCTTAAGACTCAGACGTCACCGGTTGAGCGCTTGGTGATGTTGCATACTGTGCTCGTTCAGAAGTCTCAGAGTCGCGGCCGCGTGCCCTGCCTCCGGACCTCCAAACTATCTTCCCTACCTTGTCTCGGTTTGCGAACCAGGCTCGGTTTTCTCTGTTTTCTTCCCTAAGGGAAGGGAGTGGTCCCGCAGATTATCTCCCGGTGGCCGTGAGCTACTTTTCGTGGCCGTAGGCCATTTTGCCCATTTCGGAGCCCGGTTCCCGGTTTTCGGAGCCGTTAGGCCGTGTGCCTCGGCTCGGGACCGCCCAACCATCTCCGCTTTCTCCGATTTTTGGCGGAGACCCCTGTTTTAATGTTCCGAGGAACACCGGGGCCCCTGATGCCCACTTCGCAGCCGAACACCACTTCCGGTGCCCGGCGACCCATTTTCGGGACCCCGAACCGCGTGATTTGGGCCCCGAGCTTTCATTTTGCATCAGCCTTCTCCGGTTTTTGGCGGAGACCTCTGTTTTAATATTCCGAGGAACCCTGGGGCCCCTGATGCCCACTTCGTGGTCGTGCACCGCTTCCGGTACCTGTAGCCGGTTTTCGGGACCCCAAACTGCGTGTCTTGGTCCCGAGCATTCATTTCACATCCATTTTCTCCGGTTTTTGGCAGGTATCTCTATTTCGTCATTCCAGAGGACACTGGGGTCGCAGATACCCACTTCGCTGCTGAACACCACTCCCGGCACCCGCAGCCCATTTTCGGGATCCCGATTTGCTCGGTTTTGGCCCCGAACATTCGTTTCTCATTAGTTTTTGTTCAAACTTGGCAGGTACATCTGTTTCAACATCAGGAAGATCACTGGGGGGTGAGAAGCCAGCAATTATCCCAGGTAACCAGTTTCGCTCCTCCGGAGCCCGTTTTGCTCACTTCCGGGCCAATGTTGAACACCCTAGGGGCATTCTCTTCCAACCAAAGCTACATATCTGTGATGAGGGCATCCAGGAGGACACTTTGGCATAGTGGTCGGCCAGAAATTCATGGTTTCATTTTTGGGCCTCTCCTTCAAGCTCTATGTTGTGACTCTTGGTTCAATGTTGTCAAATTCAAACCTTGGATTCTTGTTCTACACATCTTGGAGGACACTTTGGCATAGTGGTCGGCCAGAAATTCATGGTTTCATTTTTGGGCCTCTCCTTCAAGCTCTATGTTGTGGCTCCTGCTTCAGAGTTGCCAGATTTCAACCATGGGGCCTTGTTCTACACACCTTGGAGGACACCTTTCTATACTGGTCGGCCAGAAAATCTTCTGTTCATTTTCTTGGGGTGGCCGGCCGGCCATGTAGGGTGGCTGGCCGGCCATGGAGGGTGGCTGGCCGGCCACCTTGCAAAAAAATACCTGGCCGGCCAGATTCTTGCTTTCCAGCCTGTCCCAGCTGTCCGGATATCTTTCAGCATATCCCGGGGCATCCGGGGATATTTCGGGAGGGAAAGATTGGGTGCTTTCCCTCCCCTTTTACACCCCATTTCTTGCCTATTTGAAGGGCCCTCCCTCTCCTTCTTCAAGGTTGGAAAAATTGGTCTCAAGAACACATCTTCAAATTCCTCCATTTCCTTAGCTCAAAACTCCAAAAAGCTTCAAGTGTCAAGGTCTTCTCTTCATCAACACATAGCCTCACCATCCCTACCACCACTCCAGCAGCTAGGAAGTGAATTTCAGAGGTTGAGAAGCTACAAATCAAGGCCAAGAATCAAAGAAAGACAAGTCTTCAAAGGTAAGCCTTCAAAACCAACTTTTAGGGCTTTTCCTTGGTTCATTTTTATACTCTAATTGGTTGAGAATTGGGGCTCCGACCCCTACTGCTTTTGTGCTTAAAATGAGCCCCTCTACAACTTTGTAGAAGGGCTCAACCTCATTTGGTGTTTGTATACACTAGTTCCTTCAATATTCTTCAAGTTGGTAACATTTTTGCATGCTAAAATTGACCTATTTGTGTTGGTTTTTGGGGGTCCGACCCCTACTGCTTTTGTGCTTAAAATGAGCCCCTCTACAACATTGTAGATAGGCTCAGCTTCATTTGGCCTTTGTATATACCACTTCCTTCAATGTTCATCAAGTGTGCCACTTTTTGCATGCAATTTTGACCTATCTCTATTTGTTTTTGGGGCTTCGACCCCTACTGACTTTGGTCTTATTTTGACCCCCTTTACATATTCTATGAAGAAAGTTTTGTCATTTGGTGTGTGCATTGCATGTCTCATGATATAGCCTATTTGGAGCCTATTTTGCATGGATCTTTTAGCATGATTGTGTTCTGATTTTGAGAATGTCATCTTCTGCATATATGCTTATTTTTAGCTAATCTTCAATGTTGTAGAAGAAAGTTTATCCATTTGGGGTTTGCATATATCACTTGTCTCAATACCCCTCTTTTGGCCACTAACTTTGCATGCTTTGTTTGATCTATCTATGCTTGCATTTAGGCCATGTTTACTACTGAAAAAATGTCATTTTTGGGACTGTATTGCTACTGTTCTTGCTGCCATGATCATATTTTGCATGTATAGCATGGCTATAGGCCATTTCGGGGCTTAATTTCACATTTTCGGGATGAATGCATGCTTCGAGTGTCATTTTGAATTGTTTCGGGGCTGTTTTCCCCTTTATTTAGGTGCTGAAATTCCATTTCCATGCTTGCATATCATTCCCTATGCCATTTGCATCTTTTTTGCATTGCCTCGGTTTGCGTGCCAATGGGCACGCATTTCGAGGCATCTCATTCTTATCATTCCGGCAGCCTATGTGAGCGTGGCTGAGGCTATCTCATGTTGGCGTAAGCCCAATTTGCATTTTTCATGTTTCTACATCATTGCCTCGATTTGCGTGTCCGCGGACACGCGTTTCGAGGCGACTTTGTTTTTTATCCGACGGCCTCCTATGTGAGTGAGCTGAGGCTCTCCCATGTTGGTGTAAGCCCATCGTTGCATTCCGTATGCCATCTCATTGCATTCCATCATCGCCTCGGTTTGCGCGCCTGTGGGCACGCATTTCGAGGCACTTCGGTTTTATCCGATTTTCTCATTCTATCATCGCCTCGGTTTGCGCGCCTGTGGGCACGCACTCCGAGGCACTTCATTTTTATCTGATTTTGCATCGCATATCTCTGCCTCGGTTTGCGCGCCTGTGGGGCACGCATTTCGAGGCACTTCGGTTTTATCCGATTTTCTCATTTTATCATCGCCTCGGTTTGCGCGCCTGTGGGCACGCACTCCGAGGCACTTCATTTTTATCCGATTTTGCATCGCATATCTCTGCCTCGGTTTGCGCGCCTGTGGGCACGCACTTCGAGGCACTTCGGTTTTATCCGATTTTCTCATTTCATCATCGCCTCGGTTTGCGTGTCCGCGGGCACGCATTTCGAGGCACTTCTGTTTTATCCGGTTTGCATTGCGTATGCCTCTGCCTCGGTTTGCGTGCCCGCGTGCACGCATTTCGAGGCACTCTGTTTTATCCGATTTGCATTTCATCATTGCCTAGGTTTGCGTGCCAGTGGGCACGCATTTCGAGGCACCCCGTTCTTATCATTTCGGCATCCCGTGTGAGTGTGGCTGAGGCCCTCTCATATTGGTGTAAGCCCATCATTACATTTCGCATGTCATTCCGCATCGCCTCGGTTTGCGTGCCCGTGGGCACGCATTTCGAGACATCTCATTTTCATAGCATTGCGCATGCTAGGTTGTATGTTAGCTGCATTTCATGCATATCATGCATATTGCACGGGAAACGAGGCGCATTCTGTACTCCGAGTACCGGAACGTGTCTCAATTCCCAAGTCACCGACACTCCGGATTACCCATGATGGAGTTAGGTTTTTGTTGTAGCATTCATCTGCATTCATCCCATATTGAGTTGTGCAATTCGGTTCCTCGGCCATCATGCATCGATATGCGTGATTGGTGGCACGAGGATCGAGGCATGCATATATTTGTGAAATACATTGCTATGCCCTTCTCCTGCTCTCTGTTGCAGCAAAATCCAGAGTTAGCAACTTTTCAGAATCCGGCGCGCATTTCGAGAAATACTGCAAACAGAGGCTAATTGGGGCATCCCAGTGGATTTCCGCCCGAAGCAGCCCAGCATACATCATCCATCAGAAGCAAGGCAGTCCCTGGCTAGCATGCCAGTTTTACTTCTTTTGTAATTAATTTGTTAATTAATTAGAATTTTGTAATATTCGGACTGTATATATTTCGGACTGTACTATTCTTTCATTTGGGACTGTATTATTATTTATTCGGACCCTCTGCGCGAGGGCATAAATGTAATAAGGGTGTGTGAGTGTGATGTATGTCTTCCAACCCCCATTTTCTTTCTCCCTTTTATTTACCCGTTTTGGATGGTTAGATATAGGGCATATTTTAATTAGCATACAGTATGACAGCATGTTTGCATCATTCATCTGTTTTGCACGCACCGGGCTCGGCGCATCATACAAACTGCATTGTATTTCAATTACAAGATGAATACATGTTAGTTGTAGCATTCCACATGCCATCTTTAGAATAGCCGAGCCTGCTATAGCTTGCATCTTTGCATGTGTTGCATTAGGCATTCTGTATATTAGGATCATGCATGATTTCTAATCGGTTTCTGTTTTGGCTTGGAGTACTCGGTGAGTTTTATGCTTTAGCATCCTTGCATGCGTGTGAGTGATTGCCATGAATAGCATGCTTGCCATGAGGCTATGTGCTTATGTGATATAACTGCCTTGAATGCCTGTGGGTGGAGGTTGAGTTATCTGAATTGGGACAATTCATCAACTGTTTGTTTTAAGCCCACTAGATTGTGGCAAAATCTGTTTAAGCCTACCTGCGGGTAGCAAACCATCTTTCACAAACAAACATGAAATGTTTAGTTCCAATTCAGACGGCCCAGTCTATACTTGTTTGCTGCGAGCATCACATAGTAACCTAGGCTAATAACCGGAATAAGGACTCACAATGTTTTCAAAAACAGATATCATGATTAGTAGAGGCCGGTCTTTGACCGGGGCGAGCGGGGGTGCTCACGATGTGACCTTCCCCAATCGTACCCAAGTTCCCGAGCCAACTTTGGTGATGACGGACACGTGGCCTTTTGGCACCGAGTCAGGGTTTCCTAAATTTCCCATTTTAAAATATTTAGGTGGCGACTCTGTTATCTGGCAAAGCAGTCCATGTTTGGCACTTCTTTCAAAAAATCAGTTTTCTCAAAACGATTTGCCGGATTTGGACTCTTTGGTTCGAGATTTGGAACCGCAACACAAAAAATCGAGTCCGAGCTGTAGCGAGGCCCCCCGCGGGCGTTGTTACAGTTTCTGGCGACTCCGCTGGGGATTTAGAGAGCTTGACTCGAACTCATGATATCTGTTTTTGACTACACTCGTGTGTTTCTTTGCATTGCATTTGCATTGGTGCGCCTAGGACACTGTGTTTGCCATATGCCATTCCCGAACGATTTGCCGGAGGCTTGTCTTGTCAAGTCATGTCCGTAAGGCTGATCGGCTCTGGGCTCTGACAGCATGGGAACACAAACCCCGGTTTTACCGGGGCACCCTTTTTGACCATTCGACCTAGTGCATATTCGGATCCATAGTGACCATTCCAAACTAGGACAGGTTGCTTACCCGTTTATAGGTTGTTTGAAGCCGCTGCGTGCGTAGTGAAACCCTAGCTCCTGACAAAATAGGACAGGGAAACCCTACCCCAACATAGGGGTGTTTTGGCTCTCACTTATCTGTTATGTGCTTGTTAGAGTGTGCCTCTACAGGGAATGCATGTATCAGTATGAGTTTGGGCATCAGGCCTGCGGGCATCAGTTTTTGAATTTGGGAATCAGGCCTGCGGGCATTATCCAGTATTTGGGAATCAGTTGTCCGCGGATATCAGATTCAGTTTATCAGAACAGTGATACAGGAATATTGACCAGTATTTGAGGACAGTGTATAGCCAGCTTACCAACTGTGTGTTGTTGTATACCCGACTGTGTGTGGTGTATTCAATTTAAGCCGTTATGCTGCCCGTTTTATTTCTGGTTATTTATTTCTTTTCCGCTTTATTTATCTTTTTGCTAGGGTAGTCTGTAGCACAATTGCTTCTGAACCAGTCGATACTCCCCAAGCAATTTGGACACGCGGTCGCCGACTCAACCGATCCGAGGATCTAGTTGACGGACATCCAGTGTTTCACTCGCTACCCCCTGTTATCAGAAGAAGGCCGAGGAGGCGCAGTCCGTCAGAACAAAGATTACTGAGACAGCAGTCTGTTTTAGTAGCAAATAGTCGGGTTGAGCTTCCTGTTTCTGCTATAGAGATACGCCTGCCGGTTCTTCAAATGGAACAACAGAATACAGCTATGGAGGCGATGATGCGCCAAATGACTGAAAGCATGAAGCAAATGCAAGATGATGCTCTCCGCCAGGCGGAATTTTCCAGACAACAGGCCGCTGTCATGGCCCAACAGTCTGAGTTGATCACCAGATTACAACAGCAGAACGCAGCGTCTGCCTCAAATCAGGCTCCCCCTCCACCCGGGGCCCCATTACCTGAACAACTACCTGCTGGCCAGAATGCCCCTCCAAACCCGCAAAATGCCCAGGCTGCCCAGAATACCCTCCCGAATCAACAGAACATTCTGCCAAACCCCCCAAACTTGCAAGAGGACACGGGTCTTCCAACGGGGCTGGCTCCGCCCCCGCTTCTACCACAACTGTCCAAAAACATTACACCTAACCATCCGGACTCTCCATTTGAGTTCGAGGTAGACCAGACAGCTCTGAAATTGAGCAAGTTGGAGAAGCTCTTTAAGAAGTCTCAAGGGGTGAAGGCCATCCCAGATATTGAAGACGGCTATACTGATGTAGCCGTGACATTGCCGGAGAGATTTAAGATGCCCCAGATCGATCGCTTTGATGGATCCGGGGACCCTATGGTTCACCTCCGGCTATTCTCAGACGTTCTAAGACCAATGGGCCTAACCCGACCGCAAAAGCTTTCTTTGTTCGGTCGGACCCTGTCGGGTGTGGCATCCACTTGGTATTCAAAGCTGGAAGATCAGGTGAAAATAAACTGGGATGAGATGGCTGAGGCCTTCCTTGCACAATATTCGTACAACACGCAGATCGAGATCACAACTCGTGATCTCGAGACAACGAGGCAGGAGCCCAAGGAATCTTTCTCTGACTTTGTGACCCGGTGGAGGGCGAAGGCATCGATGATGACCTTAAGACCAACAGACAGAGACCAAATACGGATGATTGTGCGCAATCTCCAGCCGGCGTTAATGAAGAAGATGATTGTAGTTCCCTTCCCCACTTTTGCAGATCTGCATGATATGGGAATGCAAATAGAGGATGCGATGAAACAGGGTCTGTTTGACCAAGATCGGGATCAGCCCCGGAGAACATTCAACCGTGGTAATAATGCGGGCCCGAGTGGCTCTTCCAATACCAGAACTTCAGAGGTCGGAATGGTCACCACCACTCCCCTTCCCCAACCAAGGTCCGCAGCGGCCACACCTTTTTCTGATGCCTCTGGGAGCAGTAATCAAGGCCCAAGATACCAACCCAGGGGTCAACGAACCTTCTCCCCGCTCTATATGCCATTGTCCAAGGTCCTCGGGGTCCTAGTCAGAAAGGGGCACCTGAAACCCTTGGAACCGAGGCCTCTACCGAATCCACTCCCCCCTTCCCATAACCCAGCCAAATATTGCCAATACCACCAACAGCATGGTCATGACACCGACCAATGCTACAGGCTGCGTCATGAGGTTCAAGATCTCATTGACAAAAACATCATCCTACCTCCCCAAGGACCCAACGTCACAAACAACCCACTCCCCAAACACAACCAAGATCCACCAAAAAGAGTCAACCTCATCCACACTGGGGTCGCTTCATATGATCCCAGTATCTATATCACTCCCTCCCACCTACCCAAGCCAGAGGTGATCCTCCCTGATAGCACGGACTTGTGCATGATGGACACCTCTACACCCCAACCTGAACTAAAGGTAGTGACCACCGAGCATGGAACGGGGCAGGCTTCTGAGGAGAGCAAAACAGTTGAGTCTGGGATGGAGCAAACTGAGAATTTGGCTGGCAGAGCTTATGATCCGAGTGGGTATATCTTGTCAACGAGCCAGTCTAAGCTGAGTATGGGGTTGCCGGAAGAAACTGAGTTGTGCATGATCCGGGGGGATAAACTTGAATCAGCAGGGGATGATCTGACTACGGTGGAAGAGGACTTCGCCAACCTTCAATTCTTCAATAATCAGGAATCAGGGGATGCATCAGTCAACTGGTTTGAATACGAGGAGTCAGCAGAAGTCGTCGGGTGGTTGGATGATCAGCCGGATGTTGTGGAGTTTCAGTCAGAACAACGCCCAGCAGGGGCAAAAGTACCATTTGTGGCCGGAATGGCCGGAAATCAGATTGAATTGCCGGAGAGCGCCGGTACGAAGAATTTCGCTCAGGAACAAAACATTTTGAAAACCGCACAGTTGTTGTTGGAGGAACAAGGAAAAAGATGGGACTCTGAGAGAGCCCGAAAAGCAAAGAACCATGAGGAAGTTGAGAGTGCTGCGAGCACGAAAATTGAACATGCTGTGAGCATGAGGGGGGAAAATGCTGAGAGCATAAACAAGCCGGAACCAGACAGATGTTTGCTAGATGCTAATGGAATGTGGTGGGAAGATGACGACTTGTATCTTGCCCACACAGACGAAGACTGGGCAGGTGGCCAACCAGACAGTACCTGGTACCTCGAAGAGGTGGACCATATGACGAGAAGTGGGCGGTATTTCAAGCCCCCACACCTTGATCAACCCGAGGCATCAGGGAAAGATAAGGAGGCAGAGAAACAGAAGGAGAAGCAGGTTGAAGAAGAGGCTGTACTGAAGCAGCTAAAGAAAATACAAGCAGACATCTCCATCTGGGGACTGCTTATGGCTTCGAGGGTGCACCGGCAGGCTGTTTTATCTGCCATGGACAGAGCTAAACTCTCCATCGAAACTACGCCAGAACAGTTAGTTGGGTTGGTCTTTCCGGGAGGAGGTTCCCCGGCGTTGACCTTTTCAGACAAAGAATTGCCGCCTGAGGGCGTAGATCACAACAGACCTCTCTACATCTCTGTAGAATGCAGGGACAAATGGATTCCGGTGGTGCTAGTTGACACCGGGTCCGCTATCAACGTCTGTCCGGCCAGAACGGCGTATGCAATTGGGTTAAAGCCTGCGGACTTCACACCGACTACTCAAGTAATCAGAGCTTACGACAATACAAGCAGGGATGTCCTGGGGACAGTGAAAATCCAAACCAAGATTGGGCCTGGACAACACGAAGTAGATTTTCATGTCTTGGAGGTCCCTGCATCTTTCAACATGCTTTTGGGGCGACCCTGGTTGCATCAGGTGAAGGCCGTCTCATCTACTCTACATCAAATGGTGAAGTACCCCTACGGAAAGGGAGTAGCCATTGTTTTTGGGAATTCGTCAATCCATCCCCCTCCGGAGGTATCTACGCCAGTCCTTGAGATTGAACACGGCATGGAGGACCTGTTCATATCAGGATTTACTTTGGCTGAGGCCCGGGTAGTACAGAATATCATGGCTGTGAATGAGGGTTTGTATGTCAGCGCTCAAGCCGTATACCTCATGAACAAGCTACAGCATATCCCTGGGATGGGATTGGGAAGAAGCGGCCGGAAAGGCGTTGCAGCGTCGGCCGAAGTGCCACATAATCCACATACCTTTGGATTGGGTTATCTGCCCACCAAAGAAGATTGGGCAAGGAAAGGAAAGGAAATGGCTAGCAGAGCCAGAGCAAAGCAGGCTGGGAAGCCTTTTGATTTAATGCACAGGCCCATCTGGGGTACCCTGAACGGACGCTTTGTCCGGGAGGGGGAAGATTTTCCATTCTGTGGCTTCCCAGAGCCATGGTTAAACGCGGAGAGGAAGCGCGTACCAGGCTTCGAAATCTTCTTCGACCTGCAACTATCCGGGGATGACGTTGCCGAAGAGCAGACAGACCCAACAACTGAGGCTGAGCAGAATAAGGCAGGGGAGCCTGAGGGCACTGAATTGGAAATGGGGGTAGCACTGGCAAGTCTCCTCTCTGATCCTCTGATCGACCAAGATTGCTTGGGGAATAACGCCGTGGTTTCCATGATTGGGGATGAAATGGCCGTGAGCCAACCAGCAGCTATTTTGGACGCATCGATCGCACCTTCCCTCACTTGGCAGTATGAAGAGGGATTCTTATCCAGCAGTTCCGGGTCAGGTAGTGAGCCGGAATCTGATTCCACCGAGTCTTCTGAGTCGGAATCAGGTTCCAGCTCGACTGAGTCTGAGTCTGGTACTCCTGGGGGTGTCAACCCGGATGCCAAAGTCCTGTCCAGGTCGTCTTTTTCCTTTTCTTTTGAGTCTGTTGTAACAGAAGATTTGGACGATTTGGATGAACTTAATGAGAATGAGGTGAATGTGGTTTCCGAGTACTTCTCTGTGCCCCTAATTTATTGCTTAAATCAGGACTTTCAAAATTTTGATCAAAACGACGAGGACGAAGTTCCTCCGGTTTTACAACGACTAATTGAGCAGGAGCAAGAGAGATTTGTTAAGCCCTTAACGGATGAAATCATTTTTGTGAATATTGGTACTGAGGAGGACCCGCGGCTGGTCCAGATCGGGTCCACGCTGTTTTCAGAGGAACGCGAGCGCTTAGTCGCTTTATTAAAAGATTTCAAAGATGTTTTCGCGTGGTCCTACGAAGACATGCCTGGGATCGATCCTGAGATTGTACAGCATCGGATCCCCCTTGACCCTGAGGCCCGACCTGTCAAACAGAAGCTCAGAAGGATCCGCCCGGATTGGGCTCTTAAGATCAAGGAAGAGGTCACCAAGCAAATTGACGCAGGCTTCCTGCTAGTCTCCGAATATCCGACTTGGTTGGCCAATATCGTTCCGGTGCCAAAGAAGGATGGCAAGATCCGGGTGTGCGTAGACTTCAGGGATTTAAACCGAGCCAGTCCGAAGGACGATTTTCCCCTACCGCACATCGATGAGTTAGTGGACTTCACGGCAGGGCACGCTTTGCTCTCATTCATGGATGGCTTTTCAGGATATAATCAGATAGTGATGGCGCCGGAGGACAGAGAAAAGACTGCATTCACCACCCCGTGGGGGACATACTGCTATCGGGTCATGCCGTTTGGGTTGAAGAATGCTGGGGCTACTTATCAGCGGGCCGCGACCACAATACTACATGATATGATCCACAAAGAGGTTGAGGTGTATGTGGACGACATGATTGTCAAGTCCAAGGAAAGAGAGGGCCACTACACCGCCTTGCGCAAGTTTTTCCAAAGGATCAGAGAATTCAGGTTGCGGTTAAACCCTCAGAAATGTACGTTTGGTGTTACAGCGGGAAAAATGCTGGGGTTTCTGATTACACAAAGGGGCATCGAGGTCGACCCTTCCAAAATTAAGGCCATCTTAGAAATGCCACCACCAAGGACTGAAAAGGAGGTGCGAGGCTTTCTGGGTAAAGTGCAATTCATAAGACGGTTTATTTCAAAACTAACCTTGACTTGTGAACCACTCTTTGGTCTCCTGAAGAAAGGCAAGAAGTTCCAATGGGACGGCCGATGCCAAGCAGCGTTTGAGCAAATTAAAGAATATCTACAGAACCCACCCGTTTTATCACCACCAGAACCAGGGAAACCGTTGATTTTGTATCTGTCGGTGACTGAGACCACGATGGGCTGCATGCTTGCACAAGAATCAGAAGATAAGGTGGAGAAAGCCATCTATTATTTGAGCAAGAAAATGCTGGAGTATGAGACCCGATATACACCACTGGAAAAGGCTTGCTTAGCTCTGGTATGGGCTACCAGGAAGCTGCGGCACTACCTGTTAGCTCACTCTGTAATGTTGGTTTCACGTCTCGATCCCATCAAATATCTTTTCGAGAAACCAGCGCTTACGGGTAGGCTAGCTCGTTGGTTGCTGTTGCTCTCCGAATTTGATCTTACATATGTCACGCGCAAGTCAGTGAAGGGAAGAGCAGTGGCAGAGTTCCTTGCCGACCACCCGGTTGAGGGGGATGAAGCAGTTGAGTATTTATTCCCAGATGAATCAATTTTGCATATCGACGAGGAAACTTGGACGATGTACTTTGACGGAGCGTCAAATCAACATGGGTATGGGATAGGAGTGTTGCTGATAGCACCCGACAATTCCCGTATCCCTCTAGCCTTCAAACTCCGGTTCAAAGTCTCAAATAATGAAGCAGAATATGAGGCGTGCATCGCTGGTTTAGAAGCAGCCCTGGAACTAGGGGCAAGACGGCTGGACGTCATTGGGGACTCGAATCTTGTTGTGTCTCAAGCTAAAGGAGACTGGAAAGTAAAAGAAGAAAATATGGTAATGTATCACCAAACCTTGGATTTGCTGATTCCTCGGTTTGAAAAGTTAAATTTCGCTCATCTGCTAAGAGAGAACAACAAGTTCGCAGATGCCTTAGCAACTCTATCATCTATGATAGACATCCCGTGTGGAGTCCGAATGCGTCCAGTCATCATCGACCAGAAATTTGTACCTGCTTATGAGTCGATTGCAACCATAGATGAAGTTCAGGACGAACACCCTTGGTACTACGATATCTGGAACTTTTTAGAGAAAGAAGCATACCCGCCAGGGGTAAATGCCAAAGACAAGAGGGCAATCAGAAGAATGTCGGTTCAGTTCATCATCTGTGGGGGTAAGCTGTATAGAAGAGGCCATCTGGGAATGCATAAACTGTGTGTGGATGCAGAAGAGTCAAGGCGTCTGATGGAAGCCATCCACGGGGGTGAATGTGGTGCACATATGAATGGGGTGATGTTGGCACGGAAGATCCTTAGACAAGGTTATTATTGGTCCACCATGGAGGAGGATTGTATTGGTTTCGTCCGGCGATGCCATAAATGCCAGATTCATGCAAATCGCATGAACATTCCGCCGTCAAAGCTGTACAACATGACTTCACCATGGCCATTTTCTGTCTGGGGAATTGATGTAATTGGAGCTGTTACGCCGAAGGGGTCGAATGGGCATGAGTTCATCTTGGTAGCGATAGATTATTTTACAAAGTGGGTTGAGGCCCAATCTTATGCAGTGTTGAAGGCTTCACACGTCGCAAAATTCATCAGAAACAACATTATCTGTCGCTACGGAGTCCCAAATGAGATAGTTTCTGACAATGGTTCCCACTTCAAGAAGGAGGTGATTGATTTGTTGGAGAAATACAATGTGGCTTTTCATAAGTCGTCTACTTACCGGCCACAAACCAACGGAGCAGTTGAGGCCGCCAACAAGAACATCAAGCGCATACTACAGAAGATGGTGGAAACCTATCGGGATTGGCCAGATAAGCTGCCGTTTGCTCTGTGGGGCTACAGGACTTCGATCAGAACTTCTACCGGGGCGACTCCGTACTCATTAGTCTATGGGATGGAGGCCGTCCTGCCTATTGAGATTGAAGTCCCGTCTTTGAGAGTATTGGCCGAGTGCCAGATAGCCGAAGCAGATTGGCAGCAGAATAGATTTGAGGAACTCATGCTCTTTGATGAAAGAAGATTGAAAGCACTGTACCACGTCCAAGGCTATCAACGCAGAATCGCCCGGGCTTTTAACAAGAAGGTTAAGTCCAGGAATTTGAAAGAAGGAGATTTAGTACTCAAGGACAACCGAGCTCCCATCCACGACCCAAGGGGCAAGTTCAGACCTAATTGGACTGGTCCCTACATCATCAAGTCAATCTGGTCAGGTGGAGCTGTGGTTCTGATGGATCTAGATGGCTTAGAGTTTTCCCAACCGATCAATATGGACAAGTTGAAGAAATACTACCCCTGAGAGGCTCGCTAGGCCGAAAACCCGAAAGGGCGACCTAGGCAAAACTCAGAGCACAAAAAATTTGAAATTATAAAAACTGAGCTCGCAAGGTTGAAAACCCGCAAAGGGCGGCCTTGGCAAAAGTTAGAGCGCAAAAGGAGAGTAAAAATACCCGAGCGAACCTAAGCCTGAACTACGTAAGGCTTGATTCCCATCTTTGGGGTACGTAGGCAGCTTCATCTTGAAGTTCAGTCACAATCTTTTCCCCGATCAACTTTGTCCATTTTGATCATCTCAGTCATCTTTATTCATCAGCATCTGTTGCGATCTCCGGTACAGTGCTATTCAAACTAGGGGCAACTTTCCGTTGCGGTGAAGTGCTGCGGCATCATTCAGACTAGGGGCAACTTTCCAGTTGCTAGGATCCGGGGTTGTGCATCTCAGTGACAGATCTCAGGCGTGTCCAGTTCTGATCCATATCGAAAATGGTTTTGAAAAGTTTTAATAAAAGTTGGCTTTGTTCAAATTAATCTTTTTTACAACTAAGACCATTTTTGGACCAAAAGTGGAGAATTTTCAGTATCTCAACCTTCAATTTCATTGATTTCAAAACCAGAGTTCTGTTGCTCTTGTATACAATTGAAGTTGCTTTTTTATTACATTCATAACGAAAACTCGAAAGTACTGATAAAGCAATAAATCTGGGGCACAGTCCAGTCAGGTGTCCCTGCGCCCCCTCCCAGAGCTAGTTGAAGCCTCTGATGCCAACTTGGGCCCAACTTGTGCTTCTTCGTTGAGCCAATCCCAGCACTCATCAGACAAAGTGCAACTGAAGACAGGGGCAGGGGCCAGAAGCTCTCTAACTCTCCAAGCAATGCGGTCTGCTGATAAATTGCACATCCATTCAAACCACCAGCTCCCATCAGGAGCATTGACTAGGTGTTGCCGAAAGAAGTAGCTGCGGGCTGAATAAGCAGGGCAAGAGTCCACAACTTGCAACTTATCCATCAACCTTATCTGGGGAGGGATGAAAAAATGAGAGATTAAAGAATAGAGAGATGTGCGATGAGAGAAAAGTGAGATAGGGGTTTTGTGAGAAAAATCGAGCCCGAGGGCCGAGTGATGTGAGTGAACATATATGTGAGCTTGGATGGGAAACATTACCTGTAGCAGTAGTGGACTCCCTGCAAATCTGGTTGTCTCCCGGCAGTAGAAGGCATCCAGGCCTATCAATTTTGGATACATTCCATTCTTCAGGTAGTCCATCCAAAGTACATCGTGTTGTATTTTTGCTTATCGAGTTGTTGTTTTTGCTTATTGAGTTGTAAGTTTTGTCGAGCTGTCGCATTTTGTGTTTTGAGTTGTTACCCTTTTGATTACACAATTTTTGTTAAGTCTTGTCGATTGAGTCGTTAACATTGTTGTACTTTGTTTATCGAGTTGTAAACTTGCTAAGATTCTGTTTTATTTCTTAGTGAGCCAATTTGTTTTCATTTGTTGCGTCGGTTCACTACCTGACCCGGTAATACATGAGGCACATTTTCATTCAATTCCACTTGGTGCAAAATAATGCGATGCGATGCTAAGAATTTCAAATACAACGTCTTTTCAAAAGCTGTTTCATTTCATCATGTTTTACAACAAAGTAAAGGTACAAGTTTTACAGAAAATAAAACTGCCTAACAATGTGCAAAGTGCTACAAACTACTAGCTAAAAAGTAGAATAAAGCAGGAAATAACATCAGTGCCCTCGGGAGCGGGAATGGGGAGGCCCTCTCATCCTCTTCTGCGGGATAATCTCTACCTCATCATCACCATTTGAATCGGAGCTGTCGTCCTCCGGATCCCCCTCAGGCTCGTCTCCACTCCCGGAACCAAGACCGGAGCCTCCCCCTCCAGGAGATGTGTCTGACACATGATCTGCGACCTCCTCCTCGTCGTCCTCAACAATGGGTGCCCTGCGTCTGCGAGACGACCCTCCTCCTCGAGCTCCTCGGTGAGGCCGAGATGGCCCAGCTCCTCGAGGCCCAGTACCTCTACCTCTCTGAAAAGGCCCGGGAGGCCCACCTTGTGTCGGAGCATAGACTGGAGGCATCTGAAAATGCAAAGTGCAATACATCAGTTCAAACATAAAAAGCAGGTGCAAGTACAGTATGGGAGTGGGGTGTGTGCTAGATGTGTTCTACACAGCCTATCAGTGCAATGGAATGTTTAAAGCCAGAGCGTTAACAGAAATATGATAAGAGCAAGAAAGATGAAGGGTACCTGGAAGCCCATGATGGACATCTGTGCCTCTCTGCGCAGGACCATCCCCTCGAGTGAGGCCACCACTCCGAGCATCTGATCTATGTAATCCCGAGGTGGCTGCAGATACAAGCTCAATTCATCAATTGATAAGCAACTGTCAAAATGTCTGTGTGACAAATGAAAAATGGCAGAACATACCGGTGGTGAGTCAGGATCACTGACGTATCTGTGACCAGGCGCCGGAGGCTCCATGGGGATCGGAATCGGGGAGGTAGCCCCATACTGCCAACACGTCAACTCAGTCGGCATCTCTGGCCATCCAGGGTGATCAAGAGTCGGAGGGATCGGAGGAATCGAACTGCCTCTACCTCTAGATGTGCCAGCCCTGCTAGAAGAAGGGATGTCTGTAGCACGAGCGTGACTCGAAGATGGTGCGCCAGCGGGCCTCCGTGCCGGAGCCCGTACTCCCGTCAAGGGGGGCATCAAATATATGCGGCGGTAGGTGGAGTAGCTCCCATCAACAAGATGTAATAACGCATCACTGCCCTGCATAGCACTACTGACCTCCTCAGGAGATAATCTATCAGCAGTCCGCATGGTGTCTGGAGGCACAGCAGGAGGGTCCTGAGAATTCCCCCCCCATAGCTGGCGCTGGAAGCGTTCCCCCAGGAACCAAACTCTACCCACTGGTCCCTCGAGCAGGAACCTGTACTGGGAACTAGTCGACCCCCCGGGGTACTGATCCTCGAGGTCATCGCCGAAGATTGCCCAAGGCTGCCAAGTGATCTGCGGATAACCAGTGCATAAGTCAATCAGAAATCAGAACATACAAAGCAGATCAAAGATGAAAATGGAAAAGGAACTGAGAGTTTTAAAATACCTCTGTCGCTCGAACAGTATCGAAGTACTGCCGCAGAGAGAAGAGAGTCTCTCGAGGCCTCGACAAGTGCTCGCCCTCAAACATCAGTGAATATGGGGTCATAGGAGGTCCTGTCACCTCCATCTCCGGGGCTAATGTGGGAAAATATGCATATACCCATAGCTGAGAGAAGCAGTGCGGGATGTAAATACAAGGTGCTAAAGGCAGAATACCGAGTGCAAAGTGCGCCGTGTGTGCAGTGAACAAGCAATGAGAAGCAAAAAAATGTAAATCAAAAGGACAGAATGTACCTCCCAGGCTCTCCAGTAGCCGCCGAGTAAATCTCCCCGTCCGCGAGAGACTGCGCTCATGTAACAGAACAGGGTAGCCAGGCTAGCGCCGCCCCAATCATACTGGCTGACCTGTGATAGGTCTACCAAAGCACTCAGGAGATATAATCCTACCATGTTCCCTCTATCAGCGAACAAGGTGGTGCCGAGGAGATACATGAGAAAACCGCGGGCATACTGCTCCGCCTCCTCAGGAGTACGGGCTCCATCTGTGGCCGCCGGAAGTGCAAAGCAAACCAGGAGTATCGGACTCTCCCCGAACCTCTGTCTACAGGCGGGTGTGTCCCCAATAGGTGCATCCAAGCAGCCTCCCACTGGCCCATATCCTCGTCATAGGGAATGGGTACACCGCCTACGTCTAGGCCAGTGAGTATAGCGAAGTCCAGTGGGGTCATGGTCATATCCCCGGCTGCAGAAAAATGGAAAGAATTGGTGGTGTCCCACCACCTCTCTGCTAGAGCCGCGAATAAAGTCCTACTGATGAGGCAACGAGATAATCCCCTGCAGAATGGTCCAAAACCTGCAAGGTCGACCAAGCCCCGGACAGCTTCCGGAAGCTCAAAATACCACTCCCTCGCGGTGACGGAACCATATCCTCGCACTGTGCGAGAATGAACCTGCATTTAGAATGAATGCATAGATCAGCAAATGAAGTGAAATTGAGCTGTGTGCAAATGAAGTGAAAATGAGCTGTGTGCAAATGAAGTGAAAATGAGCTGTGTGCAAATGAAGTGAAAACGGGCTGCGTGTTCAGTAAATTTGGTATTTGGGCTGCGTGTTCAAAGTTTCAGTACATCTGAGTTTGGGACTGTGTGTTCTACTCAACATCAGTGGGCTGCGTGTTCACCTCAAATTGGGACTGTGTGTTCTACTCAACATCAGTGGGCTGCGTGTTCACCTCAAATTGGGACTGTGTGTTCTACTCAACATCAGTGGGCTGCGTGTTCACCTCAAATTGGGACTGTGTGTTCTACTCAACATCAGTGGGCTGCGTGTTCACCTCAAATTGGGACTGTGTGTTCTACTCAACATCAGTGGGCTGCGTGTTCACCTCAAATTGGGACTGTGTGTTCTACTCAACATCAGTGGGCTGCGTGTTCACCTCAAATTGGGACTGTGTGTTCTACTCAACATCAGTGGGCTGCGTGTTCACCTCAAATTGGGACTGTGTGTTCTACTCAACATCAGTGGGCTGCGTGTTCACCTCAAATTAGGACTGTGTGTTCTACTCAACATCAGTGGGCTGCGTGTTCACCTCAAATTGGGACTGTGTGTTCTACTCAACATCAGTGGGCTGCGTGTTCACCTCAAATTGGGACTGTGTGTTCTACTCAACATCAGTGGGCTGCGTGTTCACCTCAAATTGGGACTGTGTGTTCTACTCAACATCAGTGGGCTGCGTGTTCACCTCAAATTGGGACTGTGTGTTCTACTCAACATCAGTGGGCTGCGTGTTCACCTCAAATTAGGACTGTGTGTTCTACTCAACATCAGTGGGCTGCGTGTTCACCTCAAATTGGGACTGTGTGTTCTACTCAACATCAGTGGGCTGCGTGTTCACCTCAAATTGGGACTGTGTGTTCTACTCAACATCAGTGGGCTGCGTGTTCACCTCAAATTGGGACTGTGTGTTCTACTCAACATCAGTGGGCTGCGTGTTCACCTCAAATTGGGACTGTGTGTTCTACTCAACATCAGTGGGCTGCGTGTTCACCTCAAATTGGGACTGTGTGTTCTACTCAACATCAGTGGGCTGCGTGTTCACCTCAAATTGGGACTGTGTGTTCTACTCAACATCAGTGGGTTGCGTGTTCACCTCAAATTGGGACTGTGTGTTCTACTCAACATCAGTGGGCTGCGTGTTCGCCTCAAATTGGGACTGTGTGTTCTACTCTTAGTCAGTATGTGCTATGTGCTCATTTTCAACTTCGGGCTGTGTGTTTGGCGAATCAATGTTTGAGCCGTGTGTTCAATTCCTAACTAATGTATACTATGCGCTCACAATTGTTCAATGAGCTGTGTTCACGAAATTCAAGTGGCTAAGTCACATGCTCAGGATGCAAGTACTATGTCATAAGCTAAACTATGTGTCTAAGCATGGCAGGGGAATGAAATGCACGAGGAATACAGAGACTAAAGTAAAATACCTCTGCATCATAAGAGAGGTGCTGCTCTGGCTCTCGTAGGAGAAGATCCCTTGGTACTCGGTCGTTAAACTCAGTGAAATGACGAAAAGTGGCCCGCGGAAGCCTATGAACCGCTGGGGCATATCGATCGGGAATGAAAGGGCGAACTCTCGGAGGCAATGCCATAATGTCAAAGTCATCTCCGGCGCCGGGAAAATCTCCGCCGTGAGGGAAATGGCCCGCCATGTCGAGAAATCTGCAAAGAGGAGCAAAAATGAGCAAAATGGGCCAAAGTTGGAAAAAGTCAACAAAAGTCAACTCTCGGGAAACAAAAAGTCAACAAAAGTCAACCCCCGGGAAAATTTTCCAAATAGTGAAACAAAATTACCTCAAGTGGTGAAAATGAGAAGAGTAGCTCCAAAGTCGAAATTTAGTCGCTTCAAAGTGCTTAAATCTGAAAGATTTCGCAAAAACAACTTGCGTGAGAGGCCGAGGGGCGCGTATAGAATGCAGATCTGAGAGAGAGAATGGCTTAGAGAGCAAGAGGAGAGAATTCCACACTTGGGGGTGTGATTTCGGATTGAATGGAGGTGCATATATATAGAAAAGTGGAAAATGACCATTTTGCCCCTGCTTTTGGCAGGTGGCCGGCCGGCCACCTAACCTGGCTGGCCGGCCCCTCTACTTTTTGGCCCTGGCCGATGGCCTCTCCAAGGGCAACCACCTGGCCGACCATGCTCCCCACCCCCTCCCCTACCTCTCTGCAAATTTTGAGGAAAATCGGAGTTCCCGGGACCTGAAAGAGTTGAAGAAAAGTACACTTTCTGGCGCCGAATTGCTCCGCCGGAACTTTGTTTGCAATTTCTGATATGTGTCTCCTCATTATTCATCAAAATCAGAGTGTCTCCTTTTTAAACATATTGTGAACTCTCCGGGAGTTGAATCAGAGGCCGCGATTGAGTCGCCGTCACCGAACTGCTCATTTTCCGGTTCATCATTTCATGGCAAACGGGCATCCTGATTTGTGCTCATTTTGCATTGACATGCATGTAACTTGCATTCTCATGAATATTCTGCATTGTCATGCATGATTTCTTAGTGTGCCATACTTCTGTGTTTGAACATGCGTTGTCGCGCATTATCTTTTCGCACGTTATGTTGCATTCGTCCACCGACACTGTGTGTGTCAAGCTTTTGGAACTACAGGAGTCACATGGAATATATGTTGTTACATATTGTTCTTGTTGAATTTCTCTATTTTGCAGGCACGATATTGTATGTACGGTTCATTTGAGGCTGGTGCGACCAGACGAATCGCGCAGGTATCGTATCTTCTCCGTGTGAGACGCGACGAGAATTGAATGATTCTCCGCATTCTTAACTGCATGAAATGTAGTTGTTCGCCTTGCATTCTAGCTTAAAACTGTTGCATCTATTTGTCAATACCTGCTTCATTACAGCTTGTGGCACTTGCATGATCATCTGGCTCCGCGCCTATCATTCTGCATTTTGCCCCGGCCTGCGGGCGCGCCTGCGGGCACATATCATCTCTGTTTGTCTTGCATGACTGTCTAAGTCTTCGGCCTTGTCAAAAATGGGTCGTCTCTGGGCTTTGACATTCACTCCCGTCAATTCTTGACTTCCGAGTTCTGTCAAAGAGGGGCAACTGTAGACACCCCATTTTTGACCGACCTTAAGACTCAGACGTCACCGGTTGAGCGCTTGGTGATGTTGCATACTGTGCTCGTTCAGAAGTCTCAGAGTCGCGGCCGCGTGCCCTGCCTCCGGACCTCCAAACTATCTTCCCTACCTTGTCTCGGTTTGCGAACCAGGCTCAGTTTTCTCTGTTTTCTTCCCTAAGGGAAGGGAGTGGTCCCGCAGATTATCTCCCGGTGGCCGTGAGCTACTTTTCGTGGCCGTAGGCCATTTTGCCCATTTCGGAGCCCGGTTCCCGGTTTTCGGAGCCGTTAGGCCGTGTGCCTCGGCTCGGGACCGCCCAACCATCTCCGCTTTCTCCGATTTTTGGCGGAGACCCCTGTTTTAATGTTCCGAGGAACACCGGGGCCCCTGATGCCCACTTCGCAGCCGAACACCACTTCCGGTGCCCGGCGACCCATTTTCGGGACCCCGAACCGCGTGATTTGGGCCCCGAGCTTTCATTTTGCATCAGCCTTCTCCGGTTTTTGGCGGAGACCTCTGTTTTAATATTCCGAGGAACCCTGGGGCCCCTGATGCCCACTTCGTGGTCGTGCACCGCTTCCGGTACCTGTAGCCGGTTTTCGGGACCCCAAACTGCGTGTCTTGGTCCCGAGCATTCATTTCACATCCATTTTCTCCGGTTTTTGGCAGGTATCTCTATTTCGTCATTCCAGAGGACACTGGGGTCGCAGATACCCACTTCGCTGCTGAACACCACTCCCGGCACCCGCAGCCCATTTTCGGGATCCCGATTTGCTCGGTTTTGGCCCCGAACATTCGTTTCTCATTAGTTTTTGTTCAAACTTGGCAGGTACATCTGTTTCAACATCAGGAAGATCACTGGGGGGTGAGAAGCCAGCAATTATCCCAGGTAACCAGTTTCGCTCCTCCGGAGCCCGTTTTGCTCACTTCCGGGCCAATGTTGAACACCCTAGGGGCATTCTCTTCCAACCAAAGCTACATATCTGTGATGAGGGCATCCAGGAGGACACTTTGGCATAGTGGTCGGCCAGAAATTCATGGTTTCATTTTTGGGCCTCTCCTTCAAGCTCTATGTTGTGACTCTTGGTTCAATGTTGTCAAATTCAAACCTTGGATTCTTGTTCTACACATCTTGGAGGACACTTTGGCATAGTGGTCGGCCAGAAATTCATGGTTTCATTTTTGGGCCTCTCCTTCAAGCTCTATGTTGTGGCTCCTGCTTCAGAGTTGCCAGATTTCAACCATGGGGCCTTGTTCTACACACCTTGGAGGACACCTTTCTATACTGGTCGGCCAGAAAATCTTCTGTTCATTTTCTTGGGGTGGCCGGCCGGCCATGTAGGGTGGCTGGCCGGCCATGGAGGGTGGCTGGCCGGCCACCTTGCAAAAAATACCTGGCCGGCCAGATTCTTGCTTTCCAGCCTGTCCCAACTGTCCGGATATCTTTCAGCATATCCCGGGGCATCCGGGGATATTTCGGGAGGGAAAGATTGGGTGCTTTCCCTCCCCTTTTACACCCCATTTCTTGCCTATTTGAAGGGCCCTCCCTCTCCTTCTTCAAGGTTGGAAAAATTGGTCTCAAGAACACATCTTCAAATTCCTCCATTTCCTTAGCTCAAAACTCCAAAAAGCTTCAAGTGTCAAGGTCTTCTCTTCATCAACACATAGCCTCACCATCCCTACCACCACTCCAGCAGCTAGGAAGTGAATTTCAGAGGTTGAGAAGCTACAAATCAAGGCCAAGAATCAAAGAAATACAAGTCTTCAAAGGTAAGCCTTCAAAACCAACTTTTAGGGCTTTTCCTTGGTTCATTTTTATACTCTAATTGGTTGAGAATTGGGGCTCCGACCCCTACTGATTTTGTGCTTAAAATGAGCCCCTCTACAACTTTGTAGAAGGGCTCAACCTCATTTGGTGTTTTTATACACTAGTTCCTTCAATATTCTTCAAGTTGGTAACATTTTTGCATGCTAAAATTGACCTATTTGTGTTGGTTTTTGGGGGTCCGACCCCTACTGCTTTTGTGCTTAAAATGAGCCCCTCTACAACATTGTAGATAGGCTCAGCTTCATTTGGCCTTTGTATATACCACTTCCTTCAATGTTCATCAAGTGTGCCACTTTTTGCATGCAATTTTGACCTATCTCTATTTGTTTTTGGGGCTTCGACCCCTACTGACTTTGGTCTTATTTTGACCCCCTTTACATATTCTATGAAGAAAGTTTTGTCATTTGGTGTGTGCATTGCATGTCTCATGATATAGCCTATTTGGAGCCTATTTTGCATGGATCTTTTAGCATGATTGTGTTCTGATTTTGAGAATGTCATCTTCTGCATATATGCTTATTTTTAGCTAATCTTCAATGTTGTAGAAGAAAGTTTATCCATTTTGGGTTTGCATATATCACTTGTCTCAATACCCCTCTTTTGGCCACTAACTTTGCATGCTTTGTTTGATCTATCTATGCTTGCATTTAGGCCATGTTTACTACTGAAAAAATGCCATTTTTGGGACTGTCTTGCTACTGTTCTTGCTGCCATGATCATATTTTGCATGTATAGCATGGCTATAGGCCATTTCGGGGCTTAATTTCACATTTTCGGGATGAATGCATGCTTCGAGTGTCATTTTGAATTGTTTCGGGGCTGTTTTCCCCTTTATTTAGGTGCTGAAATTCCATTTCCATGCTTGCATATCATTCCCTATGCCATTTGCATCTTTTTTGCATTGCCTCGGTTTGCGTGCCAATGGGCACGCATTTCGAGGCATCTCATTCTTATCATTCCGGCAGCCTATGTGAGCGTGGCTGAGGCTATCTCATGTTGGCGTAAGCCCAATTTGCATTTTTCATGTTTCTACATCATTGCCTCGATTTGCGTGTCCGCGGACACGCGTTTCGAGGCGACTTTGTTTTTTATCCGACGGCCTCCTATGTGAGTGAGCTGAGGCTCTCCCATGTTGGTGTAAGCCCATCGTTGCATTCCGTATGCCATCTCATTGCATTCCATCATCGCCTCGGTTTGCGCGCCTGTGGGCACGCATTTCGAGGCACTTCGGTTTTATCCGATTTTCTCATTTTATCATCGCCTCGGTTTACGCGCCTGTGGGCACGCACTCCGAGGCACTTCATTTTTATCCGATTTTGCATCGCATATCTCTGCCTCGGTTTGCGCGCCTGTGGGCACGCACTTCGAGGCACTTCGGTTTTATCCGATTTTCTCATTTCATCATCGCCTCAGTTTGCGTGTCCGCGGGCACGCATTTCGAGGCACTTCTGTTTTATCCGGTTTGCATTGCGTATGCCTCTGCCTCGGTTTGCGTGCCCGCGTGCACGCATTTCGAGGCACTCTGTTTTATCCGATTTACATTTCATCATTGCCTAGGTTTGCGTGCCAGTGGGCACGCATTTCGAGGCACCCCGTTCTTATCATTTCGGCATCCCGTGTGAGTGTGGCTGAGGCCCTCTCATATTGGTGTAAGCCCATCATTACATTTCGCATGTCATTCCGCATCGCCTCGGTTTGCGTGCCCGTGGGCACGCATTTCGAGACATCTCATTTTCATAGCATTGCGCATGCTAGGTTGTATGTTAGCTGCATTTCATGCATATCATGCATATTGCACGGGAAACGAGGCGCATTCTGTACTCCGAGTACCGGAACGTGTCTCAATTCCCAAGTCACCGACACTCCGGATTACCCATGATGGAGTTAGGTTTTTGTTGTAGCATTCATCTGCATTCATCCCATATTGAGTTGTGCAATTCGGTTCCTCGGCCATCATGCATCGATATGCGTGATTGGTGGCACGAGGATCGAGGCATGCATATATTTGTGAAATACATTGCTATGCCCTTCTCCTGCTCTCTGTTGCAGCAAAATCCAGAGTTAGCAACTTTTCAGAATCCGGCGCGCATTTCGAGAAATACTGCAAACAGAGGCTAATTGGGGCATCCCAGTGGATTTCCGCCCGAAGCAGCCCAGCATACATCATCCATCAGAAGCAAGGCAGTCCCTGGCTAGCATGCCAGTTTTACTTCTTTTGTAATTAATTTGTTAATTAATTAGAATTTTGTAATATTCGGACTGTATATATTTCGGACTGTACTATTCTTTCATTTGGGACTGTATTATTATTTATTCGGACCCTCTGCGCGAGGGCATAAATGTAATAAGGGTGTGTGAGTGTGATGTATGTCTTCCAACCCCCATTTCTTTCTCCCTTTTATTTACCCGTTTTGGATGGTTAGATATAGGGCATATTTTAATTAGCATACAGTATGACAGCATGTTTGCATCATTCATCTGTTTTGCACGCACCGGGCTCGGCGCATCATACAAACTGCATTGTATTTCAATTACAAGATGAATACATGTTAGTTGTAGCATTCCACATGCCATCTTTAGAATAGCCGAGCCTGCTATAGCTTGCATCTTTGCATGTGTTGCATTAGGCATTCTGTATATTAGGATCATGCATGATTTCTAATCGGTTTCTGTTTTGGCTTGGAGTACTCGGTGAGTTTTATGCTTTAGCATCCTTGCATGCGTGTGAGTGATTGGCATGAATAGCATGCTTGCCATGAGGCTATGTGCTTATGTGATATAACTGCCTTGAATGCCTGTGGGTGGAGGTTGAGTTATCTGAATTGGGACAATTCATCAACTGTTTGTTTTAAGCCCACTAGATTGTGGCAAAATCTGTTTAAGCCTACCTGCGGGTAGCAAACCATCTTTCACAAACAAACATGAAATGTTTAGTTCCAATTCAGACGGCCCAGTCTATACTTGTTTGCTGCGAGTATCACATAGTAACCTAGGCTAATAACCGGAATAAGGACTCACAATGTTTTCAAAAACAGATATCATGATTAGTAGAGGCCGGTCTTTGACCGGGCGAGCGGGGGTGCTCACGATGTGACCTTCCCCAATCGTACCCAAGTTCCCGAGCCAACTTTGGTGATGACGGACACGTGGCCTTTTGGCACCGAGTCAGGGTTTCCTAAATTTCCCATTTTAAAATATTTAGGTGGCGACTCTGTTATCTGGCAAAGCAGTCCATGTTTGGCACTTCTTTCAAAAAATCAGTTTTCTCAAAACGATTTGCCGGATTTGGACTCTTTGGTTCGAGATTTGGAACCGCAACACAAAAAATCGAGTCCGAGCTGTAGCGAGGCCCCCCGCGGGCGTTGTTACAGGCGTGACCAAGCAAACAAATGGAATGAGCTTATTTGTCCTACATTCGAAACAAGGCTTATGGATTCGTTCAATGATAGCAGGTCTTGGCAAGTTAGCAAAGCCAATAAGGATGTGTTTGAAGTTCATTCGATACCATCTGTTACAATTGATGTTGCGAGGCGTACATGTTCTTGTTTCAAATGGCAAATCAACGGATTCTCATGTGACTATGCTGTTATTGCTATTCAGAAGAGCCGCTACAATCTCAATGATTGTGTGGAACATTACTTTCATGTAGAGACATATCGTGCAGCCTATTCGGGTGCCATGTTCCCTATACCATCGATGGAGAAACCGCCTTTTGATCCCACGGACTTCACTATATACCCGCCAACTGTGAAAAGACCACCCGAAAGGCCGAAAAAGAATAGGATCCCATCAAGGGGTGAGAAACTGAAGCAAATAAGGTGCGGGAGATGTAATAAGTTGGGGAGCCATAATTGGAAATCATGCACGGAGTCGATATAGGATGTACATTTTTCATTTCAATATTATGTTTTACATTGGATTCTTATATTCATTTTGAAATAAGATTGTGTTGTGTTGGCAAACATTGTGTTGCAATAAGATTATGTTGCGTTGGCAAACATACTAATGCATTAGTATTTGATTTGTGTTTTATTTTTAATTTTTTAAGGTACCAATCTGACATTTATGTTGTTGTGTTTTGGATGAATGCATGATGTTAACATTCACACTTGTGTAATATAATCACATTATGTGAATAATTGCACATGGGTTGAACTTTTAAACATTTTTGTGGTGTGAATGTTCACATTCTTGTTACTGTTAACAGCATCAAAGTAGATGACATGAACGTTTACATCAATGTAACCATTCACATCATCAACTCATAAGATGTGAATATTCATGACATTGTTACTGCCATTCAAATAATCAGAAGTTATGATGTGAATATTCACATCATCAAATTATTAGATGTGAATATTGACTTGTGTTAAGAAATATCATATTCACACCTTTCATATTGTGTTATATGAACACTTTAAGCAATATTCACATTTATGTAGTATGGTTTAAAACATAAGAAAGTGTATGATTATTCTGTAATGTGAACATTCACATCATGTCATGTGTCCAAAAAAAGAAAAAGAAAATACACTTTCAATGTGCATGGCCAACGCAAAATGGGCCTGGAAATGCATATACATATATTGACTGAAAAATATCTGTACAAGAAGTGATATAGACTTGATTTACAATTAAGCTAGTCTGTTCCAATATGTAAAATCTATTGACACTAAATTGTCCTAAATGTGGATAACAGATTTGGGTAACAGTGATAAGTAGACACCCCCCACCTATAGGTTTTCACATTGCACTGTCTTTCTGTGGTTCAGAAAAAGGTGTACTAATGAGTCTCTTATTTGACACCATTCAAAACGATCTAAGCTGGCAACAATGTCTTCACGGTATACATGCGCCCTCATGATGTAATAAACTGCAGGCCCGCAATCTACCCTGAAAATGCAAACTTCTTGTTAGATTTTGAAATTTAGGTGGGTAATGGTAGTGGAACATGTGTACAAATCGATTTTAGGCTTACGAATCTGATGCTTGTTGAGGACAGATGTCTACTGATATGATTGGTTGCGAAGTATTTTGGCTTGATAATTTGGTCCATAATGGTGATGATGGTCCAATGTTGTGCACCAAAGCCTCGATGTAGTCCCTCTGTCAACAATGAAATTTCATATTAGGCACCAACCAACATAGTGCATACGTCCAAGTTCAAATATTACACATCATGACAAGTATTATATGTGTCAGCCACTTACCACTATTTGTGCTTTGTCAATATGTGGGTTATGTATGCCTTCTCTTGGGCGCAGCGAGTTATAATGCCTCTATACATTCTCTTTCACGTCGTACACAATAATTGTCCAGTGGAAGTTGTTGTATATTGGGAAGATTAAGAATCTCTAGCCTTGATACTCCTTGATGTGTACATCAATCAGTTTATTTCTCTTGTGGGGGGGTACTCTTGCATGATTTTCTGCACACAAAGGGCATACAATGATGTACCCAGTGTTTATATCAATGTTCGATGTGAATGATGTGAACGTTCACATCTGCTAATGGTGAGTGATGTGAATGATGTGAATGTTCACATCTGTTAATGTGAGTGATGTGAATGTTCACATCTGCTAATGGTGAGTGATGTGAATGTTCACATTTGTTAATGATTAGTGATGTGAATGATGTAAATGTTTACATCTATTAATTTGTGAAACAGTCGTACAATGTATTACAGATGTAAATGTTCACACCTATTATATTATGTTGTTATTAATATTCACATCTGTGTATCATTTAAGTTAACAACATAATAAGCATATAATGTTCACTGCGAATGATGTTAATGTTCACATCTGTCAATGTGAATCTTCTCATCTGTCATTTTATGTTGTTGTTAACATTCATATCTACCTATCATTTAAGTTAACAATATAAGCATATAATGCTGAGATGAACGTTCACATCTATTGAAACATAAACAAACCAAAAGTCTAGTTGTTACCAAACATGTGCTTGTAAAGATGAATGCTGAATCCTCCAAACTTGGGTTGACTAGCCCTTGTAGTTCAAGTATAATTTCACCATATGCATCTATCACCTGCAGAAACAGAGGGGTGGCAGTACATTATTTGCAGTGTCTTTACAGTGTGTGTGTGTGTGTGTTGTACACATTTACAGTTGCCATATGTTGTTGGTTATTGATTCTTCCTTGATGATGTGTATGATGTCATCAAAATACACATCTTTAGTCTTTGAGTCTCCTCGCCACACTAGCAACCTGTGCATTGTGATTACAGAAAACGTTAATGTCAACATTGCACATTTATGAAATGATCTAATTTATTAAGTATGTATGTGAATTGAACATGAGCAAAAAAAAAATTCAGTTGGGGATATGTAAGATCACTTACTCATCACCGTCGTTCTTGTGCAAATTTTGGACCTTCTGCTTGTTGAGTTTGCTTATGTTGGCCCAAACCTTCAGTTTGTTGTTCAAGGTTAACTTCTTGTACTTTGTTGGCTACTTTTTTTGTAGATGCTTGTCTAAATCTTGTGCAATTTGGACTGCATGGGATTGCTCTTCGGCTCCCTCTTTCCCTTTATTTTGACTAGGCAAGTTGGGGTATTCAAACTCATCCAACCGGTACTCTTTTCTTACCTTCTGCTTATGCGCTTTACCCTTGATGGTGGGCTGATAATGTATTCCAACGCTGCAGTGGGATGCTTCTTAAGGCTGTCATGAGCCTTTTGTGCATTAACTTGAGTGATAATGTGGACGGACTGATCGTCAAAAAGGTCTTGAAGAATTGTTTTTTCACATTCCAAGTTGATGACCAACTTTGTCAGCCGCTGAATTTCTGTATCTTTCCACTCCATGTAATTCTTCATGTCCATGTCCATATTGGATGGGCCCGATTGGTCAAATAGTTTGGCTTCCAGGGCAGCAATCACCCTACCCTTAACTCTCATGATTCTTCCAACTGTTTGTATTTCGTTTCCCATTGTCGTACAAGACCCCAAGCTTTTTGGTTTTCTTTTATAAGTACATCCACAATGTCCGGCTCAGTTGGTTGTGCTATGATGATACCTCTCTCAGCATTGGGGGTGTTAAAGCTGGGGTTGATATCATGTCCAACATCATTCAGGTCCATTGCATCGACAGAAAATCCATCCCTGTCGTCACTGCGTTGACTGTTTTTGCTTTCATCATCATTGCTTTCATCTTTCTTTACTGGTGCACTTGACAAAATCTCAGGTTTGGGCTTCACATTCAATTTTGTATGATGGTACATCTTCGCTTCAGTTGGGGATGCCATTAGCTCACCGCCATATACCTGTAGTTGGAGACATTATGTTAGTTAGATAGTTCCTTGTCTCACTATGTGAATGGGCACAATATTTTTGGTTGTACTTCTACCTCATTTAAACCAAGCTTAGCCAAAGATATGGACTTCATGTTACTATGTAAGGCTATGAGGTCCCACTTGAAACATCGCGGAATGGCATTGGGGTTACGGGGTTGTAAGATTGTTGTATGCTCACACAACCAGTACTGAAACAAATAACAAATATCAGTAATGTGAATGTTCACATCAATTAACGTTGATGTGAATGTTTACACCAGTGGCCAGTAATGTGAATGTTCACATCAATTAACACTAATGTAAATGTTTACACCAGTGGCCAGTAATGTGAATGTTTACATCAATTAACACTGATGTGAATGTTTATACCAATGGCTAATAATGTGTGTTTATACATTACTGAATAGTAATGTGAATGTTCACATTATTGATGTCAACTTCCACACCATTGCCTAGTAATGTAAATGTTCACATTAGTAATGTGAATGTACCAAATTTGTTTTGGTGCTACCATCATATCAATCTATACTGATGTGAATGTTTACACCAGTGTCTACTAATGTGTGTTTGTACATTACTGAACAGTAATGTGAATGTTTACATCACTGATGTCAACTTCCACACCATTGCCCAGTAATGTGAACATTCACATCAGTAATGTGAATGTCCAACATTTGTTTTGGTGCTAACATCACATCAATCTACACTGATGTGAATGTTTACACCAGCGTCTACTAATGTATGTTTGTACATTACTAAACAGTAATGTGAATGTTTACATTACTGATGTCAACTTCCACACCATTGTCCAAAAATGTGAACATTCACATCAGAGTGGGCAGACCCCGTAAATGTTCATATTAAACATAGAATAAGTTTTATGAGATTTACCATTAACAATATCACACATCCGGTGACTCGTCCTGGTTTTCTACAGTTTTGGCCCAATGAACGCATCAGGGTTGCCCGGATGCTCTCAGCCGAATCATACTTGTGACAACCCTCACTACTGTTTACTGATCACACCACTGATTAGTGCTAATCTATGATTAAGCATGTTAATTGACTGATTGACTGAAATTTTGAACTGATTGATTGAGTGTGTTAGCTTGAATGCAATTATATCTGTTGACTGTTAAATGATCTGTTCATGTTTTATGTTTTAAACTGCAAATTGAAGGCCTTATCGGCGGCCGAATCCGAAATCGATTGGTGATATGTGCTAATTAGAATTTATGTGATTTTATAACATGTTTAATTGAAATTTGATTTGGTATGATTAAATTAGATTTAATAATGTTAAATTACATAAGTTGGCTTTATTTACTAATTTGCCATCTAGTGGGCCACTTCACCAATATTGTTTGAGGCTTAGTCTTGCATCTCATTCTTGTTCATCCTTGAGAGACCAAACCGAGAGAAAGAGTGAGAGAAGGGAAACTTAGCTTCATTTGAGAATTGGCTTGGAAACTAGAAGAATTGAAGGCTAATTGTGCAATTTGAGCTTGTATATCTTACATTCTAGACCTAAGGTAGAACATTTACCTTATTGTTTGTGAATTTAAGTTAATTCTTGCATGGTTCATGGAAGTTTAGAGATTGAAGTCACAAATTGGTTTTAAATTGTTGAATTGAAGCTTGAACCATGCATACATGTACATATTCTTGCATTTTGAAGTTGATTTTCATGAAATCTTGCATGCAAGTTTACATTCTTGTTCTAGTCCATGAATTCATTATGGTTTTGAGTTCAATCTTGCTTTGGATCATGTTTTGAGGCATTAGAATTCACTAGAATTCATGCATGTCATATGTTCTTCATGTTCATGAAAACTTCTTTGAAATTATATTTAATTGAACTACCTTTGGGCTTTGATTTCTCAAATTGATCTTTGAAACATGTAATATTATGGGTTTTGACGTGTTTTCCAGAAAATTAGCCCAAGAGGATCGAAATTTAGGCTTTAAAGTTGAGTTTTGAGCTTGAGGTTCAAATATGAAAATTCTAGCTTTTGAACTCACGCTCGAGCGTACACACTGAGTTCATGCAATCCGCTCGAGTGGAGAAAGTGAAGCTCGAGCGGGAAATGCGTGTATCCAGTACTTGCATTGTTTTACAGTCTGCTCGAGCGGGGTAATGCACGCTCGAGCGGGGGCTTGAGTCATATGCTCGAGCGGGTATCGAGCGCCCATCGAGCGTGAATTTCGTGCATCCAGTACTTTTGCCATGTTTTATAGTCCGCTCGAGCGGGGATCCTTTGTCTGCATGTCCGCTCGAGCATAGAAAGCCACGCTCGAGCGTGACCCCTGTTTTTCGAAAATTTTGTAAAGTGTTTAAAAGTGCATCTTTGCATCCTCTTTCCATCCTAGGCATTCTTAGGCCTAGTTTAAGGCATCTTAATGAGGATATTGATGTAGAACCACACCGAGTCTAAGTAGGGACTAAGTCTTTGATTCCCAAGTATGTGACTTAGTGTGTGTTCATCCTGTAACTGTGTAGGGTTGGCATCCGAGGACGCGTACTAGTTTATCTGTAGCCCAGAACTCTGTGAGTAACTATGTTGTAAAGATATGTTCGATCGAGATTATTTTCTGAACAAATGACTGTACTGCTTTATAAAATGACACTGTTTACTGAATGAATGTTGTCCTATTTGTGAACTGTATTTATGGCATCCATAGCAATTTACTGTTACTGAACTGTTACTGCTACTGTTACAGAGATCTCTATCGGTTCCCATGTTTGGAACCACTACTGTTTACTGATATGATGGCCATCAACTGACTGTTCGGTCTGTTAAGACCTACTGTACTGCTTTGCTATTGGATGTACCACTTATGACTGCTATGATCGAATAATTGATATACTGTTTAAATGACTGTTTTAAATACCGAAAGGACATTCATTCTTAACCTCTTTATGCATATGTTATTCACTAGGCTTAGCTCATTGTTTATATATATATGTAGGTGTCCAGGCACCGGATCGGAGCTAGGAGCGTAGGGTTAAACTCCTTTTTTGTCAAGCCAACCACTGTGCCTCACTGCGAGGTTCCATGTATTGCCAAGCTAAGGCTGCTGTGGGGTGTTTTAGATTCCCCATTTCTGTTTTTGTTATGTATAGACTGAATGATATTTGTACTGTACTGTTATGGTGGGGATTTGGTCCCTAACCTGAATGCTTGTAAATGATGTTTGTATATACTGTTTTGTTCTGAATCTGAATATATTATGAAAAGTCTTTTTGCATACAGACTGTCACAACTCATTGGACATCAATTAATTACTGTTTTGGCTTCCGCCAGCCCCTGTACTCTGTATTACTGTTAAGCAGGCCTTCGGTAATCTCGGATTACTGGCCGGTTACGGTGCTAAACCCATAGGGGCGGGTTTGGGTCGTGACAATACTCGATCATGTTGTCTAATGGGTCCATGTTTGAGTAGAAAGCCCATTCAATTGTTTCTCCAGACGTAGAAAAGAATAGCTTAATGCATGCATACATGCAAACTAATCTTGCGACCTCTTCATTGTCTTGTTTCTTTGTGCCTTTTAATGCTTCGCTCAGAATTTCTCGTATTTTGGCAGCACTTAACCGACTAACATCCTTGCACATTCGGTGTATGATGCCGGTTGTTGGTTTTGCACCATAAGAGAGGTCCATCGACTTAGTGCCGCAGTCTACCCCAAAAATCAGTGATACATCACTTCTAAAAATCTGGATGTTCTTATCCCCAATGTAAAAACCTCCCACTAGATGGTTTGAATGTCTGCACTATACGTACAATGACATCATCATATTTCATGCAGTGGTTGAGGTCGACTTCATTACTGATCAAGCAATCAAATAATGGCCAAAACGGTGTTTTTCTAAGGCACTTCAATTGGCCACTTGTAAATTTTGTATCATTTAACAGTTTGACCAATCCAGTTATATTTGACCGGTAGTTAACTTTTTTCATGTTCACTTCTTCAGGAACAGCTGTTTGATCAGGTTTGTCTTTGGCACGGGATTCCCTTCTCTTTCGCTTGCCATCAAATCTATAGGGAAGACCTGGGTGTTCAAATAAGAACATATAATTGGCTGAAAAACAGAGGATGGAACCAAAAGCACCAAACAACATTCAACAATTAACAGTGACAGTAATGTGAACATTCACATCATTGTACACTGATGTGAATGTTCACATCAGTGTATACTAATGTTAGTTTACCCAGTATAGTAATGTCAATGTTTACATCATCTATATTTGCAAAATCAATTCCGAAAGCAACAGTTATAGGGCAATGTAAATGTTTGCATGGGTGATCACATTATGTTATAATTGGCTAAAAATCAAAGGGTGGAACCAACTGCACCAAACAACACCCAATAATACAAACAAGTCTGAGATTGATGTCACAATGTGAATATTTACATCACATTCGATCACATTGTTGAGTGAAGATTGGGGGTTCTATGGAAATCAACAATCAACAATATCAACAGTGACAGTAATGTGAACATTCACATCATTATACACTGATGTGAATGTTCACATCAGTGTCTACTACTGTAAATTTACCCAGTAATGAACACTAATGTGAATATTTACATCATCTATGTTTACAAAAATCAATTCCAAAAACAACAACAGTTACAGGGCAATGTAAATGTTTACATGGGTGATCACATTATGTTATAATTTGTTAAAAATCAAAGGGTGAAACCAACAGCACCAAACAACACCCAACAACAAAAACAAGTCTGACATTAATGTCACAATGTAAATATTTACATCATTCCATCACATTGTTGAGTGAAGTTTGGGGGTTCTATGGACATCAACAATCAACAATATCAACAGTGACAGTAATGTGAACATTCACATCATTATACACTGATGTGAATGTTCACATCAGTGTCTACTAATGTAAGTTTACCCAGTAATGAACACTAATGTGAATGTTCACATCATCTATGTTTACAAAATCAATTCCGAAAACATCTATGTTTACAAATTCAAATCCGAAAACAACAACAGTTATAGGGCAAATGTAAATATATATATCGGTGATCACATTATGATTGAAAAGCAGAAGGTGGAATGGTATTGCTTACTTTTGTTCCTCATGGTGGGTGGGTATGGACCACACTCAGTGGATGAAATAAACTCATCCAATGACAGGAATTTTCAAACGACGAAGCACCCTTCTTTCGATGTGAACCTTCGCAGCAGTGAGATGAAGAGGAATCTGGGGTCGACGGTGGACGGTGGACGACGACGACGACGTTGGTGAGGCGATGTGAATCTAGGGTTACTGGAGGCGATGTGAATTTGGTTTCATGGATTCAGTTTTTGTTTTGGAAATTTTGTGGATTGAATAGTTAGAATGGGAATGGGTTTTGCAGAATCGATTACATGCGGGAGAGGCGGAGGAGGGTTATTTCGTCCTTTTACAATTAATGGACCTAATGGAATATTCAGAAATAGTTTGGGTTTTATGGAATAAAACAGTTACAAATAGGATTTATCAAAAAAGAGCCATTGTTTTTATAAATTTAAAATTATATATTATCTTTTGAAATTTTTAACTAATGGACATTTTTATCAATAAATTACAAAGTCAATTAATATTTTTTAAAAATGTTAGAAATATATTTTAATTAACAATTCAGATAATTTTATTGTTATATATAAAATTAGTTAGAAATTTTTTTTTTCTATTAATTTTTTAAATAAAAAATTCTGATAAAGGGTTATTTATAATTTTTAAAATTACAGAGTACAATTCATATTTTAAGCAAATTTCAAAAAATATATTTATAATTTGCATTTTTTTTCTAGATAAATTACATGTCCTTAAATTTTAGGATTTAAAGAATTTGGTTATCAAAACTTTAGGCAGTGTTTGATAGAGTTTTAGAATTATGATTTGAGAATAGAGTTGTATTTTGATTTTGTGAGTTTTGAAATTATAATTTGAATGTGAAAAATTTGTTTGGCTATGAGTTTTGAATTGAGTTTGAAATTTTTGATGTGACATATGATATTTGATTAAAAAATTTACAGCTCATAACCAAACACACAATTCAAAATTCTACTCAAAGCTCATAAAAAATTTAAAAAAAAAATTGAAAATATTTTTTATTTAAAATATAAAAATAAGAGGTGCTAAAAAAAAAAAAACACAAACACTGTTCCGATCAACCGGCCGAACGCCTGAGAGGATGACCAAGTAGATGTGTTTTCAACAGTTGATGTAGAATCAATTTTTGAAAACTTTAACCAAATACCACACTCAAACTAATGGGTGAAATTGAGTTTTGAAAGCCTTACGAAACATAGTTTTTTTCTCTCATAAAAATAAAAAAAGTAAAAAAAAATCAAACCAAATAAACTTTTAATCCCAAGTTAAAAAAAGCAACTAAAAAAGTCAATTATCAAACGAAAACTCATTACAAATACAAATTAACACTTATAATATCACATTATTATAAACCAAATTAAGAATTTTTATTTTTATTTTTATTGAACGCCTTAAGTATTAAACATCAAACATCAACAATATTAGAAATCTCAAAAATTTTATTAAATTGTTTTACCAAATGACTCATATAGATGTGGGATTCAATTTTTTTTTTTTTTTTTTTTTTATATCAAATATCTCATATTTGAGACATCTACTAAAACATTTGGTAAAAATTTTGAAACCTCTAATATTTTTCATTAAGACTTTTGTTAACATATTTCCTGTGTTTAGAAAGCATTAAATGTAAATAATTACACCTATTTATATAGAAAGAATACAAAGCTGTCTCAACTCAATGTTTTTATAATAAGACCGAAATGCCATTTTTATTTTCTTTTCATTTTACCTCTTGACATCACAATTCTTATTTTTTTGTATTTTTTTTTCTTTACGCTCACCCATCCACATGAAAGTAGACAACTATTTTTTATTCATGATTGTGTTATTTTTTTTTTCTTTTTTTGGTGAAATTTGATTTGGGTATGTTAAAATACACTATTAATTTAGTTGAATTTTTTGAATTTATTTACAAAAAATAAAAAAAAATCAGTTTGATAAAAAAATTAATAAACACTCATTATTTTTATATAATTTTCTCTTTTTGATAAACAAATAATTTGGAATTTTTAAAAATATCCTTTTTGTATTTAATTTTTATGAAACTAAATTTTAATTTTTTAAAAATCAACCAAATAAAAATATTTTGCAACTAGAAAGTTCTGTTTTACAATATAAATATTTTGAGGGGCTCACTATGTTAGTACAATTTAAAAAAAAACACTACGTTATGGCATTTTTTTTTTTTTTTTTGGGGTTCTATCATCATAATATTACACATAAATGAAATTATTTTTGTCCATGTAAAGAAAAAAAATTAATTTCTTAAAAATATTAAATGTATTTTCACTTTTATTTCACTTTCTCCATATAAATAAAAATTGTTAAAATTATTTACTACTTTCTTAACATAGTAGATCCTTTTATTGAACGTTACTTTTGAGCCACCCTTGCACGAGGGCACAACCATTCGAATCAGATCCTCCTCCTTACATTTTCTTCTTATATTTTTTACTTGCAGGATCATTGGGTCCACTTTTAGGCCCAATTTTGATAAATCGAATCGTTTATATTTTAAGATTTGTTCAATATATCATACCTGTAAAAAATCAAGTTGATTGGATATCAGAAAACATGTGTTCAGAAAACTCGAACTAAAAACTATTTTTTTAAAGAATTTAATAAATATTTTTCCAAACACATGCTTTCTGATATCCGATCAACTTGATTTTTTACAGATATGATATATTGAACAAATCTTAAAATTTCAACGGTTCAAATTATCAAAATTGAATCTAAAAATGGACCCAATAACCCAGTAAGTAAAAAATTACAAAGAGGAGATGTTGATTCCAACCATACATGTATAAACACGTACGATGTTTAGATTTTGTAGACATCCTCTTCAGTATAATGTCCACCAATCGTTTGGATTCCACTTTGATAGTGCATCTTTCTCAACGGCCATGAAACACCACCACCACCCTCTTCCACCAACAACCACCTCAAGCACTTTGGTTAATTCTTTACTTTCTTTTCCATGAAATCTTCATCTTCCTAGTCAGACCCACAACCTCATTTGCCCAAACTTCAATCTTCTTCATCTCAAGATGTCCATTTGTGTACCCTTCAATGGATTCACACTCTACTCACCAAAGGCCCAAAGCTTCAAGAGACTCTTTTCTTCTCATTTCATCAATCATGCTCAGGTAACCCCATTCCCATGTTCTCTACCTTTATCTCCTCTGAATTTATCAGAACCCTTTAGGTTTAGCAGAGAAAAAGCACTCAAACCCATCAGAGCTTCAATTACCCCAACTGTTGAAACCCCCAAAACTTCATTCAGAGACAAAAACCCAAAAGAAATCAATGTTTTGGTAGTGGGTTCAACTGGGTATATTGGGAAATTTGTTGCTAAAGAGTTAATTAAGAGAGGGTTTAATGTTATTGCAATTGCTAGGGAGAGGAGTGGCATTAAGGGCAGAAATAGCAAAGAAGAAACCCTAGAACAGTTGAATGGGGCAAATGTTTGCTTTTCGGATGTGACCCATCTGGATTCTTTGGAGAAAAGTTTGGAGAATTTAGGGGTTTCAATTGATGTTGTTGTGTCATGCCTTGCTAGCCGAAGTGGTGGTGTCAAGGACTCATGGAAGATTGATTATGAGGCAACAAAGAATAGTCTTGTTGCCGGTAGGAATCGTGGGGCTTCACATTTTGTTTTGTTGTCTGCAATTTGTGTGCAAAAGCCCCTTCTTGAATTTCAGCGTGCAAAGTTGAAATTCGAGGCCGAATTGATCAAACAAGCCGAAGAGGATGATGGGTTTACTTATAGTATTGTGAGGCCAACGGCATTTTTCAAGAGTTTGGGTGGACAGATTGAATTGGTGAAAGATGGGAAGCCTTATGTGATGTTTGGGGATGGGAAGTTGTGTGCTTGCAAACCCATTAGCGAGTCGGATTTGGCTTTGTTTATCGCAGACTGCGTGTTGAGTCAGGATAAGATTAACCGGGTTTTGCCCATTGGTGGACCGGGGAAGGCATTGACACCATTGGAGCAAGGGGAGATTCTGTTTAGAATTTTAGGGAGAGAACCGAAATTCTTCAAAGTGCCAATTGAAATAATGGATTTTGCTATTGGGGTTCTTAATTTTCTTGTTAAGATTTTCCCTGCTATGGAAGATGCTGCTGAGTTTGGTAAAATCGGAAGGTATTATGCTGCGGAGAGTATGCTGATTTTGGATCCTGAGACTGGAGAGTACAGCGCTGAGAAAACGGAGAGTTATGGGAAGGACACATTGGAAGAGTTCTTTGAGAGGGTACTCAGGGAAGGAATGGCTGGTCAGGAATTAGGGGAGCAAACAATCTTCTAATGTTCCCATTGTGGGAAAAGCTTGTAAATTTGAATACTTCATTGATTGAATGTACCAATTTTGCCCCCACTGAGTAATTTAAGGTATGCAGTTCTTATCTCTTGTAACGGCCTAATGGGTCTTTTTACCAGGTGCAAATGGTATGATTTTTTAGAAATGCTTGCAACATTCAAAATTAAAATTTTGTAATGAATGCCTTATTATTTGTTGATACATGCTCATATGTTTGTTCCCTTTTTGGTGAAATTGTGTAGTAGATTGAATTATGTTTACGTCATTATCATTGTCTAGTTTATGATGTCTTGACAGACTGTGATCTCTGAGTGAGTCAAGCCCCAAATTAAATTATTTTCACTAGTATACTGAAGGTTCGTTTGGAAAGTGGCCTTTTTTAGTGTTTTTTTTTTTGGGGCTAAAATCTGACGTGAAAAAAACTGAAGTGGTTGGGGATGACTTTTTGAATTTTTAGGAAAAAATGTGCAAAAAAAAGTAGAGAAAATGGAAAGGAATGTTTGACATTTTTGTTTGGCTTTTTGGTATTTGGTTTATTGATTAGTAGAATATTATTGATTGATCACTTCTTCAACTATCCTTTCCTGCATCCTTCCACTTTTTGTCAGTGAGATTACCTCTCTTTTTAAAAAGGCAATTTTGAACTCGACTCCCCATTGAATAGCTGTGACTTGATGAGAGATAACAATCTTACATACTCCCATTGAATCTGGTGATGATACCTCATTTTGTCCATTTAATTTTTGTTAAACCCTCCGAGTCCCTTTAATCTTATCCACGTGATTGATATGAGTTATCTTTACTTCATTTTGCCTCCAAATGTAATGACTTCACGGGTAGTGAGTGATTGTGCTGGAGGCTTTGACCCTTGGGCAGCTTTCACTCTGGCTTCAACTAGCCATTTTCCTCTTTTGTACGACTCTCACTCTGTTGGCCCTCTCTTGCATGTCCTTATTGGTAACTACGATTTTCACTCTAAACGCTTTCCATTGGCAGCAGTTGGTCCTTTTCCTCTTTGGACAACTCTCTTCTCACTCCAAGTAACCCATTCTTACGTAACCTTTTTACAACAATTCTCACTGTAGCTCCTTTACACCCCTTGAGACATTTTGCCTCACCTAAAAGTCGAAAAGCAGTTTTTAACCATCTTCTCAAAACAGCTAGCTCTTTTCTCTGCTTGAGATGGCTCTCTCTCTCTACTCTAGGTAGTTATCTCTTAGGTAGCCCTTTCTGTGGTTCAAATCCTAAATGTGGCATTAGCTTTTAAACCAAATGCTTTGTACCTAAGCAAAGGTTTGATGGAAGGAGTGAGATTAAACCCCATGCGTGTGTTTGTTTGGAAGGATTAGGGAGTGAGATTGGACTATTAGTCCTACCAGACTAATAGTCCATTGTTCGTTTTATTTTTTTGCTCCGGACTAATAGTCCCCCCGGACTATTAGTCCCCACAAATATGGGACTATCCTATCCTATGGGGGAAGGTGGGATAGAAATCATGGGATTGGTATCCCATGAGATTATTTTGTGAAATGTCTATTTTACCCTCCATGCTATTACTTAGCAAACAATTAGAAAATGATAAAATAGTCTTTTGAACATTTATAAATTATTTTTTTAGTGTTATTAATTTAAAATTATATATTAAATAAAAAATTTTAATTATAAATTATAAATTTAATTTAATTAAAAATAATAAATTATAAATTATGGCCTTATAAATTAAATTTTTTTAGTGTTGTTAAAAAATTAAATTTACATATTAAATTAAATTATTTTTTTAGTGTTGTTAATTTAAAATTAGATGTTAAATAAGAAATATAAATTATAAATTAAATTTATTTAAAAATAATAAATTATAAATTATGGTCTTATAAATTAAATTTTTTTAGTGTTGTTGAAAATTTAATTTATATATTAAATAAAATTATTTTTTATTGTCGTTAATTTAAAATTATATATTAAATAAAAAATAAAAAATATAAATTATAAATTTAATTTAATTGAAAATAATAAATTAAAATAATTAAAATATTGTGCAAAAAATAAAATAAAACAAATTTTTATTTAATCTAGCTAAAAATAATTAAAATATTAAAGTTATGTTTAATATTGCTATTACTTGGTATATAATTGAAAATGATAAAATAGTGATTTGAGTATTTATCCTTCTCCATAATATCCCAAACAAACATTGGATAACTAAAAATAGTCCAATCCAGACATCTAATCCCATGACTAAACAAACATAAGATACAAATTTAGTCCAACCAAATAGTCCCGGACAATGTATCCCAAGACTAATAGTCCGATAAATTATAATCTCTCTTTATTCAGTCCGTCCAAAAAAACGCAACCTATGATCCTTTTGGATCATAACTGCTATATATTCCATTCTATATCAGCAATGGTAGAGGGTCACAATTTTTGTGGCTCAAATGACTTGAAATTGTCAAAACGACGTCGTTTTGAGTACAAAACAACATTAAAATTGCCAAAACGACATCGTTTTGACAATTTTGAGCCATTTGAGCCACAAAAATTGTGGCTCTCAAACATTTTTCATTCTATATAGCCGGATCTCCTTTTTTTTGATAATATGGAACCAGGTCAAGTTAGTTGGTTCCATTTTTTCAAAAACCAAATGACAAGTCCTTGTCTCCCTACCTGGGTTCAGGAAAACTTGATCGATCAATCATCATCGGTTATTACAGAGACAACCATTTTATTTATATTTATATTTTACATCAAATCAATATTATAAATTATCAGACGCTACAAAAAGAAAATAGTACCGACCTAAATGCAGCTCCATTTATTAGGCAACTAGGCAGGGTGGAGCCCTTGGAAGATCTCATCAACATAATGTTCAACTAGCCTTTGGTTGCCCAATAAATGTTTTGTTCATTACACTCGGTTGGAGTAGCCAAGTTAGGTGCTGTTAATTGCCATCTCACCATTAAGGTCTTTCTCATTTCTTGGATTTTTCATCATCATCTTTGATCTCTTGGATAGAATTAGGCAGAATAATCTATTGCAATAAAATATTCAAAAAATATATATTTTAGTCATTTTACAATGAAAGTCTTATTTAAGGATAAGTTGAGTTGTCTCACTTACACTGTGACAAAATAATCCTGTAAGATGGCCATTAGGATAATCCTCGGGTCACAAAATTTGAACCAAAATTGAGATAATTTTATTTCAAAATAAAATAAAACGTAGCCTAAAGGTGCTAGTCTTATTCTAATCACTTGCTTCATTATTGGTATGTAGAGTGGTCCTGATCGATAGTTTGCTAGATTGATAGATATGAAAACTACGAGTTTGTAATGTCATGCTATGCACTCAGACAAGCCTTATCCCTCCAACTTCAATTTCAACCTTTTGTTTTCATTTCTCTACCTATACCATTACTGAAAGTGACATATTTCACTCAAGACCACTTTAGTTTTAACAAGTGATGTCACATTTAGCCAACAATTGCACATGTGGATATCATTGTCATCCATAATGTTTTGTACTCAACAAAGCCATACACTAATTGTATTTGGACCCAACAAATGTCATCAAATAAATCATTCTTCGTTAGGAGATTACAAGTTCAACTTTCCTTCTTTCAATATCCCCCAAAAAAGCAAAAAACAAAAGTCGAGGGAAGGGCTGGGATAAGCGGGAGAGGGAGGAGGGAGTAAGTGGTGGGATCTCAATGTGAACAAGTTCATTGAAGTGTTTATGATAACTGGTTATGATTTGGTGGATATTTGATGAATGGTGGTAGTGATTTGGTGTGGTAAGTTCAAAGTAAGGATTAATATTACAAAAATGCTAGAGACCCCAAAAATTCTACTAAAAGTTTTACCAAATGTCTCACATGGGTGTGGGACCTACATGGGACCCACATTGTGTGGGTCCCACAACCATGTGAGACATTTGGTAAAACTTTTGGTAGAATATTTGGGATCTCTAGCATTACTCTTAATATTAAGTTGACAGAGTGAGTAGTATAGTGACACGTGTACTGTAAAACTAATTGCTCCATTAGATAAGCTAACAGAGATGAATGGATGGTTGTGATTGACATCTATTTAGAAGATTATATGAAAAAATTAAAATTCAAGATTCATTTGTTACAAGGGTCAAACCAAATTTTAAAGAAATACAAAAACAAAGTAAAACAGTAGTTCAACTGCATTACAGATAATTGAATATTCACATAAATACACAGACAAATTTGGGTCCACCACTGCACAATCAAACAACATATCTACATGGCACAAATGAAGCAGCACTAGTTCCACTTGACACTTACTTAGCAAAGGCTGCCTGCCTTTTGCTAGGATTCAAACTTGGGAAAACATACATACACAGAAAATGTGCAGAGAAAAAGTGCACAGAAAATGAAATATGGGACTCATATTGATTTTAGTTGTGGTCCACATCACATCGGATTTGAATCTCTTCATTTTCCTTGCACTTTTCTCTGCACAAATTCTGTGTTTGTAACACTGCTGTTTTCAAATTCATTTCCCGATGTCGGAATCCCTACGTGGGGGGATCTTCTTGGAAAGGGAGAAAGCGGAGAGTATGATGAGCAATACCAGCACAATGGCGGCAACGAGAGAGACTGCAACAGAGGCTGCGAGGTGTTGACAGAATTTGTGATAGTTGTTGCATATCTTGGCCCAGCCGAAATGAGAGTTCCCTTTTAATCCGATGTAAGCCACTGCCCCTGCAGCTCCAGTCGCTGCAGCTACAATTCCCAAAATGAGCTGCAACATAGGCATTATTATAGGCAAATTGAGACCGTTGTTTCACAAAATGCAGTGTTGGCAACATTAAATTCACCCTAGGATTACGATTGTTTACTTGAAAGAGAGGTTTGCTCACTCCTAATATTACTACTAGTCTACTATTAATCACTACAGTAATACCATGAATACATAATTTTTTTTAATAAGAAGTGCGCAAAATACAGTGTCGGCAACATTATGTGTTCAGGGAAGAAATAGCTTACAACATCGAAGATCACAAAATGGGGCAACAACTTTGTGGAGCAACCTGGCTTAAAAAGTGCTAAGATGGATATCACTGTAGTAACAATACTGTGTAGGCCAGCCACTGAGAGTGCAGCTACAAAGTATCTGCATGCATGAATTCATAGTTGATTTTTTAGACTATGATTTATTTTATTTTTATACTTAACCTAACCTAACCTAACCAAACCAAACAAAGTAAACAAAGTAACAATATTATTTTTTTTATTATTTTATTTTATTTTTATAGTTAAATCAACATTTTTAAATACTAAACAAAGTGACAATAAGAAGGGGCAGAGCTTGTTTGGTGTGCTCATTGAGCAAGAGCAAGATGAAAAAAGAAAAAGAAAATCCAAGATTGTGCCTGATTGGCTGTCTTATATATATATTACTTTGAAGCAGTTAGATATGAAAAAGTGTTTTTGGTAATAAGATTTAGGCAGTAGTTGCATAAGATAATTTCGAAAAGAAAAATGATTATGATCAAGTTTCATATTCTCGATTGTGTGTTTCATATAATAGTATATATAGCCCATAGAGTATAAGGATATGATGCGTGCCTATATATGTTGTTGGATTAATTTATTAGATGTGTTTAACCCAAAATCAGTTGACTCGAATTCGAATAGTTAAAAGAGATTATATGAGACAAGTCTCTAACACTTTCAAATAAATATAATTCAGTCATATGTGAAAATGACAGAGAAATAAATGAGATGAGAAATATATATTCAAGTTAAAACTAACTATAGGTAAATGAAACTTTAAACTACATGAACCAGACTTTAGTATATGTATATACAGAGATATGTTCTTTTCATGCATAATGGAATGCATCTATCTTTTCTTCATACCCCACAAGGTGGGAAAATGGGACAATCCAAATCAGCAATCCATTAATGAAGCATCAAAATTAGATTGAAAACTTAATTCTATCTCTCATTAATTTATTTTTGGGTGTGGGGCCATCTTTCTCTCAATTATCAACAACTTGCAGTCTGTCCCTACTTTGGGCATCAAAAACCCACTTCAGTAAAAAACAATCGTAGTGAAGTATACTACTATTATGATGGCTCAACAGCTTTGTGACATATAAATGCTTAAAAAAACCTAGTTCAAGCTCTATTTTAGGTGCTTCATTTTCCACTAGCAAATCTTGTGGTGGTGGCCCTGTGGAATCTATCTGGTTGGAGATTCAGGGAGAGAATCTGTTCAGTGTAACTGGCTGTGCGGTACTCTAGAAGGAGGGCTAGATCAAGTTATGACTCGAACTCGTTTTGACAGTATATGTGGATTTTTTTGTTGCAATATTTTGTGTTGTCGGGTCATTTAAGTGTCTCTTATCTAGTTCGGGTTTATATAATTGTGTTTAGAGAGAGTTGTCATGTGTTGGCTTTGCCACTTTATGAATAGAAAATGGTTGCTTAGAACAACACCTACTAACTACTTAAGTATTACATATGTAGTCACTGCAAGTTGGCACAAGGTGCAGCTGGCTGACCAGTGACCAAAGAAAAGTTAGGTGCTAAAAACTAAAGCAGAGCTTCCATGGCAAACATATTCATTTTGATAGTGACAAAAAAAATTAATAAAGCAGCTGTTTGATAAAATTAAAACCCAAAAATTGAAAAAAAAAAATCATATTTTCGTTGTCTGTTTTCATTTTTTTTTTTGAAAAATACTAGTCCTTTTTTTTTTTCTTTTTTTTTTTTTTCTGAAAACAGTTTTCTAAAAAAATTCTAAAAACAACCCACTTCTTAAGAAACACCAAAATTTATTTTTTGAAAACTATGGGTGTTCTTGAATTTTTCCATCCTTTGTTTCCGAAGCAGAAAAAACACAAACACAACAAAACAAACCTTTAATTTTTTTTTATATGAACCAGCTATAAGATTAAGCCACTTGGCCTGTGGCCTAAGAAAGAGGCTTTTTCCACAAAGAAAATTATGAATATTTTCAAACTTTTTATTATTTTGTTTTTAAAAACACAAAAAATGAAAAAATAAGTACATGCATGCATGCAACTTACATGAAGGCCGGTGAATAATTGAATTTCTCTGGAACTGGAACGGCCACCCGAGTGAATGGGCCATGCTTCTTCTGATCACCAGTGACCATCACCACCACGGCCGTCACGGCCGCTGCAAACAATATCACCCTTAGAACCACGTCCGCCACCACAAAGCAGTCCGGGACTTTAGACTCCGGTGGTGGCTCAGCCTTCTCGGGCACGGGTGCTGGGGCTTCCGGTGGCGGCGCAGCCTTTTGGGGCTCTGGTGCAGGCTTATCTGTGGATTCCATGGACTGTTGTGTGTAGGTGGCTAAAATTTTGTCTGAATGGTAAGTTGGTGTAGTAAGGTGGATATGAAAACTAATATATACACATATGAAAATTACACAACATGATATGATAATAATATTTTGAGAAAAATTAGGGATCATGAAAATCTTTTCATGAAAATGATCATGAAAGATTTATGATCCTTAGATTACCTTGATTAGTGTGTGGTGATTTATTCTAAGTGTAATCCAAGGGTCACAAAACTTTCATGATTATTTTCATGAAAATTTTTTCATGATACCTAGCATTACTGTAATATTTTTATAATTTTAAATAATGATAACAATGTCAATTGTTATATAAAACTCCGGTTGGTGTAACATTACTCATTTATAAATGAGTAAATTATTTTAAAAAGTTACAATAAACTTCATGAGGTTGATATAATTACACTCACTATTTTTAATAAAATTAAAATAATTAAAACTAATAAACGTGACTTGTAGATGTATGGATAAATAAAAGTAAAATTTACATTCTAATATAAAAGAAATTATTATTTTTTATCTATATAATAAATAAATTATTAATGAAAAGAAATTGATTATCATATAATTAAAATTGAAAAAAAAAACTCAATATAATTACATCAAATTTGTAAACTTAATAATATAATTTTTTCAAATTTAATTTAATTTTAAAAAAATTAGTGAAACATCCCCCTCCAACTTTGTATAGTAAAAGAGGTCTAAGATATTTTTTTTTATTAGCTAAGATCCCTCAACATTTTCACAGAGAAAATTCGATTCAAAAAAATTTTAATCCCGACTCAAAGAAATTTCGAAATTCTCTGTGAAATCAGAGAAATTTTGATGTGAAATTTAAAATTTATTTGAGTTGGACAAAATTTCTTTAACTTGAATTTTCTTTATAGAAATATTAAGAAATCTTAAATATTATAAAAAAAAATAAATTTTTTTTAACCTTATAAAACCTTTAATATCAAAAGTCTTAAAAAAAATCTTTTTTAATTTACCTATAGAGAGATTTTGGAGTGAGAAAAGTTGGAGTTCCCCACACGCCAAAGCGCAATGATTAAAGATAATTTTTATATTTTATTATTATTATTATAAAAAAAAAAATTAGGCATTTATCTTATAGTTTGAAGGCTACTTTTTGTTTCGACGAATAGAATCTCTCCAGTTTAATATAAAATTGGATCATTAGGTTTTATGATGGGTCGATTTTAAAGATTCGATTCGTTAATTATTAAAGGGGAATTTGGTGATAGACTCTTTACTGTCTAATTTATTTTTTAAAAAGATAAGAATTATATAAGTATTTTTAAAATCTCCTAATATTTTAAAACTTATTTATTTTATTATATTACTCTCATATCTATTAGCTCTCCTATTAAGCCATCTTTACAGTATATTTTAGAGTAAAAATTTTATTTTAAATCATAATAAATTTTACTTTTACTCTCAATCAGAGTAAAGTTTACTGTGATTCAAAGTAAAATTTTATACTTTTAAGCAAATTAACATGTTTTTAACTAGAGTAAAATTTTACTTTGAATCAGAGTAAAGTTTACTATGATTCAAAGTAAAATTTTATATCGTTAAGTAAATCAATATGTTTTTAACTAGAATAAAATTTCAAAGTAAAATTTTACTTTGAAAGTATAATTTTACTCTGAATCAGAATAAAATTTACTATGATTTAAAATAAAATTTTATATTATTAAGCAAATCAACATGTTTTTAAACCAGAGTAAAATTTTACTGTTATAAAAAATAAAATACATACTACATGAATGAACCAAAATCAAATTTTATTGTAAGATCCATTAACAAATTAAAAAAAAAAAAATCCAATTGAAAACAAAGAATCAAAGATGACATTTAGATTCACAACACAATTTGCAACAAATGCCCTACCACGTCCTCCTCTTCCTCCTTGCAAATAAAGATCATGACTCAATCAGGACGCAACAATTCACAGTCGACAAACATTTGTGCATGTGATTTGCGAAATTAGACCCGTTCAATAAGGATGACAATTTCTAGAAAAGTAAAACAAATCTCAACAAGTCGCAACATTCCATGAAAAGACAATAAATCACAAAAATCAACTTCCAATTTCCAAACTGTGATCACATTGCAGAAACAAATCCTGGATGCAAATCAGAATATCAAAAGCAGATGTCAATTTCCAAAATCGAAGCACAACTTCAGATCTATGTCGAAGATCAAATAGCGACATCAAACCAAAAGTGATGGTCAAGTCATCAATCCAGATCTTAGGCAAAATTTTGAGCTACAAGGTCGACTCCAAATCAAAACTCAAAATCGAGTTCGTAATGGTGAAATCACACCAAATTCGAAATGCAACAAACCAGATCTGAAATGTTATTAGTCGAATCCAAATCTGAGAGTATATTTATTTTTAAATAAATAAATAAAAATATATTTAAGTGATAAAATCATGTAATTATAAGTATATTATTGATATGATTTTTTTTTATAAATAATTTATACACAGAAATCTAAATGATGAGCCTATCATATTAATAGACCCACTATGGGCCTACAAGGAGTGAAGTGGACAATTTAATTTTGACAAAATGGAGATAATTCTGGCCCTACGTTTTTAAAAAAAATTTGTAGCAAGTTAAAAAGTGATAATCTAAATACAAAAGTTAAAAATATTTATTTTCCAATTTTTTAATAATTAATTTTTAAAATTTATTAGTGCAGGTCATGGCAAGGTAAAAAAAAATGATAGCCTAAATTCTGAAGTTAAAAACATTTCTTTCCTTAATTTTTTAATAATTAATTTTTTCATTTCATCAGGCCATATTTTGACACAAATTTTAAAATAAATTTAAAAAGTATAAACACCTCATAAAATACATCAAACTGAACAGTTATTTATCGTTTTGGTGCTTAATTAATTGTTGAATTTGGGGTTTATGTATTGTTTAATTAATATTGAGATAGAGATTGGAAGTTTGGTGTAGTGAAAAAATATTGATTGATTACTTCAGAGTTTGTTGTCACAATTATTATGGTCCCATTTTTTATTGTTTTAGGTGGAAGAAAGGTATCAAATGAAAACCCACTGGAATTGTGGGCTGTCACAATATGACCTAAGCAATTTATTTACCCAATCAAATATGTTCATTATTTTTTAATTTTAAGTTTAAAAAAAAAAAAAGAAGTTTATTTCAAGATAGAGAGGCAGGCTATGGTGGAGCTTGAAAATTATTTTTATATTGTTGTGGTTACGATTATTGAATTAATTTAATATTTTATATAGATGATCTATATATAAGGACTTAAAAGATGAATGAAACTGATCATTAAAGCCAACTTAATGAGCTAAACTAGACCATCAAGTAGTATCTTGTAAAGTTTTACGTTAGTTAAATATAAAGTAGTATCTTATTCTTCACAAAATTACTAGGATTCAATTCTTGAAATATGACAGTAAAAAGTAACTTATCATGAATTTGTTGATCCAACATGAATGACCTAGTCTTAATTAAATTGGAAAAAAAACATTAATGGAGATGGATATAAATTGTGCTCCGACAGCCTTGACGGCTGAACCCAAAAATATTGTATATAGTCAGTGTGAGTTTACATTACTGTCCCTTAAATCACACGTATTTTTCTTGGGTGTCATGCACTTATTTTTTATTTGATAACTATTGTGGGGGTCAATTAGGCATGGTAGAAGAAAGTGGGAGAATATATATATATATATATATGTGAGAAAATGAATGATATCACTACGCCAAAAATGAGCATTAACGGCGGTTTTTTTAACGGCGGTAACGAAAACCGCCGTTAAAAGTACTATTAACGGCGGTTTTCGTTACCGCCGTTAATAGTACTTTTACCGGCGGTTTCGTTACCGCCGTTAAAAAAACCGTCGCTAAAAGTGTCTTTAACGACGGTAATTAAATTCACTTTTAACGGCGGTAACGAACCGCCGTTAATGCCCACTTTTAACGGCGGTAATAAAACCGCCGCTAATGCTCAACCATTACCGCCGCTCATTTTTGGCGTAGTGGATTGGATCGCAAGAAAGAAAAGACTGGGAAATTTAATGAAATCTTCACTTAGTGGGGTTTGACAACTACCCAATCTCTATCTTTTGATCTTCTAAATATAATATTCATTAAGTTTTTAATACTTTAGGGGTCACAATAATTTATAATTTAAAAATAAAATTATTATTTTTAGGTAAAATTAGGTATTTATATTTGAATAATGTGATACATTTTGTGTTGTAAAATGTTTGGATGAAAAAATTATTAATAAACTTGAATCATAATGTGAATATGAGGATATAATTTGGTTTATTAAATATAATTTGCGCTCCATTTGTGTCCTGGTGGTGGGTCCCCACTTGATGGGGGTTAATTCCTAACTGGCAACCGATTACTCCGGGGTCAGGGCCCACGGGGTCATGATGACACCTTAGAGCCTTTTTTTTTTTCCCAAAAAAAAATAAAATAAAAAAAATAATAGGATCCTTGATTTTTCCAAGACAAGAAGAGAACATAGTCCAAAATGTTACGAGGGACAAGAGGTTTAGCATTATTTAAAAATTAGGATAATATTTCTCTCTAAATTTAGGTAATTAGTAGTAGGAGAGATTTAATATTTTTTGTTAGTTAAAATCCCTTAATAATATTATTAAAAAAAATTCAATTCGTCACAAAGAAATTTTTGAAATTTTGTTGTGAAACTGAAATCACAACAAAATTTCTAAAAAACATGATGCTATATTTTTATACTTATTGCCTATTTTTTTAAGATAAGTTTGATGAAATTATGTAAGTACAATTTTTAAATTATTATGATTTTTTTCAATGAATAATTTACATACATGAACTATAAATTAAACAAATTAAATCATCAAAATAAGGTCCATAATGTAAATGGCACCGATTAAATCTACTATGGGGATTCGAGACAAACTACTCCCATTGGTTAATGATCTTATTAGTTGCCAATTTTTTTGAGCAAAATTATTGTAGATGGCATTGCTACAACAACAATGATAGGTATCATGAAAAACCTTTCATGAAAATAATCATGAAAGTTTTGTGACTCTTTGATTACATTTAGAATAAAGCACCACACACTAATTAAGGTAATTCAAGGATCATAAATCTTTTATGATCATTTTCATGATCCTAACTTTTCTCTTGCTACAAATGCATCTTAGCCACACAAATAAATGGTTAAAATGCATTTGTAGAGTAACCACATTAATGTCTTTTAAGGCATTGTAGTTTCTTAGTATTGAAATATACTATCTATTTATGAATTTTGGCAGGTGATTTTTTATTCTAAAATCTCTTTATCTTTATGTATTTTTAATTATTGAGTCATATTTTGAAATTCATATATTTCAAAATTTTCATATAATCTATAAATTGAGAAAACATTAGAATGACGAACAAAGAAATTTGAGAACACAAAATTTATAACTATTTACCGTCTTAATTTTGTAGGAAAAATTATTTTGATGAAGATGTCTGTAACAAGTTTGTTTTGTTATTAAATGTACACATGGCAAAAGCAAAATTAACATATACCCGTTTGATAACAAATTATTTTAGTTAATTTTTTTGATTATTTTATTATAATTAAAAAAAATTATATTTGAAATGATAATTAATTTTTTTTATAATTAATTTAATATTTATGATATTTTATTTTATTAATTATTTCTCCTTATTTTATTTTTTATTAGTTATTCTGGTCTAAACCTAACCTCCCAAACACCTCTAATGGGTCATGAAAGTGACTGGAGAGCATCTTGAGAGAGGTGGGCATCTTCCTAAAGGACCAGTCTTTATTGTTTGGAGATTTGGTTTAATTATATTTTATTTTTTGATATTTTGAAAATTACATTATCACTCTTGTAATTAATAATCTCATTTTACAAATCCCATTACTTATATAAAATGTAACAATTTCTAATAAAAAATAGATGAAATTACATTAAAAAAAAATAAAGCAAAGGAAAGGAAAAAAACAACATAAGAAGTAAAGCAAAATAAAAAAAGAGAAATCAAGATTTTCATTCCGTCTAAATAATTTTAATGACAAGGAGATTAATATAATTTCCCAAATATCAGAGGTGATATATCTTAAACCTAAACTTTAGGGGGTGTAAATGTAATTTACCCTTATTGTTTATTGTTGGTTGTTTTTGGCCCTATTTGGCAAGTGGGTTTTGGTTTTTGTTTTTGTTTTCTTTTTTTTTTCTTTTTTGTTAAAATCTACCAAAGAAAAAAAAAAGAAAAAAAGAGATAAAATAGATTAAAATAATTAATAAGATAGCATGCCACATCAAATTTAGGCCTGGTTTGGCATACCAGGAAAAATTCAAAAAGCTAAAAAATTACTAAAAAAGTTAAAAAGTTATCACTATTAATAAATTAAAAATATAAAAAAATTAATTTCCACAATATTTTAATACAAACAACGACTGGACAGCATTGGTACTGATTGATGGTTCAGTACTTATTGGTCTGTTCAAATGAACCAAAAAAAAAATAGATGTATATATTTATTAAGTTAGAGGGTAATGTTGGGCCCTTGGGGGCCCACCACGGGTCCGTTTTTGATAATCCAAGCCGTTCAATGTGTAGAACTCATCGAGTACTATATGTTTGTAAAAAATCACGTTGATCGGATATGGATAGCTATGTGATCGAATCAGATTTTTTTTTTCAACCGTTCATTTTTCACCATCCATTAATTTCATACAAAACTGTTTTGATCACATAGTTATCGATATCCGATTAAAGTGATTTTTTATAGGTATATAGTACTCAACAAGTTCTACACATTCAACGGTTCGAATTATTGAAACGGAACCCTTGGTGGGCCCCACGGCCGAACAGTACCCGTGAAGTCTCGTGCACCTTTCAACCCAGCCATACTTTCCTCTGCCGCATGTCACTGATGATTCTGTCATGTAGGGGTAAAAATGTAATTTTGTTATTTTATATAATATTTTAATACACATTTTTTCATAAAAGGACAAAAAGTTATCCTAAACAACTATATTTTTCTTCTCAACTTTTTAGTCTAAAAAGTCAAAAAGTGCACTTATTTAGGACACTCCAAACTACCCCTATAATCATTTCATTTTTTTCTCACAAACATCACAACTAGTTATAAAAAATTTCAGCCATCTTCCCAAATATAAAAATTTTAACATACTAAAATAGTCAAAAATTAAATAGTCTATTAAAATAACCAACTTCCCAAACGAGACATTTGCCTCATATATGTCAATTTTTTTTCCCATGTAAGATTTTTTCTTGGTAGAATTTAGCAATGCTAGTCATTTTGATAATTGTAATTTTTTTTATTTTAGTATATTCAATTTTTTTTAAAAAGGTTATAAGTATATTTGAAAATAGACCATCTATTTTTTAAACAAACACGATAAAATAAAAAAATTACGATTATTAATTAATCTACTTTTTTCATTAAATGATATATATGAAAATTTTTACAATATAAACAATTCAATTCATTAAAATAAGATTCGTAATGAATTTCAAGAGCGACTTAAATTTTCTCAAATTAAAATGCAAACTTAGGAAGAGATTGACCATTTCGGTATATCAATTTTAAGAAGAAAATTGTTTAGGAACTCTGAAATATGAACTCTAAGAATTTTAAGGAATGGACTCCATTTATTGATGTGATATTTTGACTTTGTTTTTTTTTTTTTTAAATTTTTATATCATTAAAATTCAATTAGATCTAAAAAAATTGAGGAAATTACATAAAAAAATCCCCAGGGTATAGTGCCTTTTTCAAATTAAACCCCAGGTTTCAAATTGTGACAATTTGTGCCCCACCATTCCACCTGTGTTCCAATCCGATCCTCCCATCTATCTCCATCTCTAGTAGTTAACAGAAGAATGATTTGGACGCCAAAATTGCCCTAATTTTCACAATTTAGGGCAAAAGATACCCCTCCATTGCGATTTACAGCTCCATGCAACTCACCTGGTGATTTAACCCGCGATTGAAGTCACGCATCGAAAGAAGACATCAATTTCATAGTTGATTTTCCAAAAAGCTTTGGTCTCTGAGACAGAGGTAAGAAATGGTTTCGTTTTTTATTGTTTTATACGATTTTCCCCTTTTTTTTTTTTTCATTGTTGACCTTCATTTTCTCTCCACTGTTGACTTTCTTTGTCTCTTCATAGTCATCTAAACTGTTTTCTATTCCATCAAAGTGAAAGACAAAAATGAGTGAAGGTAATAGTTGGGATGGGAACAATTGGGGTGAGTTAACTCGTTGTAGCTGTGGGTTAAGAGCAAAGATCAGAATTTCGTGGACTCATGCTAATCCTGCTAGGAGGTTTTTGGGTTGTCCTAATTATGGAGTAAGTGTATACAAGTTTCCAGTAAAGTCAGTTAGCAATTTTTCAATATTTATAGAAAATTGAGAATAAAGTAATATGTTCAATTCGAAGAAGATAGCAACTCTATGGAAGATTCACCCAAAAACAATTGCTCATTTGTTTATGTTTGATTGCAATTACAGAAAAATGAGACTTGTGGTTACTTTTCTTGGTACGATCCACCCACATGTGCTCATGGTAGACAAGTGTTGCCGAAGTTGGTGGATAAGGTTGCAGCACTAAAAGAATGTATTAATGAGGTTGCACAATTACAGGATGTTTTTCAATGTTATTGTGTACGACAGAAGTGGCTTGTCATTGCCTTGATTGCTACATTGCTTATGAATGGACTATTTGTACTTCAAAATAGTGTTTAGACTTGCTATGTAATTGATAATATGTGTTTTGGCTGGGTGCATTACTTCCATAATGTGTTTTGTAATTGCATTGCTTTTGTTGAACAATGGCAATATCAATTGTGTTTGGTTGTAATGCGGAAATGCTTTGTGCATTGTTGTTGTTTTGTAATGGTCAAATGTAAATAAAATGTTTGGTTTGAAATGGTTTGTGAAATGCTTTTGTTTTGTAATTGTAATGGTTTTGTTATCAATTGGTGAAATGGTTTGGTTTTGTAATGGTGCAATGGTTTTGTAATGGTTTATCCCTAGCTTTAGCATGTTGTCCCTACATTCATGTACAATGATAATAACCATACAAGGATGGTCAAAATTGATAACCATACAGGCATATAAAACCTGGTTTCACATAAGCATAACAACCACAACAAAGCAAGCCAACCAAAGAAGCATATGAAACCTAGTTTGACATAATCATAAGAACCTTTTATTTTCATGAATGAACTTAGAACATAATTCAAGCCAACCAAACATTGGGGTTTCAACCATTCAACCGTTGCATTGAAGGATAATAACCATACAAGCATTGTTCAAGGTTTCATAACCCATATGTACAACATAATTGTTCCAAAAGCCTATTTTAATTACAAAAGTGATGAGTAAGGTAAGATAAACCATGAACATTCCAAAAATCCCATGAATATTGCAAAAATCCTATTTTAATTACAAAAGTGTTCAAAACCACTTGTTCACATTACACTGGCTGCCTATTGCTTGCTTGTTGCCAATGTCTATTGCTGCTGATCTTGGCATCTTCCTTGGTTGCCCATCAGTTGAATCTTCAACACCACTTATTGCTGCTGGCCTCTTCCTAGATTGACAACCATCAGCTTGTGCTTGGCTGCTCCCCTCTTCCCCAAATAATGCAGCTGTCCTAAAGCCCATGAATGTCTGCAAAAGAAGTTTGTAATTAGTAACATTAATAATTTATTACTAACATAATATTTATTTACTTTCATTCAATGGAATACTTACACTATTATTGGATTTCCCAGAAGGTCCACTTGTCTTTCCTTTCAGTGGATCTTTGCAAGTCCTTTGATTGTGACCGTAACAACCACATTTAGAGCATTTTAGGGTAGACTGCCTCCTCTACAACTTGTATGGATTCTTAGGTTCATTTGGGTCCTTAACTCTATGTTTGGAAGGCCTACCAGTTGGTCTTTTAAGCTTAGGAGGTAAAAGAGGGTTACACCCTGTTTTAGGCCACAAATTTGGCCCATTCATTGGATTAATCAATGTCTCAGAAGTCCTCAAAAAGTTTCCTTTTTGAAATATGCATGAACATAATCTTCAACCCTCTCATTTCGAAAAAATATAGCAGCTACTCCATGGGGGCAAGGGATTCTAGTGAGGTCTCATTTCAAGCATGTGTATATCCTATTCTCTAAATTCACTACATACCCATCCCCTCTATGTCTGACTTCAAACTCAGCACCTCCTGACCATGTAGGTGTCCATACTCTGGACTTCAACTTTCTCTTTTCATCTTTGCATTGTATCTTTCCACAAATGGGCCCTTTGTACTTCAGCATGCTGTCCCTACATTCATGTATCCTCACTATCAAAGCCCTCCTTATCATCTTCATCATGGTAAGGATGTGTTTGTCCCTAGCTTGTATCACCCATGAGTTAAAGCATTCAGAGATGTTATTGAAAAGCCTATTGGATTTGGTTCTTGGACTAAACCCATGCCTAGATCATTGGACTAGGTTCACTCTCATCATCTAGTCATATGTCTTACTATCCACTCCATGCAGCTTTGTCATGTGCCTCTCCTATTCAACCCTTGTGTATGCTTTTGCTGCCTTCCAAACATAATCCTTCAACTCTTTCCCTTTAAACAATTTCTTGAAGTTTGCATACAAATGTTTGAAACATAACCTGTAATTGGCTTCAGAGTATACCAATCTCAAGCTTGGAACAAGTCCCTGTAACAAAAATAGATAACATAGTCAAACAATTAATTGAAAACATTCTTCTAGGAATGACATAATGATAAGAGTATTTCAAAACATAAGGAATACATAAAAATAGTTACCTTTTGTTGATCAGTCATAAATGTCTATCCATGTTCTTCCATTGGGCTAATATCTTGTAACAAGTTGTGTAAAAACCAAGTCCAGCTCTCCTTACACTCTGTCTTAGCTACAGCATAAGCTATTGGATACATTTAATTGTTTTCATCCCATCCAACAATTGCAAATAACTGCCCTTGGCAAGGTCCTTTCAGAAAACAAGCATCCAACCCAATTAATGGTCTTACACCAGATAGAAACCCTCTCCTAATTACACCAAGGCATACATACATTCTTTGAAACCTAGGTTTAACTTCCAATTGAGGCCTCCACACATTTATGTTAACGTTAGTACCCTCATTGGTTCTTTTCAACTCAGCTGCATAATCCCATATCCTACTATATTGTTCAGCATTGGTTTCCTCAATCTTCTGAATTGCTGTCTTTTTGGCTCTATAAGCTTTCATTGTTGACACACTTACAACAAAATCCTCTTTGATATTTTCCTGAAACTCATTCACTTTCAATGTTGGGGTGGTCCTAAATTTCTGGACATACTTCTTTGCCAACCAAGAACTTGTCATTTGTCTATTCTTGTAAGTTCTACAGTAAGAGTGTTTAGGTTGATATGTTTTTATCTGCAAAGTGTTCTCTCCAGTCATCTTGGATGCATGTAGTCTCCATTCACACCCAGCACTACAATTCACTTGAACCTTTCATTTTTCACTCTTAGCAAACTTCACATCATATCCTCATTTTACTGCATATTCCTTGATAGCACCTTTGAACTCATTTGCAGTACTAAACAACATTCTTAGTTTGAATTCTATGTTCTGCATATCAACCTCATGCCTAAATTCAAGGAATCTAGGCCTGTTGTTATTATCCTCATCATCAGAGCCTGTAGGGGTAATCAGTTCTTCCTCAGATGAATTTGCATCATTCACTTCATAGTCATTACCTTTTTTAAACCCTTTTTCATTGACATCTCTCTCAACATTACTATCAAACATGATGTCATCAAGATCAGGATCATCATCATCACTACTATTTAAGAAATCCCTGTCTGATGGGTCATCATTGCCATCACTGTCAGTGTTTAAGTCCTCTTGACAGTGATCATTGTTGTAATTTCCATCATTTTCCACATTTTTCACAGGCACATCAGTAAGGAATAACACAGGATGAGAAATATCTACATTATGTGGCTTATGATGCTCAATAAACAGTTCTATGGTATTTGTATTTTCCAACAAGCAATACATTTCTCTAATATCATCATCATTAGCCAACACTCTTAACCCTAAGACCAAATTTTTGTTGGGAATCCTATAGAAAATATGCTTGTAATAAAAAACACCCAACTCCTTCAACATGCAGCTAATCTCTAGGATAGATAATTTATCAACATCAACTGCATCAAATACATCCACATTACCCCCAACATAACTCCTTTCATCGTTCTCAATAAAATAGCCACTGTGGTTGTCACGACCCAAACCCGCCCCTATGGGTTTAGCACCGTAACCGGCCAGTAATCCATGATTACCGAAGGCCTGCTTAACAGTAAAGGCAGTAATACAGAGTACAGGGGCTGACGGAAGCCAAAATAGTAATAAAAGATGCCCAATGAGCTGTGACAGTCTGTATGCAAAAAGACTTTTCTGAACATATTCACATTTATAAGCAAAACATATATACACCATATGTACAACATTCAGGTTAGGGACCAAATCCCTAATTAGCACAGTACCGTACAAGTCTAAACAGTATTACAAAACAGAAGCAAAAAGGTGAACTGAGACACCCCAAAAAGCCCTGGCTTGGACTGACATGGAACCTCGAAGTGAGGCGCGATGGTTGGCTTGACAAAAAGGGAGCTAACCCAACGCTCTTAACTCCGATCCGATGCCTGGACACCTACATATAAATATAAACAGTGAGCTAAAGCCTAGTGAATAACAGCTATGTAAAGAGGTTAAGAATGAATGTCCTTTCAGTCATTAAGCAGTCATATCCATCATCTAGAAACCATAGCAGTTATATGTGGTACATCTAATAGCAAACAGTACAGTAGGTCTTAACAGACCGAACAGTCAGTTGATGGCCATCATAATAGTAAACAGTAGTGGTTCCAAACATGGGAATCGAAAGAGATCTCTATAACAGTAATAGTAACGGTAACAGTAAATTGCTATGGATGCCATGAGTACAGTTTACAAATATGACAAACATTCATTCATTAAACAATAACGTTTCAGTAAACGGAACAGTTGATCATTCAGAAAATATTCATAATTGAACATATCTTTACAACATTGTTACTCACAGAGCACTGGGCTATAAGCAGCTAATAAGCGTCCTCGGATGCCAACCCTACACAGTTACAGAACGAATACACACTAAGTCACACACTTGGGAATCAACAACTTAGTCCCTATCTTGACTCGGTGTGGTTCTACATCAATAACCTCATTAAGATGCCTTAAACATGGCCTAGGAATGCCTAGGATGGAAAGAGGATGCAAAGATGTACTTTAAAACACTTTTCAAAATTTTCAGAAAACAGGGGTCTCGTTCGAGCGTGGCTTTCTACGCTCGAGCGAACATGCAGACAAAGGATCTCCGCTCGAGCGTGACTTCCTTCACTCGAGCAGACTGTAAACTTCATGAAAAGTACAGGATGCATGCAATTCACGCTCGATGGACGCTCAACCTCCACTCGAGCGTGAGACACAAGTTCTCGCTTGAGCGTGCATTCCCTCGCTCGAGCGGACTGTAAACATATGAAAAGTCAAGCGGGATGCATGTACTCAAAATGTACGCTCGAGCGTGGAGTCTTACACTCGAGCGTGGGTCAAAAATCTGGAATTTCCAGATTGAACCTCCAAGCTCAAATTCAACATTTAAAGCATCAAATTTGATTCTTTTGGGCCAATTTTCTGGGAAACACTTTAAAACTCATAATATGACATGTTTCAAAGATCAATTTGCAAAATCGAATCCCAAAGGTAGTTCAATTAAACACAAATCCAAACAAAACTTCATGAACATAATGTATATGTAACATGCAAGTGTTCAATTGAAATCAAAGCTTCAAATACTTGATCAAATGAGTCAATTCACTCAAAAACATGATGAATTCATGGACCATAGCTAGAATATAGACATGCATGTGAGGATTTCCATGAAATCAACCTCAAAACTCAACAATGTGTACATGCGTACATGATTTAGCTTCTTAAATCAACTCTTTAAGCCAATTATTAACTTAGATCACTAATGACTCATGAACCATGCAAGTACCAACTTGAATTCATAAACTAAAGGATAAATATCCTACCTTAGGTCCTCAATTTCAAGTCTAGAAGCTCAATTATGCAATCTACTCTTTAATTCTTCTAATTCTCCAAGCAATTCTTGTTGAAACCAAAGTTCTCCTACTCTCCCTCTCTTACTCACAGTTTTGGTCTCAAGAAGGATGATAAAATGATGTATGGAATGTACTAATTAAGTCCCAAACAAGTGTATAGGAAATGGCCACTCAATGGCAAAATTGTAATAAACTTGAACTAATGTAGTTTAACATTATTTAATCTAATTTAATCGTTCCAAATCAAATTTAAATTAAACCTACCATAAAATCACATAAATTCTAATTAGCATGAAATACCAGTCAATTTCTGATGCGGCCGCCGATAAGGCCTTCAATTTACAGTTCGAAACTTAAAACATGAACAGTTAAATCAATGACAAACAGATAGAAACGCACTAAAATAACATACACACACAATCAGTTCAGAATTTCAGTCTAACCAGTTACTTATCATGTTCAGTCACAGTTTAGCAGTAATCAGTGGCGAGGGTTGTGACAGTGGTGTATCAGAACTTTAACAAAAGTTGTCATTACTGCATCCATACATAAACAAAACAATAATGGCAATAACTATGGGTCCACTTGCAAAACAAAGCATATTAAAAAAACAAAACCCTCATATAAAGCAACTTGGCCCGTAATTCTCCATCTATGGAGACAAAATATGACAGAAAAGCAGACATAGAAGACCCTACAAAAATAATGGAGACCTTGGGACTACAATGTATTTAATGATACAAAGGCATGTATACAGTCACAGACAAAAGCAATGTCACAAAGTAATAAACAATAAGTGTATACTAACAATGGATAGAAAAGCAATGTCATAAATGAATAAACAATGTCACCAATGGAGACAAAAAGAAGGTCAACAATGGAGAAAAAAGAAAGGGGAAAATCGTATAAAACAACCAAAAAGGAATACATTTCTTACCTCTATCTCAGAGTCCAAAACTTTTTGAAAAATCAATTATGAAATTGCTGTTTTCCTTCGATGCGTGACTTCAATCGTGGGTTGAATCGCTAGGTAGGTTGCATGGAGCTGTAAATCACAATGGGGGGGGTGTCTTTTGCCCTAACTCGTGAAGATTAGGGCAATTTTGGTGCCCAAATCATTCTTCCGTTAACTACTAGAAACGGAGATGGACAAGGGGATCGGATTGTAACACGGGTGGAATGGTGGAGCACAAATTGTCACAATTTGAAACTTAAGGTTTAATTTGAAAAAGACGCTAAACTCTGAAATTTTTGATGTAATTTTTCCAAAAAAATTAAAGAAGGTATCACTACTGTCATAGATAACAAATCACAAATATGATGAAATCATGATTTGACAATACTTTATTGTCAGTCCATGAGTGAAACATAAAGGATAATAAAATAAATAAATAAATAAATAAGAAGGATGTGGAATCAATATCTTCGATTTCACTAGAAATGGCAATGGGCCGGGGCGGGGCGGGGCTGGGGACTCCACTTCCCGTCCCCGATCCCCGAAGATGAAAAAATCCCCGCCCCCGCCCCCGCCCCCTATCCCCGGCGGGAGAGCCCATCACCCTCCCGTCCCCGTCCCTTAACGAGGATCGAGTTTCCCCGATCCCGAAATATCCCCGAGCTTCTTTTTTTTTCTTGAATTTTGTTCAACAAGTCACTGAACAATAATCTAAACAAGAGAGATCTAAAAAAAATACAGATCAATATATAATCTAAAAAAAATCACTGAACAATAATCTAAAAAAAATTAACACAGATCAATGTATAAATTAATCTGAACAATACAGATCAATATATAATTAACACAGATTTAAAAAAAAAATATTCTGAGTACAGATCAACAACATTAGATCAGAGAGAGAGAGAGAGAGAGAGATAACAGATCTGAGTATAGATCTGAGTACACCTCCATCGTCTGGCACAGATTTGAGCAACGCCAATGACTAAGCTCTATGGCGAGATCGACGGTGGCTGTGGCGGTGGCGGTGGGTTTGGTGGTGGTGAGAGAGAGACGGACCGTCTGCTCAAGAATAGAGAGAGACGAAATAGAAAGAGAGAAAGAGAAACCGAGGCGACGAGAAGAGAGAAAGAGGGGGTTCGGGGCCAGCGGTGGTGGTGGTGATGTCGTCGTCGGCGACTGTGAGAATGAGAGAGTTAAGTGAGAGAGAAGAACGAGAGAGTTGAGAGATAGTGAGAGAGTTGAGAACGAGAGAGTTAAGAGAGTGAGAGAGTTGAGAGAGAGAAGATAGGAGTGAGAGAGTGAGATAGTTTGAGTTAGTGAGAGAGTTGAGAGAGAGAAGATAAGGTCAAAGAGTGAAAGATTTATTTATATATTTATATAATACAACTAAGAGGTATAGAGGTAGGGAATATCGGGGAAATTTCGGGGCGGGACTGGAGCTGAGGAGTCTATCCCCAGCCTTATGGGGAATAATTTTCGAAAAAAATCCTATTTATCGAGATGGGGCGGTCCGAGTCCCCGTCGGGCTGGATTCATATTGTCATCCCTAGATTTCACATTGCAAACCCAAATTTCAAATAACACTATATAAATAATAAAAGTGTACAGAAAATTAATTTGAAGTGGTATGGTAAATATAAATTTTATTATTTTAAAATTAAAATTATTTCTAATATTAAGAATATTACTATCACATTATTTTGATTACAAATATTTTTTTTTTATATAATTTATTATAGATATTTATGAAAATTTGAAATCGCAATTTTTTGTATCGTTTCTCGTACACATGAACGGTTATACTTTTTGCATTGAGAACGGTTGTACTTTGAGTTCTTTGGCTGACCGTAGAACTGAGGGCAGGGCAATTTCGGTAAATCATGAAATTCAGGCCATGTTTGGCATAAATTTTTTTGATTAAAATAGTCATAAAAAGATAAAATAGATTAAAAAATTAATAAGACAAAATATCACATCTAAATCATAATTATTTTATTTTTTTTCTCATAAAAGTCAAAAAAGTCAAAAAATCTATTACAAAAGAGACTTTTAGCCGTAGGCTAAAATAGCTAAAAAGGTTAAAAGTCAAAAAGTCAACCCACATCCCAAATGAAAGCTGAGTTTGACCGAAAATCCGTTTGGGAAGATCACTTGGGCTAAAATACAAGATAGGTTATTTTAGTTAAATAAGATAAAATGTCACATCCAATCTATAATCATTTATTTTTTTTCTCACAAAAGTCAAAAAAGCCAAAAGGCTTATCCAAAATGAGGCTTTTTAGCTCTAGGTTAAAATAGCCAAAAAGCTAGAAAACTAACTTACATCCCAAACGAAGGCCGAAGAGTGTGGGGAAATTCTATTTTCACACAATTAGTCACCTCAGTGCACATATTTAATGAAATATTATTTTAATGACAATTATACCCTAAACTAAAATGACTATAATGGACATCCACTAACACCTATAATATTATATAAAAATATTCTTTGTACACATCTTTTTAAAAAAAAAAAAAAATCTCAATGTACACATTTTGAGTATAAAAAAAAAATAAAAATTAAATCTTAATTTTTTCATTGTTGTCTGTTGGCTTTTTGGCTTTCGAAGGGTATTTTAGTGAATGCGAGCGTGCCAGTAAGGATCAATCAGTCCTTACAGAAATTATAATTGCCAACCAATTATCAGACGATTGTGTTGTAGTTCTTTCAGCCTCAATGAAGAGGACTTTTAATGGTGGCTTGACTTAGGAGAAATTAAGAGAAATAACAGTTTAATGTGAAGAACAATCGAAGTATTTCATTAAAATGAACACTTACAATGGTCCAAACTCAGCCTCGAAGAGGTTTACAGCAACAGCCTACTTGAATCTACTTGAAACTACTCCTATGAATCGAAGTACAGTGCGGGTATTTAAAGAACAGGTATTTAAAGTGCAGGTATTTAAATTGCAGGAAATGTAAAACTGGAAAGGAAAATATGAAGTAAAGACTAGTTTGTATGATCTGAGTCTGGGGGCTTTTTCTGGGGGCTTCCCTGCTATTTATACTCGTCAAGGATGACCTTCGAACTGCACTTCAAACCGTCGAACTGCTCCTCCATGATCGTTGATCATGCTGCCTTAGAAGTAGTTCCACTATGCCATCACTTGCAGTTAAGCTTCCCTCTTGTATTTGAATTTGAATATGAGCAATCGTTGAAGCCACGTCACCTTGTATCTCCTTACTGATCTAGTACTACTCAGATCACGTGAGAACCAATATTCATCGCCACGTGTACGATCGGGATCAAAGACTTGAATCCTCTTCCCATAATACCCCTATTCTGCCACGTGTCGAATTGTAATTGGCTTTTACAAAATATGTAGCCAACATTACCCCCTGCACTAATATACCCAATACTTGGTGATATTAGTGGATCAAAAGCTTTTCCCGTGCTTTTGGAACGTGCATGGAACCCATCTTCATGAAACACAACCGTCACCTATTTAGTGATCATTGGCATTAACTCTCAACTTGTTGAACATCCCAATACCTTTAGCATTCGAACGTATCATGGCTCAATTGACTTCTCACTCTATTGATCAAGCATACGAAGAGCCATTGAGTAATGCTGTTTCCCCTCGAAAGAATCTCCACGCATTCATTAGCCACCTTTACCCGCCCTTCTATATTCAGGTCATGGAGGCTTTCGCAGATTATCAACCTTTGGACTACGAACACATTGCCCTTAATCCCTTGGTTTACAAATTTACAGATACAAGAAGTTCTTCCTCTAAACTCCCCTTGTACTTTGAACGAACTACTCTCAAGCCTTTGCTTCAACAAGTTGCAAATATGGACTTGGGAAGCTCTTCTTCACAAACTTCTGCTTGGGATGAAGCTACAACTTCTTCATCTTCTGGGGGTTCCAGATGGACGAACTGGTCAACACCTGAGTCCTGGGACTTGAGGGAACGAATTAATCACCATTTTGTTAGTTCACTGACCCTTTAGATTTTCCTTCTTACGCTCGAAGCTCGGTGGTCTATCCTTATGTGCCCATTGACCTTCGACGCAGTTTGGAGGAGAATTTGCTTGTGGCCTGGTACACATCCTCTATGCCCACAAGGATAATGCACACTGCCCGGTGTCTGGAAGAATCACAAGGGTATACCCCTTCATTTTTAGCCAAGAAGGCGAAGATTTGCTCTTCTGACTGGCTTGACTATATTAATGCCTTTGTTCCTTCCGCTCCTGTGCCATCTCCTATAACAGAAGCATCCACACCTTCTTCTTCGTCTTCTCCATCTTCTGAAATTGAAGCATCCACACCTTCTCCACCTTCTGAAACAGAACCATCTACTCCTTCTTCTCCTCCTACTCTTTCCTGGATAGAGAAACTAAGGCTTGCCCTTCCAATGGACAAAGTCTTTTCATATTACAATCCTCCATCATCCCCTTCTCCAGCTGAGCGGAAACAAGCTCAACTTCTGCTTGCGGCCTTCTCTCACTTGCCCTTCAATGTTCTTGAGGATGACACCCCTCTCAAGAATTTTCAATGGGCTTGTGACATTCTGACCAGAGGCCATGTCCTTAACCCCATTGCCCAAGCAGAACTTCACCTGTTCCTGGACCAACTTCCAGTGCTCCTCCACTGGCATCGGAATTCCAAGGTCACCATCCAGTCTTTGGATCAACTTTCATCTCTCCGAATTCATGCCCAGTATGAAGCAGAAAACTTCATCGAAGATTTCGATGACTTCAAAAATAAAGATTCTGCGTATTGGGATGATTTGGTTATAGATGAGTCGGAACAAAAATTGAGGGAGGAGGCTTTCGAAATAAAGGCGGAGGAGCTCTATTATGAAGTGAGAGCACACCAGCTTATGCAGCCAACATTGGAGGAAATAGAAGAAATAATAAAGAAAGAACAAAAATTCATTGATCATTGTTGGATGAAATTCCATGATCTTGTTATTTATTCTATTCCTTATTTTTATGAGCTCGAATTTGTACCCAGATAGGGTCATTTAATGTAATTGTCTTGGCCTCAATATAAACAAAGTCCTTCTGTATTTGACATTGTTTGACTCTGTTTTAAAAGCCAACTCATGACTTCGAATTGAACAATCTCATCCTTCGAATCTGGACTCAATTGTTTACAGAAACGCTAAAAGAACCAACATGTCTTTTTCCAATTTATGGAGTATAGTTGACAATTCTGGCTGATGTTACCTGGAATCGATGCTTTGAACTCTAGCAATATTACTCCTCAAAACTAACTATAACCAATATATGGTCATGGTTAATATAGCCAATCAATTTCAAACTGACTGTTTTGCTTCGAAGAGTAATCCATACTGTTTTGGTTCAAAAGCAATTCCAACCAATCGATAGGTTTTAATGCTTCGAACAGTGCTCATCCTTAAAGGATTCCAGGAGTTGCTTCAAAGGTTGTTACTTTGATTAATAACCCTCAAACAGGCTTTTAAACCCTTTGAAGTGGACCAATATTCGAGCATCCTAGCATCTTTAAGCATGTAGTATGCTTCGAAGCCGGCCTCTGTATTTCGAAGCCGTTGTTATTTGATTTTTGGCGCCAAAATTTTGGCTTCGAAGCCAAATACCCCGCTTCGAAGCTAATCTCAACATCTGGGTTATGTTCTTTCCCTCCAAAAACTATCAATATTGGAAGAGACTCCTCATATTCGTACTTTTAGTACTTAACGACTTACGCAATATATATTTCAGACACAAAGCCCCCCCTTTTTTCATGTTCTGAAATCACTTGCCTTTTAACGCACAAACCCTCATATCCCTCACTTCTTTCTACTTTCCCCCTCCCTTTTAAAAAAAAACGTACCATCAATGGCTTCTTCCTTATCAGAAGTACCAATCGTAGAATGTGTGAGCTCATCCGTAGCCTTGAAAAGGCTCATTGATGTAGAGTGTGAGAAATACAAGGCTGGGGGGAAAAGCGCCATTGACGGGCGTGTCTTTGTCCCTCGTCGTCATGAGCGACAAGACTACGTGCTTGGGCCAATCTTCAAAGAGATCCCTATAGAGCTCCCAGCTCTGTACCTTCGTCTGGAAAACCAATGTCTCCTTTATGAAGGTAGTCTTGATTGGAGGAACTGGAGAATCAATCGCCCCCACCGATGTTGGCCCACGATGAGACCGGAGTGGCAAGAGTGGTATGATCGGGTTATCCCTGCGAGGACATTGGGCCTTCAAGAGCTCTGCCTCCTCGATGCTCTCTGACTATCTAGGGTAACTGTAACAACCCTCGTACTGATTACTGAATTATGTACTGATTACTACTAAACTGAATTGATAATGACGGATAATTGAATTAACTGAGGTACTGAATAGACCGATTGAAATCGAAACTGAAATTGAATGAGTTTATTAATTGAATTGCATATTGTATCTGTTGACTTATGTGATTATCTGCTTGATTTATATGTTTAAACTGCTAATTGAAGGCCCTATCGGCGGCCGATTTGGAAATCGTTTAGTGTTTTATAATCAGTAGAATATTTGTGATTTTATAGTATATTTATCTGAAAATTGACTAGGATTGATTAAACTAGATTAAAATGAGTTAATTGAAATGTTGGCCTTATTTACACTATTACCATTAGAGTGGACTATTGTTTATTCTCATAATTAGAGCACTAGACACCTAATCAAAACAAATTGATCAGCCATTTCTCCTTGCTCTAGCCGACCAAACTTAGAGAGAGTGAGAGGCAATGGAGAATTGAACTCATCTTGAAGAATTACTTGGAAATTGCTTGGAATTGAAGTGTAAATTGGCATAATTGAACTTGTTCTTCTTGCATACAAGACTTAAGGTAGGAATCCATCTCTTTGATTGTGTATTTAAGGTTGATTCTTGCATGATTCATGTCCAATTAAAGAGCTAGGCCATGTTTTAGTGCAAGAATGTTGAATTGAAGCTTGATAGTTGCATGCATGTTGAGTTTAGTAAGTTTGGAGTTGAATTCATGATAAATTGTGCATGCATGTCCATGTCTTTACCATAGACCATGTTTTCATTTGGTTTTCAAAGATTGGAGCTCAATAGAGCAAGATTTGAACATTGATTTTGGTTTGAAGTTCATGCATTGCATGTTTAAAGATTGTTCTTGAAAATGGGTTTGAATGTTGGATTTAATTGACCAACCTTTGGGGCTTGAATTCATAAATTGAGCTTTAAAACTTGTTGTACTATGAGTTTGAAATGTTTTCCCAGAATTTGGGCCCAAGAGGTTGAGTTTTGGATGGTTGAATGCTTGGTTCGAACTTGGGAGACAAATCTGGAAATTCAGATTTTGCTTCCTCGCTCGAGCGAAGGATTCCTCGCTCGAGCGAGCACCTTTATTCAGGGCTCCGCTCGAGCGAGCATCGAGCGTGGTATCGCGCGTAAAAATCCAGCAACCAGTACTTTTACTGTTCATGAAGGTCGCTCGAGCGAAGGATTTCTCGCTCGAGCGAAGCCTTTGATTTTGGAAGCTCGCTCGAGCGAAGGAATGCTCGCTCGAGCGAGGCTCCTATTTTCAGCAACTTTTGAAAAATGCCTTCCAAGTGTATTTTTGCATCCTCATCTCATCCTAGGCATTCTTAGGCCTAGTTTAAGGCATCTTAATGAGGATTTGGACATAGAACCACACCGAGGAAATTAGGGATTTAATTATCACTCTCCCCAACTGTGAAACTTAGTGTGTGTTCTATTTATTGACTGTTTAGGGTTGGCTTTCGGGGACGCGCTCTAAGCTGCTATTAGCCCAATCTCTGTGAGTAACAGATTGTGTAAAGATATGTTCAAAATGGTTATCTTTTGAATACTGAACTGAATTGTTTACTGAACTGATAATGTTTATTGAATGAATGTATGTCATTTATTTCTGAACTGTACTGTGGCATCCTTAGCACCTACTGTTATTGACTGTTACAGAGCTCTGTCGGTTCCCTTGTGGAACCATACTGTTTACTGACTGATGGCCATCACTACTGTTGGGTCTGTTAAGACCCGGTCCTTCTGGATCTACTGTTTATAGGCTAATGGATGTACCACATATGATTGATTGATTGAAATACTGATTGACTGAAATACTGAAAGATCGAAATACTGTATAATGAATTGATTTCATTACTGTAAGGACATTCATTCATAACCTCTTTACACTTAATGTTATTCACTGGCTTTAGCTCACTGTTTATATATATATGTAGGTTCCTCAGCAGCCAGACCGGAGCTAGGAGCGTGGGGTTAGTCCCCCAGTTTTGTCAAGCCAGCCTATGTGCCTCACTGCGAGGTTCCGAGACGCCATGCTATGGCTTGGGTGTGTTTTTGTGTGTCCCCCACCTGTCTCCTGACTGTTTTGTATAATTGTATAAACTGTTTACTGTTTTACTGCACTGTTATCGAGGGAATAGATCCCCGTACTGAATGTTGTAGATGATTGTATATAGACTGTACTGTTCGAACTGAATGAATGCATGAAAAATGTTTTTGGCATACTGATTTCCACAGCTCAATGGACACTAGTTATTTACTGTAATGGCTTCCGCCAGGCCCTGTACTCTGTTTTACTGTATTACTGTTCTGCAGGCCTTCGGTAATCTCGGATTACTGGCCAGTTACGGTGCTAAACCCATAGGGCCGGGTTTGGGTCGTGACAGTACTATCCCGGAAGACCCTTTCTTAGTCCTTGCTGCTGCTTATGCTTTGGAACCCTATCTTTAATTTCTTTCAATTTAGATGTGGGATGATGGCTCCTACTGTTCTTGATATTTGCCATCTACTAGGAGTGTCCCCCATTGGTACCATTATTACACCAGACTTCCCTGATTCAACAGTCTCTTTCTCCCTCCCCTCACTTAACTTATCTTACAGCGATTTTGTTAAAGTTGAAAATAGAAAGAGGGCCCGGTAACTGACAGGGAATTCTTTTCCTTCTTGTTATATTGGCTTTGCAAATTCCTCTTCTGCACCTCTTCACAAAGAATTATGCCTGAATTTGCTCCACTTGCCAAAGCCTTTGTTTTGCAAAAAGAGTAGCCTTAGCCCCATACATTCTAGGTCATGTATATAGAGTTTGTTCCCTTTTTTGTGAGAAGCCTTTAGATGCGAATCAAGGGGGGTCATTCTGGATCCTTCAGCTTTGGCTTTTTGCCTATTTCACTGAACTACAATCCAAATGCCTTAAATTTTCTGGGTTACATTCTCTCACCCATGGCATAAGACTAGCAATGCTTCTCTCTATCCTTCTCTTTTGCTTTTATTTCTCTTTCTTCCATCAACTACCAGCCGCCCTTCCTATTCACCGCTTCCGTCCCTTCGAGACCAACATAGGTCCAACTTGGTTGAGTCACTTCTTAAGTGACAAGCTCTGTGCTTCACCTATTCACAAGGACATATGGGCCTCCCTTCTGCTTCCTAGAGAACTGTTCATCAGGACCACGAACCCCAGAGCTTATAAATGTATAGCAGAGCCTTATTGTCCTGCTCAATTTGCTAGACAATTTGGTTTCACCCAAGGTGGGTCCCAATACCTCTCTGCAGCAACACCAATCTGAGCCTTACCAGGAGAGATCTGAAAGTTAGAAAGTCAAGACTGGAGGAGGCAGTCTTCAAATTCTTAGATGACTTGGCTAGTTTTGAGTACACCCCTTTCATTCCTGAATGGTACCGCATTGAAGAGATACCAAAATTGGTGGGAACATAATATGCAAATCTACTTAGCCATTTCACCTCAAAGCCTACTGGAGGTGTTAGGTGTGGCCAAGCCCAAGGGAGCCGAAACTGTCCCTTCCTCCACTGTGCCTCCTATAACCCAGTCCATTCCTGCTACATCAACTCCTTCGAAGTCCACTCGGGCTGCTTCGAAGAAAGGTATATGCCTTTGTTTTCTTTTCTTAGACTATCGCTATGATGCTTGTTTATCTTATTTTGATTCTTCTTCTGTGAAGGTGGTCAACAGCAAAAGAAAAGGAAACTACTCGAGCCTGAAAAGACAATAACTGAGGCGCAAGAAGAAGAAGAAGATCCAGAGCACGAGTCACCCTTGATAAGGAAAACAAGAGTGGCTGATTTGGTTCAAGAGGAGACAGCTGCTAAGGAGGTAGAGGAGGAGCTTATCTTCAGGGAATCCGAGTCTCAGACTGAAACAGCTAAGAAAACAATTGAGGAGCAAACAATACCAATCCATAGAAAAAAGAGAAGAAAGATGACTGTCTCTCCCTCCGATTTTGCTGAGGACTCTGATTCCGAAACAATTGCCCAAGCAATAGGAAAAAGGAGGAAAGTGACTGCTTCAACCACTATCTTAGTCGAAGATCCCATTCATGAGGCAGCTGCCAAGGCTGTGGACCAAGAACATTCCAAGGCCATAATTGTTTTTGAAAGGCTGAGAAAGAGACGGCAGTCAACAAATTTTAAGAGAAGAAGCTGCTGCTGCCGATATGTTGGCAAAGGGAAATAGTAAGAAGGCAACAGGCTGCCAAACATTACTCCCTTCGCAGCTCTCCCATTTGTACAAATACCACTGGATCGAGTAATTTCTTTCACTCTTCCGTTGTTTTCCTTTTGTCAATTTTTTAATACTGAATTTTGACAGTCCTTTGTATTTCTTCCTCTTGCAGCAACAGCTACTGCATTCATCTTCCCAGCAAGGCCTCCTTCGATCTCAGTTGAAGTTGACCAGATGCAACATGTGAAGACCATCCAAATCACGCTCCCACTCTCTAAGCCTATATTCGATACACCTTCTTTGAGCCCAAGCATCCCTGCGTCTCTTTTCCTTGGCTTACAGCCATATCTCCCTTTTTGACTTTTAATCTGCCTCAGTCTTCTTCTTCTTCGAGCCTTGCTCTTCCTCCTTCCTTCACAGAAATTCCGAGTGCTATTCCATCTATGATGGCAGTTGATTCTTCCTCAGAGGGTGCTGGTAGTTCTCCAATTCATGGTTCATCACCTATGCCTACTTCCAGCCCCTCCTCACTTGACTCGTTGGTGGCTAAGACCATAGAGGCTGCAAAAGATGCTCCATCCATTTCTCCCATCCCCATGCAGTCCTCTGTGTCCTCCACCACAACACTCTCCATGCCCTTTATGTCCAGGGATGAGGTAGACATCTTCGAAGTGAAAGCTAGCTAGTCTCTTCGACATACCTTCTACCTCTCCAGCAGTTAGTGCTGAGGCTGAGCCATTAGCTTTGGCCGACTCCTTACTAGAAATTTTCGAGAGTCTTCCTTCCTCCAACAGCAAGCCTTCTACACCTTCGATAGACATGGACGCATGCCTGGAACTGCTGACTTCTTTTTCGAGGATCCCCTTCGAGGCTCTACAAAGGCCTATCATCAGGAATGGGTTCCTTCAATGCTGTAACATTGCTGAGCAGTCTGGCTTGAATGTCTCAAGTCATCTATCTCAGGCTGCAGCTACTATTGATTTCTATCTCAACATTTGTCATGCTGCTCAGACTGCGGATGAGAAGCTAGCTAGGGATCAGAGTTTTGTTTCCCAGGTGCATACTGAGATATCAACGCTTAAGGAACAACACTCTTTTGCCTCCCACTTTCGAGTCCAACTGCTGGAGAAAGAAAGCTCGTCTTGAGGAGGAGTTGGCTGCAGTAAACCAAGCCTTGGTTAGAACTGATACCAAATTGCACATCACCAAACCAAGGGCTGGCTGATCGAAAAGAAGACATGGCTGCAGCTATTCAATTGTTTTCCATCACTTAGTAACAGGAAATCCACTATACAAAAACAATTAAGACATTGTAATGATTTCTGGGCCAATTTGTGGCACAATGTACTCAACTCTTTATAAAAGAACAAATTTTGTCCATCATTTGAGTAGTCTTATGCTTTTGTATTTCATGTTTATTTTATTCCTTGTGTTTCCCAAATGGTTGGAAAATAAGGCTTCAAATATCTGCCATTAATTTTCTTGGGATGTACATACCCATTCAAATTTCTTAAATGGTATGCTCCAAAAGGCAGAACTCTATGAATTTGATATGGTCCTTCCCAGTTAGGTGACCATTTGCCAAACTTATGACTTTTAATTCCTATTGGGAGTATTGTTTTTCCATACCAAATCACCTTCATCAAAGCCCAATATGTTTGACCCTCTTATTATAATTCTTGGCTGCTTTCTTCTTTTGGAAAAGAATGCTGTTTAATGCCAAAATCCTGGCTTCATCTATGCCTTTTAATTCCAAGCACATACTTTGATGGTACTGCTCAGGATTTAACTGATCTTGGCATCTTACCCTCAAAGATTTAACATTAATCTCCACAGGTAAAACTGCATCATGCCCATATACTAAGGCATAAGGAGTAACTCCTGTGCTTGACCTTGGGGAGGTTCTGTAAGCCCATAACACATCTAACAATAGATTATGCCAATCCCTAGGATTATCCTCCACAATCTTTTGTATTCCTTTTTTCAAGGACTTATTGGATGATTCAGCTTGACCATTGGCTTGTGCATAATAAGGTGTGGAATTAACAAGGCTAATTCCAAACTCTGCCACAAAAGCTTTCACCATTTTCCCATCGAACACAGTCCCATTATCAACTGTTATGGTTTGTGGGATACCAAATCTATGGATCAGATCTTTAATGAACCCAATAACCTCTGTTTGGTCTACAGCCTTGTATGGCTTAGCTTCGACCCACTTAGTGAAGTAGTCAGTGGCCACTAGAATGAAACAGTGATGCTTCGAAGAGGGTGGGTGTATTTTTCCCATCATATCCCATGGCCCATCCTCTGAATGGCCAAGCTTCACTACTGCATGTAAATCAGTTATAGGCACATGCCTTATTGTGCCATGCTTCTGGCATGCCTGGCAACCCTTTTGCATATTCTATGCAGTCTTTAAGGATAGTTGGCCAATAGTAGGAATGCCTTCGAAGCAACCATCTCATCTTCACACCAGGTTGATGAGCACCACAAATGCCTTCATGAACCTCAGCCATGGCTGTTAATGCTTCTTTTGGGCCTAAACACTCGAGCAATAAACCATCTCCCCCTCTTTTGTAGAGAGCAATACCATATAATATATATTGCATGGACTGAATTTGATTCTCCTGCTGGCCTCCGAAGATGGACCAATCAAATACTGCATTATTGGATGCCTCCAATCTTGTTCTTGTAAGTCATTATGATTGACTTCCAAGACTACATTCCTTTTACTCAAAGGTGGTATCAATTTTTGATATGTTGTTTGGCTTATGTCCCTTTGGGCATTATCCCTTCTCTTGAAGTTCGAAGCTTTCTGAGCCACATCATTAGCTCTATTATTCAAGAATCTTGGAACATGAGTTACATTAGCTACTTGAAATTGAGAAAGCAGATGTAATGCAACAACATAATATGGCAGAATAGTTATGCTTTGACACTTGAAAATCCCTTTCACTTGGTTAACTACCAATTGGGAATCCCCAAATATGTCAACTGCATGTACCTATAATCCAATGAGGATTTCTAGCCCCACTATTAAGGCTTCATATTCAGCCTGGTTATTGGAACAAGTGGCTTCGTCCACTTGAAACCATGTGTGGTTTCTACCCCCTGTGGAGATCTAATCACAACACCAATTCAATTAAGCCATTGGCTTTCGATCCATCAAACCACATCTGCCATGGCTCAACATTAACCATACCAAGCTCCATTATCTCTTGGCTTTCTGTTTGAGATGGATGATCTGCCAGAAAATTGGCCAAAACTTGCCCTTTTACTGCCCTTTGAGGGACATATTCTAATGAAATTCTGATAAGGCTAGTATCCACTTGCCAATTCTTCCCTCAACATAGTGTCCTGGATAACATGTACTTAACCAAATCTGTGGTTGCTATTACCAAGACAGTTGTAGGTAAAAGATAATATCTTAATTTCATTGTCAGCAAATACAAAGCAAGACACAGCTTTTCAACAGCTGAATATTTACATTCACAAGAATTAAAAACCTACTAAGGTAATAAACAGCTTGCTCCTTGCCTTCTTCATTGTCTTGGGCCA